>VXAY01001870.1:0-51132 GCA_013399855.1 Oxyruncus cristatus
TCTTTTTCTTTTTTTTCTCTTTTCATAGTATGTGGGTTATTTTTTATGGATGGTAAGGAATAATGCAGTCACCTCTTTGGAAAGAAAAGCATAATTCATGCAATTTGACTGATCATTACTTCAATATGGTTCCTATAGACTGCTGTAAGAGGCTGCCAAATTGCTGTTCCTTCATCAGCCCTATTTTGCATAAAGAGTAGCACAGGAAAATAATTCCATGAGGCTTCTGCTTACAACTGTTCTCAAACCAGGCTTCCTTTCCTCTCTCTGACACACAGAAATAACTAATTTAATAAAATACCGCAAAGCACAGCAGAGTAGAATGGGGGAGAACTAATTTTTAAAAGTTCCTTTTGAGAATTTCTCAATGCTAAGGCAATCTAGAGATCCAATGCACAATAGCTGTTTAAAATGCTGTCTGGAGAGTTAACCCCAAGGTCTCAAGAACTCATTGATGACTGAAAATTTCTGCTGAGTACTAAAACAAAACAAAATCAAAAACAAAACAGGGAAGGAGCTCTGTTGCAGTTTGTTGTCAAAAAATCATTGAATGAAAATTGAGAAGACTGCTTGAGAAAACTCTTAAATCTTCTCTGCTTCCCTGCATCACAGGAGACTCCCCAATCCTGCAGGAAAAACTGAGTTCTCTATTCCCAAATATATCACTGCATCCAAAATACATCAGCATATATTCTTCTGAACTGTGGCCATTTTCCAAGGCCTGTCACATCATGACAATGTTGTTTATATCCCAGCAGTCTGTCTGTACTCATCATTTGACAAGACCTGGGTCATTGGATACAGGTCTGGAACCCACGCAGAACTTTTTTTTTTTTAATGATACCTCCCAATTAAGAGTTTGATTTGAGATCTGTATGTTATAAACTTATCAATCCACCTAATGTTCTTTGTTCATTGTATGTATGGAAAGTTTCTTTTATTCAAATGTCAGACAGTCATATGTCAAATGCTTTGAGAAAACCAAAGTTTCCCTATCACAAACTGATCTTTCTGGCTAGACCTGAAATTCTGTGAAATAAAATATGCGCCTGTTTTTCATAAACTTCTTTGAAGCTATGCTCACATTAATCTCATGATGTTTTTTATTTCTCCTACTCCTTTGCTGATGGTATCTGCTTCCATATTTTACCAGTTATGCTATTTTGTCTAGAATAAGTCAACAGATTGATGTAATATATTTCTCCTTTTAATTCATTTTATCCCCTTTCAATATTGAAATTAGTAGTCTTCCAAGCTCTGGAATCCAGGCTTGGTGATTAAACAAACATTCATGATTCAGAAGGTGCCTTCAATGGTTATGATATAAGTTACCTTGGTTTATTAATTTAGAAGGATTTGCAAGTTTTGTTTCCATTTTCAAGACAAGGAAAGCTCCATCAACTTCTGCATCATCAGTTGTCTCCTGTTTTCTTTCTTCACAAGTACAAACAGTTCTCCCCTTCCTATGATCCCCAGACTTGGAAGAAGGCAAATCTGGTTTTAAGTTGTCCTGTATCATGGCTTTTTAATGCTAACGCCTGTTGTATTTCCCCACTTCCTTTGGTTTCATCTTGAGCATTCCCACATTTTATTGTTGGACACAAATTCTTTGCACAGAACAAACCTGACCAGGCAATAAGCGTGGGTTAGCTGCAGGGTTGTTGTATTTTAAATAAGTGATTAAATTTTTACTGAGAATATAAAATTTCCCCTTGCTAAAGACTTCGATGTATTTCTGATGTTTTGAGAACTAAGTGGGTTTTGTTGCTATGTCAAATTAATATTCCTCAGCTAAAATTGTCCAGTGTAACACAGGTTTTGTAGTAGCTTAGGTCATTCTTTACAGAGATTAAGTGGTCTATAATAAATTCCTGTGCAGCTATTTCATTACATATAACTTTAATGAATTAGTATTTACAGTCCTGTAACTCTCAGTGGTCTGCAGTTATGAGCACCTAATATTGATCCTGGCAATTCTCCTGGCATTCTGATCTTTAAGAATCACCAACTCCCTCAGAGTTCCTTTCTGAGTATGGTGTTGGCAACAGTGCATACAGGTTTGTTCTTAACAGGCAATTTGGGGGGTTGACTTTTTCACACGTAAGGATTTCCAGCTTAGATTTCATGTCTGAGTATTCAGACATGACTGTTGTATTTTAGCCTTCTCTGTCTTGTTTTTTTAAATGTCTCTTGACTGTGACAAGACTAGAAGGAAGGCCAGCCCATTTGTACAGCCTTCTCTCCCTATGCTTGACCTAATATTCCTTGGTCAAAATTAGCAGCCTGGTGTCATTTAAACACTCCACTTTTGGTATCTCCTGGCTCCTTTCCTCCCTGTACTGCAGGAGAGTGGGTTTTCTGGGAAATTCATGGATAGTCTGGATATTTTTAACTTTCATCTTTCCACCCAGAGCAGTCAAGCTTCCCAGACTGTGAGGAACAGTGCCAGATGCTGTGTCACTGAGTCCAATACAGATGGAGCCAAAGGTAGCCTCAGTTTTCAGTCCTACAATCCTGCCAGTCCCTGAGTGGTGGTGTTTGCCTTCACTCCCAAAAGGGAAATCTACTCGATATCCTCCAAACTTTACACCGAGTCCTGCCCACTTCTCCAAGCATCCTCTCCTTTGTGGCCAGTTCTGGATGCTCTGTTAGTCACATCTGCCCTTCATTCTGCGTTGAGTTGGGCTGTTTTGAGCACGTCAACCTTTAAAGGCCTGTGTGCCAAGAGTGCTCTCTGCATTCCCTCAGCAACACAACTGTGCCTTCAGAGGGGGAAACAGGCTGTGACTCACTTCAGCATCTGCTGACGCCATAAGGAGATGGGAATGGATGGATGGGTGGGTGGGTGGATGGTGGACAGAGCCAAACAGACAGCAGGGTCTTTCAGCTGCAGCGACAATTTCTGAACATGCCACCTCCCAGCTGAGCTGAGGACCTGACCCATCAATATGTTACATTCACACTGAAGTTTCGGAACAGAAGAAGACTGTGGGGCTTCTGGCAGTCGTGATTCTTCTGCTTCTAACATCTTCCTGGCACTGCTCAATGGGAAGTTATGTGAAATTACATTCCTTGTTCTCAGACTCCCCCTTCCCTACCTCTCACGTTAGTCCTGCGTGTCACCCACATGCAGGACACAAGGACAGCTGAACCTGGTGCAAAGAGAATAAATTTTTCCTATCATTAAAAGGCACTATTATTTAATTATTAAAAGGGTTTATGAAGAAGATGCTGGATAATAGTCCCTTGAAGGATAATGTATGGGATTCCTACAAGCACGAGAGGAGCCCATCTGAGCTCTAATCAACAGAGAGCACCTGTTTCAGAGCATTACTGAAAGCCAAACAAAGCCACTTCCAGTTTAAGAGACTGAAATAAAGACTAGACATTGTTAAGGCTGAACATCAGTAGGACTACAAAATTATGTAGAGCTGTAGCAGTTAATCTGGGTAAGTTCTGAGAAGTCATTAAGCACTATACTTCAGTTTTGATGTAACTTGGAATATTAGAGATTGGCAGAAGACATAACATAAAAGACAGATTACTACATTTCTACCTAATGTGAAATTCTTGTACCTTTTTCTGGGATATCCAGTGCTATGTTCTGTAGGACACTGGATTCTGTACTGGACACCTCAGGTTTGAGCATATATTTCCTTACTATCTTGATAGCAAATCTTCCAATCTGGTAGGTAACAACACTGACAGGTTTTAAAAGGGAATTTCTCTATAGCAGGAAAGGAAATTCCTTTAAAGGGGAATTTTCTGTAGTCTCTTCTTAGAAGGTGTTGCCTTTAGGTAGGGGTTAAATCACTCGGGTTTTTTCTCCTTTTTCTTTTGTTTTTTTTCCCCAGAAAACCACTGAAAAAATCTGAAAAAGCTGACAGGTGAAGCAAGGGGAGGCAACAGAGAAGGATACATGATGGGAAAATTTCTCTAAGAGTAATAAATTTAACTTGTATAGACGCCCTTCTTGAAGCCATTTACAAACATTGTTTAGACATCTGAGGTGGTTGTATCACACTTATCCCTGGGACTTCACCAGCAAGGGTTGTACAGGGTTCAGCTAAGAAGCTTGGCACTAAAAACTTCAGTTCACCTAAGCCAGTCATCCCTGCAAGTGCAGTAATTACTAATTTACTAATAATCAGAGAGACAAGTTAGAGGAGTTATTTTACTCAAAGTTGCATATGAAATTTATTTCACCCTGCTTCTTGTAGGCCTTCATGTAGCCATGCCACCATGTTTCTTGCTTCCTCACTTGGGTCCTATGAGCATTTAAGAGTCACTCATATTCGTAGAATCACAGAATCACAGCATGGTTTGGGTTGGAAAAGAACCACCCAGTTCCACCCCCTGCCATGGGCCTTGAACACCTTGAACAACTCCAGTTCCACCTCCACTTCAAACAGTACAATCTGATAAGAAATTCTCTAATAAAAACCAGTAGCCTAAATTACAAGCAATGATCACATTTTCCACACCCTAATTCTTCGTGCTGTCTTGGGGTTTGTTCTTTCCCCCAAACATTTGGAGGGGAACTGGGTGATTGGCATAAGCAGTTGCAGCATGAAAGCCTTAAATCCCTGTTGAAAGATCCAGTTTCTAACTTGGCTAAACTGTACAGATAGAAAGGTGAAAACCATGGATAAACAAGCTCCATATCCTCCCATTGTATTTTTAATTACTTAGCAAGTTGCCTCTTTTCTTAGTAAATTTGGACAAGCTTGTTAAAATGAACAAAATTGGATATTAAATTCAGGACAAACAAGACAAACCGTTTTCAGTTATGTACAAATTTGTCTTATACACTCTTTTCATCTGCTGAAGTGTTGTATTTTTGATATAAAATAACTGCTTGGTCAGAAATGGACTTCATTTCCCTTGAGTACTGGCTGTAGGAAAGCAGTCTTGTGCTCTGTTTAAAGCTTTTTACATTTCTTGCAAATTTTTGCCTTTTGAGAAACCCATAACATCCACAGAAATGGAAAAAAATAGTGTTGGGTGAAAAACATTTTGAAACTTCTGCATTTTGAGCAGCAAAGAAAAATGTCTGTAACAGCTGATACACTGGTTCATAATTCAAACTGTCCCTCATTACAGACCTAAATTTATCTTCCATCCCACACAGATTTCTACTCTATCACTTTTTTCCACTCAAAATTATTCACATCAGAAATGTAGGCTCATGAAATGCAGGGGAGCAAAAGTGTTATTTATGCTAAAGAAACCAATCCCACTTCTTATTTCAGCTTTCTGACTGTGGGTTTATTGTGTCCTCCCTCTTGGGGCTGAGTCCCATATGGTATCTCACATTTGCACCCAAGCACATTGAGAATATGGTGTCGTTGCCTCTGAGAGCTTGAATTAATCTACTAGGACTCAGTCAGAAAGTACTATAAAGAGCTGGAGGCTTTATTGACTTCAAGCTCTCTGGATGCATTTTTGTCGTGTGAATTATTTAAAGTCCTTCACGAGCTTCCCTGGAGCCTTTTGAAAAGAAACTCACAATCACTTTCAAATATGCTGTGGCCAGCCCTCTCCTAAAAAACCTGTTTTCTCTAAACACTGTGAATTCTGGCAGCATCTTCCCACCTCTGTGAGGGAAGTGGATCCAATAGTCAAAATTTTCAGAACACTGTGCAGTTAGAAATAATTATATTCTAAATGATTGGCAATTTATTTTCCAGGGCAATAGATAAAAAAAAAATTCTAATAATTATAATTGTTCTGATGTCCTGTTTTACTTCCATACACAAGATTTATCTTCGTAGGGAATATGACAAGCAATGTTATTTCAGAATTGCAAGTACGTATGCAGTCATAAAAGTTCAAGAATATTTGGTTTTAGTTAATTTGAATTAAATCTATTTAATGAAGTCACCATTGTTCAGAGATTATTTCAGAATAATAATAAAATTTTAATTTCAGAGTCTTTTTCAAGAACAGTTTCTCCATGAAAATCAACTCAAAATTATATGGGGCACAGGAATTCATTAAGAAAGAGTTCTGTTAATAGAGTCTGATGATTACTCCAAACAGTGCTTCTGGGAAACTCTGTTCCCAAAAGCTTTCAGCTGATGAATCCAAGAGTTCAGTCTGAATATTATCTGTAGGAAACACAGCAATAAAAAAGCTAAATCACCAGCAATATGAAGATGAATTATGGCTCTAATTCTTTTTTTCATCAGGCACCAGATGAAATATATTTTTTTTTTTTCTGTTCCTGCAAACCTGAACAACACTTTTTCTGTTGTTATTTATGGCTTCAGCCACTTCAGGACACAGTGAAGAAGCATCACTGCCCTGGTTTAGCATCTTTGTTCCTTCGTTCCTCCTCTTCATCCCCTGCGATGTTCTCAGTCCCCATTCAGGCCCAGGTAGAGCTTCTTCACCTGTCCATATACACTACTTAGTTTTATTGACTGTCCCTCCCCTCTCTTCCTCCATTTCCCTTTCTTATTTTCAATTTCTGGCTCAGGCAGAGTTTGTTTAATGAGTTCATCCAAGTCTTACCAAGAAAAACCTGTCTTGGCTCATGTTTGTTATGCACCACTTGCAGTGACAGTCCTAATAAATAATAAGTATTGATAATGGGAACACCACCATTACTTCAGCACTTTCCTTGAGCTGACAACTGTAACACAAGCCTGTTAACAACATAAGAAACCACTTTATTCACAATCTTCACATTAACTTCCCCAGCAGTAAATAATTATCTAAATTATTTGTAAAATTGTCAAGTAGCAACCTGCACTTTCTTTTGCAGTTCCCACTTCCATGAGGAAATTTCCTTTTGCAGCACAATGTAATATTTAAATTGAAGTGTCTTGGATGTTTGTAAGATACTACTCTTACACTGAAGAAAGATCCTTACCTGATGCAACTTAAGATTTCTTTCTCCTTTGTAGTTAATGCCAGATAACACTAGATGAGGATTCCGCCTACATGTTTTGTAGGGCTCAAACCCAACAAAACGAGAAACCTACCTATTGTGTCAGAATCAATAGATTGCCTTCCAAGAATCCATGGTACAGGAAGGTACACTATGTCTAGCAACCGTAGGATAAGGGAAATTTAAGCTCACAAGGAAGGTGGATTTTTGAGATTCCAAGATTTCACCCAGTTCTGTTCTAAGGGTGAAGTTAAATTGCAAAGGTAGAATCAGAAATTCCAGAAGGAAGATCTCATTTCCTCTCAAATAAGACAATCTGGTGCTGGTGTCTCCAAAGAATGAATTAAATTAAATCTATCGTGAGGAATGTATTTTCTACTACATGTTTATAGTAATTTACTCACTCCTCTCTTTAATTCAGGTTCTGACTCAGGAAGATAGATAAGCCTGATTTTTAACTCAATGTTGGAATTTTTGTCCCAGTTGAAGACAAGGAACCCCCTTTATTTGGCATGTCTATATTTACTTCAAGCAAATAACTTACAGATTTTCAGAATATTTCTAATAATATACCGATTCTCAAAACAACCTTTTCAGGCTTCTGAAAATCCTTTACAACTGTGAAGAAAATTCAATTTCTCCTTTATACATTGCAATCAATCAATATGTATAAGATTTTTACGTCTTCCAATATTGTAAATTCTTGGCCCACTAAGATTGTCAGACACTGACCAAACAGGTATTAGTACAAAAAAAAACAGTGCAAAGATATTCCCAGTTCTAAAACTTTCCTGGCTATTGAACTCTACATACATCTGCAGGAATACATGGATTATTTTTCTAATAATATATCTGTGTTTGGGAAAACTGTCAGGGAAAATCTCTGTTTGGAAGTAAAAAAAATAAATATATATATATATTTTTTATTATTATTATTAAAAAAATGCACTGTGAGGAGTGGTTCAAAGATCACAAAAATCACAACACCAAAGACTTTGTGGGGACTCAGCCAAAGTGAAAAAAAAGTAAAATTAAGTATTTCCTACCATGTCCTCAATAGCTGCCTCTTTTCCTGAAAAAAATCCATCCTCTGACAAACACAAATAAACACATCAGCATTTCCCTTTGAGGTCATCTGGAAGAACAGGCCTTATTATCAGAAGTTTTCTACTTTTCTCTGTGTCTCCTACTCCAAGGACCTGCCTAAGTAGGAACCCAGAAGTCTTTTCCAACCTTTTGTTTCCCAAAAATAACCTGAATGAGGTTTATCACTTACACTCAGAGGGATATTACCAATGAAAATATTATTTGGACCGAAGTTAGAAGGCAACTTGGTTTGGTAGTCAGTGGCAGTAAGGACATTGTGTGTTTCAGACTCACAGGAAAGGAAAAGTAACATTGCTTCTTGGGTTACATAGGAAAAAACTCTAAATGTAATTTTTCTTTGATGATTCATTCTCCCCATTTCTTGCCTAAACAAGACACAGGAATAATCTGATCCCTTCTTCTGCCTGAACAGTCATATCATGTTCTGACAGCAGATACAGTAATACTGCTTTGGTTTGTGCTTGTTTGAATTAAGGAAGAACAAATCCAGATATTTTGATAAATAAGCATATTAGTTCAGTTTCTAAGTAAATAGAAATCAGTTAATAAATTAAATTACTTCAAGCTTTCTTCATCATCGCACCTTAGTGAAATAAGGAGTCCTTTAAGATTATAAAAGTTTAATTTAATAAACAATATATTCTTTAATAACATGTTCTAGGTACTCCTGAGATCTTTTACACGTTGAGCTTTTGTCCCAGAAGTGCCAGTGGTGGTGCCTAATACCACTACATTTTAGGGCATATAGAGTCATAGTATCATAGAAATCACAGAATTGTTGGGGTTGGAAAAAGATCTTTGAGAGCATTGAGTCCAACCATCAACCCATCATTGTCAAGTTCACCACCAATTCATGTCTCTAATCACCACATCTACATGATTTTTGAACACTTCCAGGGACAATATATAATTTAGCTCTCAAATATACAATTTAACTCTCAAATTAAACTTATACTTTGCAAAGTGCCTTCATTCAGCTGCTCAATGAGCTTTTACTGGACCTACACAGCTTAACATTTTTATAAGTGATGCAGTAAGACTGAATCTGATGATAAATTTTCATATCAAACTGCGAATGTCACTTTTAATTGGAAAGGCACGAAAAGAAGTGATCAGAAATTAAAAAAACCCAAAACCATTCTGACAAAGCTAAGGCCCAGATCTCTCAGCAAGAATTCGCTATCAAATCACACTGAAAATACCTATTGAAGAGCATATAATCTCATTAACTAAAAGAGAAAATTACACCTAATTCTTATTCTCTGAAGGTATGAGTTACAATAAATCCTACTGACATATTAGTGCATGGGCCCAGGAGCTGGGATCTATTATAATCTACTTACCCTCTGAGAACCTAGTTTCCACTTGAAATAATAATTAAAAAAACCCAACCTTAAATATGTTGACCTCTAATACATTCAAAATGTTGGAATAAATCAAGTAGCAGAGTTAATAATTGACTCTTTACTAATGTGCTCTTATGAAAGGAAAAAATTCAATATGCTTAGTGCTACCCCTAATTTGAAGCTCTGTCTAATATTCCATTCTTCATATTGTTCCTCCTGCCAAGGTAAACCTTTTTAAGCGTTTGCAAGACCAACCAAAGGTGGAGTAAGAGTAGAGTTGTAGCTACAAAACAGTGGTCTGAAATGTACATAATTCATCGCTTTATGCCATATTTCCCACAGCAGGCAAACAATATTTGTCATTTACCTCGCAATAGAAACTAACACTGGAAGCTTCACTGCAGCAAGCGTTGCAAGAAGGCATCACATTTTAAACAGGTAAGACATAAGAAAGAAATCAAGCCACGCCCTGCCCATTTTAAAGGATGAAGTATGGAATGCACAGACAGAAAAAAACTGCACAAAAGTCACACTAAAAACTTGAGACAAAGCAGGAAGGGGAGGCAATATGTTCCAGTTGTTAATCAAGTGGTCAAACTAAATAAGCATCCTCCTTCCCTCATCAGTTTGGTGGCTGATTTTCTGCACACCCAAGGTAAAATGTGCATACACACGACCCTTCCATTTCAGAGTTCCAAGAGGCTTTGGTAAAAGATAATCAAGCTTACCTGTGAAGGAGGGAATTTTCAGCAGAAATAATGAACAGTCAGAAATTCAATAGTCTGCCATATTTATTTTGTTATTTGTAGAAAGGTAAATGGAACAGAACATTTTTTGGGGGAACTCCCCTTTTATTAGGCACAGCATTGGGATTTCTCCCAAGAAATTTAAGAAGATATTTAAGAACTGATCTACATCATTTCTTCGACTGAGCTAAATGTCAGCGTGTTGAGATGCAGTCCCTACAATACCTTTGTGAATGTAGCCCTGCAACAAGCCATTTGGGCTGCTAACTTTGACACGAGAAACATTTTTAACGGGTAAATGTCAATAGAGGTTCCCACTGCTATATTTTTTTTAGCTGAATAGGAACACGGCATATGTAAAAATCAATACAGATACATTCCAACGTATCTATTTTTGTATTCCAAGAAATGCAAAGTGAGGACGTGTGAGATACTCATAGATTCATAGAATTCTCTAGGTTGGAAAGGCCTTCTAAGGTCACTGAGTCTAACCACTAACAGCACTGCCAAGGCCATCACCAACCCATGTCCCCAAGCACTACATCTACATGGCTTTTAAATCCCTCCAGGGATGGGGACGCCACCACTGCCCTGGGCAACCTGTGCCGGTGCCCAACCTTCCTTTCAGTGAAGAAATTCTTTCCTGATGTCCAGCCTAAGCCTCCCCCGGCACAACTTGAGTCCATTTCCTCTTCCAAGAGCATCGACAGGCATCGGCACTCAAGCCCAGGTGCCAAACATGCAGACGTCAGACAAAATGGTTAACCGTGAAACAGAGATACCCAGTCAGGACCTGACCTGATGATACCCCAGAGTATGACCCTCGGGATGGACAAGGCAATCGGGTCTGTGTGTTCGTGGGCTTCAGATTCGTGACTATTGGTGTCCTTTAATGGGTGAACGTGAAGGGGCAGAAGGGAGTGGGGAGCAAGGTGACAGTGTTTGTTTTCCTGTAACTGTTGTGTGATCTTGAAGACGCTTCTGCAAAATGTGGTAACCTCATATGTGCAGCAGCAGGAAATGGGAAGGGAGAAGGTCTCCATCCACAGTTTGCTGGTCTGTTAAAGTAGACCCCCAGAAACACAACATGAAGGAGTAGGTAAATGACTTCATGTTTTCAAAGCCTTTGGACTCCTGGAGCTTCTCTAAAATAAAGGTTTCCTAAAACTACTTTTTCAGAAATGCACAGTCAGAGGATAACCTTCAGTTACTCATTCATGGTTCATTGCTCCCAGACATTAATTTCTATTCCCTAACTGAGAATGTCTGTTCCTTATTAAATTAAATCTATTACTATATCTATGAGATAGATATTATTTGCCCCCCTGCTGTCTTTGAGGACTGATAGATAAATGATTTTTATTTGATACGCATCGCAACTTCCCAGACATTTTATTAAAATTCTTTTCTTTATCTTCTTTTTGTTTTAATATTATATAGGATTCAAGTCACATTGCTAAAGCCTGTGAGCTCCAAAATAACTGGAGTGAAAAGGGACATTCAAAAAGGCATTGATTTCAGGTGATTTCACATTCATTTGACTATTTCAACTTAAAAGCTGGAGAGAATGAACGTAGATTCAAGTTTGCTAGAACATTTAACACACTGTGCAGAGAGCTTTCATGGCACCTGCCTTTAGAAACATTGTACATGTCCTAAATCTTTGTTGTGATTAAACCCCAGGCAGCAACTAAGCACCACATGCACATTCACTAACTCCTTGTCAGTGATGGGGGAGACAATTGGAAGGGTAAAGGGTCAGATACGACAGTTAGGGTCAACTAAAACAATTACAACACATTGGCATCTTTCAAGAAAAAAGTGATGTTTGGAAATATAAACTCCCTGAAGTATAAATTCAGTAGTCTAGAAACAGATTGCTAATTACTTATACAAAGGAAACCAAGTCAGTTTTCATAAATCAGCAGCAACTGTGGCTGTTTAGGGAGCTGAAATATCAGTTATATGCTCTATTTGGAAGGATGACACAGAACTCTGTTTATGAAAGGCTACCACAGGCCTACTGGTAAATATTTGCAAGTCGTTTCAGCCTGTACTTGGAGCCATAGCCACGCCCTTGTCCCATTACTGTGTGTATAAGATTCTACAGCTACTGTTTCATAGCTATCCTCGCAGTACCACAGTAAACTTTACTACTAGGCACGTCATTATTTTGTGATTCATATGCAGACTTGTATCCTGTCACTTTTTAGGAGTTTGTATAATGAAACCCATTTACTCTGCTTAGGTTGATAAAATATTTCAGCAGTCCTTATGTGCCATGGATTTTTCTACCAGAGTCACGCAGAAGGTGCCTACCAAAGGGAGACCAATCTAAGCACGCTGAGCAAACTGAGCAGGCTGGAGCCAATTGTTTTCTCCCTTTTGAACTATTTACTCCTCTGATGACATTCTTTCAAGTCAACAGGATGGTCATGAAAGCAGCAGCTGGACTGGTCAAGGTTTGGGGGACAGCACTCCTTCCTTCCACCTTGAAAAGACCTCCACAGTAGTCTTGTCATAACTGCTGGACTATCAGGATCCCTACAAAGAGCAGAGAAGTACTAAGAGGATAAAGTTCTAATGTAAGGTACATTCAGGGCCTTACAGGAAACAGAGTAGAATCTCTGCCCTATAAGAGCTCTCCTAACAAGACTGCAGTAGATTTTCAAGATCTGGAAGCTGAAGATGGAAGTTTATAGAACAGACAGGCAATGGAAGACAGAAGGTGTGAACACGTGCCTTCTACACATCGTATTTGTAAAAGTTATCACAGATGACATTCCTCAAAAGCATTGCAGGCACTCTGTGAATAATTAGCAGGAGGAGTCTTTACCGTGCCCACCCCAAAAGAGCCCAGTGACCTGCCAAGCAAGGACACAAGGAGAAGATTAATTTATAATAAACAATTAAGCAACTCATTGGTAACATAAGCTATATTGAAAGCTGCAGGAAGTGGACAAAACATAAAAGGAGCTAATGCTCCACAGAGAAGGTGATAAAACCTACAGGTGAAATTAGCTCTGCTTGTTATTAATATAGTTATTAAAAATGGCTGATGAGATGAAGAAAACTGAGTGTTGCATAACAAGGGACAGCAGTACAATGCAAGAACATGAGAACTAAAGTTCCCTTACCAAAAAACAGGACTCCTAAGACTCATCTTAACGTGGTACTAGGGCACCAATGGGGATCATCAAAGTCCAAAATCTCAGAAAGCCTTCCTTAGATAAGAGCTACATGGATCAGCTCAAGAATTCAGTGAATCTTGTTTGCCTTTGTTCCCTGGTATTGGGCATAATTTATAAAACAGCAAAACTTGGGACAAAACAAGGAGCAATGCACTCTTTGCATGGACACAAACTGTAAAGGAACACTCTTCCTTCTGCTTGAGATGCTTTGTCTAAGTCAAACAATGCAAACCAGCCATAAGATTGATTTAGCTGTTATTGCTACTTCTTACCATCAGGGTAAAACAGCTGGAGTATATTGATGAATCAAGATTTCTGCACATATTTTGTAACCATCATCTACGCCATCTGCTTTCATAGGTAGATTTTTTGTTGTTTTTTTTTTATACTGGATACTTTCTAGGTCTTTATCTGATTTTTAGACTCTTCACAGTCGAATAAAAATCCAGCCCAGGAGATGCGTTTTTTTTCCTTCTCTGCATATATATTTCAATGTGTTTGCACTTGTCATTTGCTAAATGCATTATGACACACCATGGCTTTGGTTCCCTAAAGAATTCCTCACGTGATACAGCGATTTAGAAAGCAGCTGATGAAGGCACTGGGCTTATTAAGTTCCTAGTAATAGCTAAAGCCATACGCTTCAGGAGGGTAACAGCAGATGTTAAAATGTGTTATTGCCACCAGATAAGTGGAGTTTGGAAAAAATAATTTCCCGTAACAGGCTTCCAGTTTTCAGTTGCCAGCACATTTATTCTAGTTCTAAAATATACACATAACGCTTTGTAGAAATACATTTGGTAAGTATGCAGAGTGCTTTGATCACTGTGCCACCATCAGGATGAATTTCTGCTTAGTCCAGCTGCCAGACCCTCTGGAGACTATCTGAAGAACAACGAGGCACAGCTTCACCTTAAATGAATCTGCTTTAAAATGAGGAGAGACCAGGGGTAACAATTCTTCTCCATGACCTAATTGCACTTCCCCATTCACAACTCCTATAGTTAAGCCTTTGCTACTGGCAATCATATTCTGCTATCGTGTGACCCCAGGGTGTACCCAAAGTGACTCCAAAATTAGTACACAACTGGTGCGAAACAGTTCTTGTCTTGGACAACTAAATCTCAAAGGCAGACGAGGATTTATGTACCAACATGCTCAGTATTAGAACACCTAATTTTAGGGGACTTCATCACCCACATGAGGATACTGCTTGGGCTGCCAGTTGAGAGAACTCTTTTGATGTGTTCAGCAAGGAGAGCTTAAACAAAAGCAAGCAGGGCATCCTCAGCCATGTGGCCAAATGCCTGCTCTGGCTCACTGTGAGATTCTGAAGCACAAATAAAGCCTCATGCCATTTCGCCAGTATTTCATTATCAAAGACTACAGGATACAGTAACTTTACTTAGCAACTACTACAAATTAGCAGAGCTATAATTAAGTGAGAGACTTCAAACGTTGTACATCACCACAGGGGACTGTAGGTCTTGTGTTGTTTCTTGATGTTATTAGGTCAGAACCTGCTTCCTTCTGTTTCCTCCTTCATTTTCTAATTACTAGTTTGTTTTAGACTCCTAGTTGTAACTGTGGAATAAAATTCTCTGTTGGAATAGAAGCACTTTCAGATTCAACTTTGCCAACCTTTGTTTCTCACTTCTCGTGGTTTGGACTGTCATATCACCTGCTCTTTTTTCTTGGATTGTTTATAGTTTGTTTTGTTGTTTGGGGTTTTTTTCCTCTCAGGTTCCAGAGAGCCTGGCTACATAAAATCAGTCAGATAATACAAGCTACACTTTTTTAGAGTGCAAGTAAAAACTTAGAGATTTTCTGCTTAGTTCTCTGCCTGCCAACTCTACGATTGGGTTACTTTAGGTCCTGCACTGGAAATTGGTTACCTCTAACTACTCTCCAGGACTCTAACATTCAAATAGAAGAATTTTTTTTCTTTCATCACTCGGCACCAACAGCACAAACCATTTACTAAAGGTAGGTCTTTGTGATTTTCCTTTCAATACCGCAGCAGCAGATGTGCCTTGCTTCTAAAGAAAATAAAAAAAATAGAGGGAAATGGTGAGAAAAATCTCATTTTAAACAAAAGTGAGTGGCTTGCAACTGCTTTTATAGGGAATGGGGAGACTTCTCACCCCTCTTATTGAAGCCATTCCGCCCCTCATGGACTAAGCGAAGACTGAGTGAACAGCGGCTTTCCTCTTTGATCTGCTGAGATATTCACCTTTGGGGTTGAGATATCCACCCACTCTGCTCCAGAGAAACAAGACCTCTCACCCTTGGGTGATGAATGTGTAATTTTTTCTGTTGGACACTGGCTCAGCCAGCACCTGTGGTGACATGAACGAACATCTGATTTGCGGTTCCTGATAAGGCTTAAATGCCTCCTGTGGAGTGAGATGCTCAACAAAAGCAAAGGGTAAGAGGGAAGATAGTTTCAAGCAGAGAAGGTCCATGTCCTCTGCAGCCAGTGTTGAAACTCTGATTAATGACCATTAACCCAGTGTTTCTCTTCAAGCCACACTCAAGCACAAGAGGGCAAAGAATGCCAGCAGTCATATTTTCTACAGGAGAAGAGCATCCCAGAGGTGGGATGTTCATATTTTTGTTGGTGGTGACATAAGATTTTAGGGTACACTTGTGCCAAAAAGCAGAACTTCAGAGGCTTGGGAAAATAACACTGAAAACTAGAATTTCAGAGCATCTGGGGTAAAGTGGCAGTTGAACCTCAGGATTGCAGTTTTGGTTTCAGATAGTCAAAACTGGAGGTGGGCTAGAGCTTATGAATGAGGGAAAGATAGCAGGAGGGAAAATAAATACATACTATTTATATATGCCTGTGACATTTAATAATGGCAAGAAATATAGTAAGTGATTTCCATCCATCTGTCCCACAAACCACCATTAGTCAGGAGATTCTTTATAAGTCTCATATCAGAAGAGGGTGTTGAGACTTTTTTTTTTCCCCCTCTTTTTCCACTCTCCCTTATGGATCACGGTAATGAATCACTATTTTTCCAACTATTCTCATTTCTTCTCCAAAGTGGCACTTCATACTTCTTAATTCCAATTTTAATTATCTCTTAAGTAAGACACTTCTCTATGTGTGATTTATTGTACACAGGAATTAAAAAATAGGCAAAGTCCATTACTTAATTCTTTTCTTCTTGCAGTTTTCCTCCACTGAATTACAAAGTAGAAGGTGAAAATTGATAATAGTCTTCCAGTGCATAGAAATTTGGTGCCAGTCCTACAATTTCTTAATGTACAAATTGACTGTAGTTTTATGAAAAAATACTTTAAAATAGTAAATTATTTGTTGTAAATACCAATAACTAAAGTGATAAATTGGTAGTCAATGTTCACGTGCATATGCATATGCAAATGCAAATAGCAAAAATTCCAAATTGTAGTAATATCTACTATAAATTACTATATTCTCACCCACTTTCAATTCAAAATTATTTCAGAGCCAGAAATATGTATAATTAACTATACATGCAACTCCAGGTCTGATAAGTGGGTAAGTCGCTGCTTATCTTCCGTTCTCCATTGGTTTTAGTCTGAAATACTAAATGGCTACTCTACCATTTAGATTTTTCCAAGCAAATATGGATTCTATGTAGAAGATGGAGCTTTTGATTAAAAAATAACTCAAAAAAAAAAAAACCAAGCTCAAGAAAACAATGAAAATATAACTGTTGGCACTAAGTAAAATGTTATCTAGCTATTGAAAATCTTATAAATGCATACTTCTGCCATGTGTTGATCCAGGCAGAGGAGATCAACTATTTGACAATAATTATCTTTTATCACCCTTTTGTCTGTAAATGATCACAGCTTAGCCGCTTCATTAACTCCATGTTTTGAATATTTTACTAGAAAATTTCTCCAAGCTATTACTACATCAAAATTAAAAACTTGTACTTGACCTAGAATGTCTTTTAGGAAATCATTAATTTTCAATCCAAGGAAGATAAATGATAGAGTTGTTGTTGTTGTTGTTGTAGTGACTAATGATGCTAATTGTTAACTCATGCATTTTATATTTTCTAATACTTTCTTTTTTCTTCTGATGGACTAAAGTATCCTTTACTTTCAGAAGCTGGTTGTCTATGAGGATGAATTTACATAGAATATCAGTAAATCCCTTCTTAGCCTTCATTTGTTCAGTTAAATGCTTGAATGTTTTATGTATTTATTTATCTATTACTAGTTAGGCTACTTTTCCAGAACAGCTAAAGCCTTTTCTTTTTCTGAACCTTTTTAAATCAGGAATGTTCATACTTTAATACTTTATCCATAAGCAATAATACATTTCTATTTCTAATCAGTATTACCTTGATTTTGCACACAGCATCATATTTGTTGTTTTAGTGATGACCTTATCCTCTAAACTTAATGCTTATCTCATACAAAGACAAGAAATATTTTGGGAGATTATATATCTTTCCTTTATCCCACTTTTACCTGTATCATATCACAATTTCAAATGTGTTTTCTGAAGTTTCAAGATTCCCTGATGTAGAGCCATGAAAAGATGTACCTAAACACTGAATTCAGGAAATGAAGGGTGAGACTGAGCTCACAGACCAACGTGCTTGAAATGTAGCTTTGCAGTGGGGCTGACAGGTGAGATGCAGGATCTGGAAAAGACTCATGTCCCTTTCGACCAATAATTGGACATCAGCCTGGACATTTTATAATTTTTCTTAGGGAACGCATGTGTAGGCAACTGAATTATATTCATAGAGTCATGAAGAATATGCTGGGTTTGAAGAGACTCTCCAGGATCATCGAGTCCAAGCCTTAGCCCTGCACAGGACCATCCCCAAGAGTCATCCCCAGGTGCCTGAGACCATTGTCCAAACACTTCTTGAATTCCTCCAGGCTTAGTGCTGTGACCACTGCCCTGGGGAGCCTGTTCCAGTGCCCAACCACCCTCTGGGTGAAGATAATTTTCCTCCTAATCCACCTAAACCTCTGCTGACACAGTTTCATGCCATTCCCTCTGGTCCTGTTGTGGGTCACCAGAGATCACTCAGTGGAATACAAAAAGCTACAGAGCTCACCAAATCTCTTGTGAGACACCTGAATACCTACACTGACTGTGTTGATTAGATCTCCTGCTACTATAACACAAATTTAGACAGCTTAAACCGGCGGAGGTGCCCACACTGGCAACTAGTTTAGGTGTCTAATCTTGGAGCAGGAGTCTGTCTAAAAAAGGCTAAATTACAATCAATGGGGTAGAAGAAAGAGCCATTTCCCTGCTGCTTTGCAGTGGAGATTAATTAAGGAAAATGGTATTTGAAGAACTAGACAATAATGCAGTGATTTTTTACCTGGTTTTTAGTGTATTGTATATTGTATCTTAAGGACCATGCTGTTTTCATTTTCCTTTGGAAGCTACACAAAATTTCTTAGGTAGCACTGCCTTCGGTCTGTTACAACCTTCTGCCTGTTACAAGGAACTGCTGTTTCAGATTTGGATATATCCTACCAAGTACTTATTGTCCAAGCCTAAACTTGCAGGTGAACTTTCCTTTTTACCTTTACTTTCTACATTTGGTGCACACAACTGGAATGGAGTTCTGTGTGAAGTGACACTGTTCTCTTTTAAACACTAGAGCTATTCTTATCAGAGTGAACTAAGAAAGGCTGAAACTATTTTTTATTTTTAAATTGTGCTTTATTGAAGAAAATGTTAAAATTATGGGAACCTCGAGGGGAAGAGAAAAAGATTGGATTTTACAATAGTTAAGCAACTAAGCTCAGATTCAAAACTGTTCTCTGTGTTATTTTTGTACCTGCTTGTCTGTCTAGCATTAAGAAAATAATGTTTTTCTTACATTATTCCAAAACCCATGAGTCCAGGGTCTAATAAACACTTTTTTTCATTCAAACTCTGAGCATTAAGTGACCAGAAATGTGTAACCTGACATTCTGTGAGATCCTTAACAGCTCACAGCAGGGTTGAAGCTGATGTTCAAACTTCCATGGAATAGCATAGGCCTCAGCAAGCAAAACATTGATTTGGTGATAATCAGAGTAGGAATGGTCAAATGTGTCAGGGCACAGAGATCCTGACTGTTCCCTTTTGAACCTACTGCTTTCAACAAGGTGTGTAATTACTCATAGGCCACAAAACCAGTTTAAGGCATCAGTATTAGCCACACTGTTCACCTCAATTTATGATCCCCACAGTTTGAAGTGCTGGAATCCTGAATGACATTTAGCACCAGGACAAAAGGAAAGCAGTTTAACGAACATGTGGCTCAGGAGTGAAGAAGTAAAACGTTGTAGGAAACATATGCAAGAGGTTTGTTCTGCAGAAACAGTGGAGTGCAATTCTGTGTGAAGGAGGGATGGTTTTGGCATTTTTCTCAGTCCTCCCACAAATCCAGAGGGAAAACAGGATTGTAAAACGTGCCTGAGGTTCTGCAAATCTGTGTCTTTGAAAACAATACAGACATTCAAGCACTGCTGTGCTCCAGACACTTGGTAGCATTCCATAAAAGAGTGAAATGTTGCACAGATGAAAGATCAAAAGACAGCCAGTGCTCACAAACCCTCCAGAAGGAGTCCCCATCGTGATGGCCACACCATAACAGATGGCTACTTTTATGCAAAAGGCCTGCACTTCATACCTGAAGATGGTTCACTAATGGAATATGTGAAAACTAAGATATGTTATGAAATCTTTAGTGAAGAATTAAAATACTCTTTGTGTCCTGAGTTGCATTGCACTGATGGTACAACTGTTACTGTGAAGTTTGGTACTGGGTTCAAAAAAAGCCTGAAGTATTGCTGTTACCTGCTTTGAAATTACACAGTATGGAAGTTCCTGTAGTGGATTGAAAACCTTTCCAATAGACAAAGTTTCTTATTGAAATTCGTTAAAATTATAAAAGTAGTAATTTAAGTCTTAAAGTTGTTCAAATCTGAGTATAAACCTTTGAAGAAGGTATGCTGATATGAACCTATTAAAATGAGATTGGCCTGGTTTATGAACACGCAACATAATCTATTTGGTCTTCTTTTTATGCAGGAGTTCCAAGTAGACAGCCAATAGTTAATAAGTGAGTAGTATAGGCTTTGGAGTATATCCAATTTTAGTACCACCCTCAATAAATTACGGTTGAATGATGAAATTTCTTTTAAAATTCACTTGATCTTGATTCACAATGAACTGAGAGCATCTGATTTTTTCCTTGGACTGTCCAAAAGCTGTGTTGTATACCCTCTATGGCTTGTCCAGCCCCTGCCTTTGAGCTTCTGGGTATTAAGATGCTCCTGCTGGTTCAAAGACCTCTCCAGTACAAGATACTTTCTCACTTGATCTGTCTTACACAGTTAATTACATTGATATAAAACCCTCCAAGCTTTTGAGCAATTTCTGTACCTCCATGAAATCTTCAAACCTGTACCTATGTTTGGATACTACAAAATTTACAGTTTCAGGTTATACTCTCTTAAATTATGTGGGTAGAACTGGATTTATAACTAATCACTGGAGGACTGCAATGAACAGACCACCACTAAGGTGTGGTAATACATCAATTTCTTTAAAACTACCTTTGAGGCCCTAACTTTTAACATGCCTTATGCCGGTTAAAACTTAATTGTTTGAACTATGTGATCAACTTAAAAAGAAAAAACAAAACAAAACAAAACAAGTGTGTTATGCTCTGAAAAAGAACTAAACAGTTGTGTAAAATGAGAGAGAAATTGCAGAGTATTTTGTAGGCATGGAATCCCAATAAGACTGGTACCCTCCAAAAAATATCTCACGTAACACAGCTCATAACTCTTAAAATTTTGAGCCCTCAGAAAGAGAGCATCAGGTTACAAATGTGAAGCACCTCCTTTGAGAGGAGACCAGTATTCTAATTATCAGTTCACAGGAGCACTTCAAACACAAATATCACTGGACACAAGTCTTACTTTTAAGTGCCAAGGGCAACCTATTATTTGTAATTTCACTTTTAGTGACAGAACCACTCTAACTGCATTTCTCAGGTCTGTTATTCAGAGTATTTAAAGATCACACTCTGAGCACTCAAGAATAAATTTATCTGGAGCTAAAGATAAATTCTATTACAAAGATGGCATAAAGTTAAACTGTTCGGGCAGGGAAAAGAGGTTAAAAAAAAAAAATGTTCAAAGCAGAACACCCACAAATCTGCAAGTACGAGACACAAATGTTGGCACTACTTTCTCAGGTAGGTTTGTTATGCTCACAGGGCTGTAAATACCTAGACAGAAAAACTGAGACAGTACAGCTGAAGCCTCCAGACATTAAAAATTAAACTGATGTGAGCATTAATATAAATACCTGTATATATACAAAATTTGGATCATGACTCAGGAAAAAAGGAAATATTTCAGATTAGCAGACAATTTTTTCCTACTGCCTGGGTTGATTAATTAACACTTTCCTTCTGTTGTTATGATGGAACCTGGAAAAACAAGATGTATTTTTCCATCTCAAGGCGGCATCCTGATGTACACTAGAAGACCACTACTTCATCAGGGGAAACACCATTTAGGAAGAATATAAAGCTTAGACATTTAAATACAGAAAAACTAAAAATCACCCCACACAACCAAACAAAAACACCCAAGAAAAGGCCATGTCCATTTAATGTAAGAGGAATTGAAAGGCAAAATCATGAAGAATATTCCCAAGGATACACAGATGAGACACTAATAGATGGAGTAGAGCTACTGCAGGAAATAAGAGTTTTTGCACCTTTACTCAATGCCAGTGTTCAGTTCCCAACTGTTGCCATCATTCCCCTTTTTCCTCAGTCATACAGGGATTCTGCTCATAAACAAGAAAACGTTATTTCTGCACACAATCTGCATTATCTTGGAAAGGGAAGCACAGAGAGACACTTGATACTCAACTAAAGTGAGCATTTTAGTTGTGGGTTCCAGTAAACAAGCCAGGCAGAATACTGGGTAACCCAAGCTAAACAGAGCAGTCAAAAAACCAAACATCACCAATGAAACACGCTTGAACTCTGCACTTTTTTTTTTCCGTTTTCACTTTATCTTACACTTCATCCAAGGATCTGAAAACTCTTAAAAATATTTATAAAATCTTACAGAATTCCTGAGAAGTAAATTACCATGGGTTGCCACTTTAAAGACTGATACACTGAAATTAAAAGCCAACTCAGCACTAGAGCTAGGAAAAGAATTTCACACATCTAACACCTTCCCTTCACTTCTGAATTAAAATGTCCTAGGCTGCGTATAACAAGTACTCAGAGACACTCTGGCAGCTCTGAGAAGACACATTTCTATTGAATTCTATTAAATTACGGAAATAGATGTTTTGCATTAATTGATTTTCTTTCTTGCTATCCCTTCTCTATTCTTAACAGTGAAGTGTTAGAGTTCTCAGAACTGAGCAGGTTCCCCATCCCATCAAATGTCTCATCTTAAACAGGACTTTTGAATGCAGATTCACAGAAACAGATTGCAGATTCATGGAATGCAGATTCACAGAGAGAGCTCATTGTGAAGCTAAATTCAGATAATTCCGAGAATCATTCTGAAAAATAAGTATGCAGAACCATTTATGTCCCAATACATACTAATCAGAACTTGCAAATCCAGTTGATTTCTGCTCTCATTTAAGAGCAGAGGTTCCATCAATGCATCATAGAATTGCTAATTTCGAAAAAGACCTTTTGGATCATAAAATCCCACCTTCAACCCATCACCTCCACCATATTCCCCACTAAACCATGTCCTCAGGTGCAATATGCACACATTTTTTGAACACTTCCAGAAATGGTGGCTCCACCACTGCCCTGGCCAATCTGTACCAAAGCTTTACAACCCTTTGTGTGAAAAAAAATTTTCCTAATATTCAATCTCCCCTGGTGCAGCATGAGGCCATTTCCTCAGGTTTGCTGGGTGTTCAATATTACAGGATGATATTTTATCAAAGTCATTCACGAACATAATGTATAAATGAAATTATGACATTCACTGAAATAGAATGAAGCTGGAATAACTTTACAATATTTCCATTGATTTAGTTGAAGTTCCTTTGCATTATCTCAGTGCAATGAAACAGTATTTGGCCAGAGACCTTTGCACTGATTTAGAGGTACTGAGAAGTGCAACCTGAGAAGGAAGAATTCCACTGGGAGAGACAGAACATGCTACACTGCAGACAACAGTAAGATAAACGTGGTTTTGTGGATACTGACTGCAAATATGGTGGAAACATAAACAAGTATTTGAGCTAATTTGTCCATCAGTATGACCTTATTTTATTTAATGGACAGTAGGAAGGGGGCAGCATTTTGCAGACACATATCCCTGCTGCCCACGTCTACAACCAAAACTAGTATTAGCAACCAGACACCCTCAATCATGGTTAAAACACTGAAAATATTTTCTTTGCATGCACTGTACACAGTCCCCAAGAGAATTTTTCACTGATTGGCAGTGGTGGGGTTTTTCTGGGGGTGTGGTGGTTTTCTTTTCCCTGAGCTGTTATTTGGACAGACAAATGAATTCGACAAAGAGTTATTCATGAATTGAACTACGGTGAAGAAAAATGGGGATATTTTTGTCTAGAGCTTCTTGCTTCCTTGTGCTTATTACAGCCAAGGCTCAGTGTAAATTATACAGTTGTGCTTTAATCAATTCCTCAGTTTCAAAAAGTAGAAAGTGAAAATGAGGGATGGGTTTCTTGAGAAGTAAATACTTTCAGGAGGTTATTTGTTTTGTCTTTTTTATTTGTTTGTTTTCTTTTATATATAAAATTCATAGGTTTTTACTGGGCACCAGAAGTGCACACACTTTGTCACGCTTTAGCATGGATTGGAAACCAGTGACATGTGTAAAATGGCTGGACACAGATAACCCATTACGCAGCTTTCAGATTTAAGTTATAGTGAGATCTAAAGGTTATGAAGGATAGTAGAATGTACTTTATTTTTTTCGAAGGATTTCTTTCCCTATATCTCAAATTTAATACTTACAAGGGAATTCTTTCTCTATTGTGATAAATTTATCTCGTGAACACAGTTATGTATTCTGTCCTTGAGGCTTGAAGTGTTCTCAAAGAGTTCTTCCTGCTACTAAAAGGGAAAAAAAAAAATCTGTAGTGAGTGCAACACTTTTTACAGTTTATCAATCCCAATCAGCAGGCCTAACTGTCCATTGATTTACTGACAAACCTTAATAAATTTTTAAGAAATGACTGCATGTCCTGGAAAAAAAAAAAAAAAAATTACTGTTGAGAATTTTTCAGTCCTGAAGGGCATAATTTTTAATACTTTAGACTCCAACGTACTTCTCACTGTCAGCAATAAGGCTCAGTTTTAAATCAGAACTGCAAACCTACAGACATTTTTCTCCTGTGTCAGTAAACGTGATTGTGAGATAGCCATTTATTTTGCAGCTGTGCTACTAACCTGATTTCACCAGACTCATGAGCTAAACAATGTCAGTACCTCTTAATATTTAGACAGAAGACTTCCAGCTTATTAACACACACGGCTAGACAAGTAGCATACAAGGTTGATGTTTAAATAACTGTTTTTGTTCTGAGGCAAGAGATTCCTCTGTTAAAAGCCATTCATCCTCTTAATTGTTGCTTATCATCCATTCTTCTCCTGCTCTTCCTCAATATGTGATAACAAGGTCTGCTTATCACATACTCACTGCCAGTGGAACCTCGTACCCTTTGAGAAGGGAGGTCTTCTCTTTTAGCAAAGAGATGAGGTGACCTGTCCTCCATTGCTTAGACAAATTCTAGACTGTGCAAGTGACTCGAGAGCTCCTTAATCTGTCACAAAGCCAAAATCCTCCACAGCTAAACCTCCTTCCACACATCTGACAAATGCTTTTCCTCACATCTTGACCTATGCTGTTATGGATCTATTCATTTCCCCTCTTCCAATCTTTTCCTTTTCTGTTCTGTGTCTAAATTCTTCTTCCTCTGTGACTACTTACCATATGTTGTGTTCTTCCTGATCGTCCCATCAAACGGAAATCCAAAGTCCCATGATCA
The DNA here is from genome assembly GCA_013399855.1 of Oxyruncus cristatus. Classification (NCBI taxonomy): domain Eukaryota; kingdom Metazoa; phylum Chordata; class Aves; order Passeriformes; family Cotingidae; genus Oxyruncus; species Oxyruncus cristatus. Next base: position 25,341 of record VXAY01001870.1, read on the forward strand.
GAACATATTCCTTGCTGTGTCAGCACAGATCACAAAATCACAGCATGGGTTGAGTTGGAAGGGACCTTTATAGGTCATTTAGTCCAACGCCCTGCCATGAGCAGGGACATCCTGGGAATAGCTTCAAACTGAAAGAGAGCAGGATTAGATTGGATATTAGAAAAAAATTCTTCCCTGTGAGGGTGGTGGATGCTCCATCCCTGGAAATGTTCAAGACCAGGTTGGACAGGGCTCTGAGCAACCTGGGATAGTGGAAGATGTCCCTGCCCATGGCAGAGGGGTTGGAACTGGATGATCTTTATGGTCCTTTACAACACAGACCATTTTATGATTCTATGATTCCCAAATAGATCATGTTTCTCTGAGCCCCATCCAACACAAGCTTGAATGTTTCCAGGGATGGGGCATCTACCACCTCTCTGGGCAACCTGTGACAGTGTTTTACCGCCCTCACTGTGGAAAAGTTCTCTCTTTTATCTAATCACTGGTGGCCTACAGGATCTCAAAGAATACCTGGACCACCAGTACACTGCCCAAATAAATGCCTGTCTAATGAACCTGTCCAGCAAAGGTGCAGTAGCTTTCTCAGTTGTGGACTCCTCTTATTCAAATGGAAGAATCTGAAACCATTTTTTTGGCTTTCTCTGTTCTCAGGATTGTTTTCATTCCTATTATGGAGCACTGGCACTTCACATAACAGGGTTTCCATCAAAAAAAAATGGTGCAGAGACTGCTTCAGCCCTCTCAAATATGTGCCAGACCGCCCACAGTGATCCATGGCACAGAGCTCATGACCATCTGTTGCATAGATCCAGATGCTTGTTACTTAAATTAAGGAGACATTTGTTAGCTGGAGCAATGTTGAGTTGCAACATTCAAGGATGAGGTGACTAATGGACTATTTAGAGGTGTAGCCATGCACCAGCCGAGCATAAATGGTAATCATGAAACATTCTGATAAGCCCCAAAAAGTGGTGGAGGAATCCAGCTGCCCGTGCCATCACCAAAGTAGGAGGAAATACGAGAAAATTAGTATCTGGCACACTTTCTTTGCCCCTGTGAACCCTTACAAAGATGATGTTGTCATATTAACAAGAAGGAATTGTTTAATTTATTGATTCATATTTAAAAATGATGGGTGATGTTGTGTACCTCGTCATGACACCTTTTCTTAATTTGATGCATTAAGGGATGTTATAGTCAGTGTCATTAAATGATCTCCCTTAATTATGACAATGGGTAACGATGGTCATTAAAGTAATGACATTTGTCACCATCAGCAGTGGCAAGGATAATGAATAATGAACAAGGCAAAATTTCCACAGGCTTTACAGTCTTATGTTCCGCTTAGAAGCAACCTAGAAAAACACAGAAACAAAATAGTTCCCCGAGGACAAAAAAGTTTGAGGAAGGCAAGAGAGAAGCTTGTTCTCTAAAATACTAAAGCACACTAACCCGGAAAGATATGGGTTAATGAAGTTGCACAAAAAAAAACCATAAAGGAAACCCCCAAGAAATTAAAAATCTTGTGAGTAAACCCATCTTATTAGGTCTGCAGTAATCACCCTATATATTCTTTTCATAGAGAAGCATAAATCAGTTTTTAATGTGACTGGTCGCATCCGGAGTACTATGTCCAGTTGTGGTCCCAACAATTCAAGAAAGATGTGGGTAGATTGCAGACAGTCTGAAGAAAGGCCACAAAGATGATCAAAGTGCTGGAGCACATGTTTTATGAGAAAAAACTGAAGAAGTTGGGGCTTTACTCCCTGGAGAAAAGAAGCCTCCAGGGAAATCTCATCACAGTTCTCCAATATTGGAAACAAAATTGACTACAAAAACCGTGGACGCTCTCTCTTCACAAGGAGCTACATGGAAGAGACAAGGGACAACAGGAAGGAGTTGTACCAGAAGAGGATCCATCCTGATGGAAGAAAACAAGTTTTTACACTGAGAACAAGCAACCACTGAAAAAACCTTCCCAGGAATGTTGTGAAGTCCCCAACACTGGTGGTTCTAGTACATGAGTTGACAGAGGATGTCTCAGTTTAATGAGGCAGAAGTGTTTTGCTAAGGAGGATGAGTTATAAGGAAGACCAAAACTCCTCCTTCCAAGCAATTGTAAATCCAAAATTAAGAGGCTAACCCTAACCCTAACCATCTTCTACTCTAATACTGAAGGGAATGGGCTAAACCATGACAGGCTCCAATTGAGAAAGTGTGGAGAAAGGGAAAAAAAATAACAGCCCTTTATTAAAGGCTATATGTACATTGGCAGAACAACAAAAGAACACGAAACAAAACCCCAACCGAACAATAACTCTATGCCCAAAAATCCCTTTCAATGAGAAGTAAACAGTTCAGTTTGTGCTTGCGATGCAATTCTAAACAGAGTCAGCAGGGGGCGCTGTTGGATAGCTGGAGGTGCAGAGCCTGCGTTGCTCTGGGAGTGGTCAACAGGGGGCGCTGTTGGGCTCTGGCAGTCGCCATGTGGGTGCCCCGGGTGTGCTGGGGGGGCTGAAATGGAGCCTTTCCCTCCCTCTCACTGGGAAGGGGAAAGAAAGGGTTCTTCCCAGAAGGGGACTCGCTTCCCCTTTCTTCGCTGAAGTGACCATAAACCGCTGCCAAAAACACGGGAGCCGGGGGAGGGAAAACAAAGGTGGTTCTCTCGCTTCCCAAAAAGTTCCTCTCCGATGACGTCCAAGCCAGTCCCACCGGGCGGGAAGCAGGGTGGGGGGAAAGGGGAGAAACGAGGTGCTGGCAAGCCAGGGCCAGAGGGAAAAAAAAACAGGCTGAGAAAAAAGCACGCCTATCCCTCCGTTCCCGCAGCCACGAACTGCGTCTACTTCTGAAGCCCAAAAAGGCATATAAAGACTGCTTAGAGACAGATTTTATGCCTTTAAGCAGAAGGTATTTATTACGACGTCGGGGAAGCCCCCGGTTAGCGCCGGACAAAGAGCTCCCGAGTGGTCAGTGTAAAGACAGGTAATTTATACAGCTCTTGAGAGTGATTACAACATCTCTACATACATATTCATTCTATTACATTATTAGATTACAATATTCATAGCAGGTGGAGTTAAGGCGGAGTTTGGGGTGTGGTCTCCGTTTTGAGGAATAATTTGGTGGTACATCCTGTTACTTCATCTCGGGGGTCTTGGAATTTCTCCTCTTCCTCAGGTGTACTTTTGAATTCCCCATTGTCTTTGTCCCAGTCACCGAAGCTTGGAGAAAGCCTTGGCTTCAGGCCTACTTTCCCTATTCAAATGTCTNTGCCAGAGGGAAAAAAACCCAACAAACCAGCCAGGCTGAGAACAAAGCACATCTATCCCTCCGTTCCCGCAGCCACGAACTGTGCCTACTTCCCCCCTCTCCGGGAGAGAGAAAAAAAAACCAGAGAAAAAAGTCTCTTAGCCCCTCCTGCGGCTATCAGCCTGGAATGTCAAACTGTTGGCCAGTTCTTTTGTGTTTCTCAAATACCCAAGGCAAACCCAGCCTGCCCATTCAAAACACCCCCCCCCCCAAACAGGGGGGCAGGGGGAAGGGAAAAATTCCCCGTTTAGTTTTTAGAACAAGTGAACCCATGACAGAGGGTTAGGTAATCTTATCTAGGCTCAAGAGCAGGACCAGGTGATCTTTCAAGCTCCCTTTCGATTTGTCCTATGGATTTTTCTGTGATTCCATGGTTTTACACTGAGTCCCAGAGGTTGTTTATATCCTGACCTTGAACAACAACAACAACAACAACAAAAACTGAGTTAAGAATGCAGGCATGTACATTGAGACTTAGAAGAATTATCTTTTTGCCCACCTGCGAAAGTAACTGACTCAATCCTATAGTTAAACTCGGTGATGTCCCCTATTTTTGCTCCTGTATACAAGTACAATGGCTTCTAAATAGAACAATATTTTCTTTTCTTTCTACCATGAACACCCTGTGATTGTGCAGAGAGGTACTGCACATGTATTTTGCAGTTACGCGTTCCATGAAAATCGATGCAACGTGTGATAATGTGTATTTCTGCCAGAGGCATGAGGAAATGCCTAGAGCAAAAAACAGGTAGTCTTACAGTTCATACCATAAATACCACCAATCCTGGTGTTATGTTTGGGGGTTTTTCCAGAATGAAAAGGAGAAAAAGTTCTTTATTATTGCTCATTCTCTTTACCCAGATTGTCTATCCAGCTACAGGACCAAGCAGGGAGGACACCTAAACTGAACTAAAACAGTGATTCCAGTTGAACTATCATTATGCACAACCTCTTCTATTACCTGCAGGAGCCACTGCCCACTTAAAAATTGGCAAGGAGAACACTTAAGGCTGCTCTGACATGTGCTTTTCTAGGACATGACATAGCTCTGTCGATTTAGAATGAAAATACATTTTATAATAAATGGTTTGCTAGCTTTTAATAAAATGATGCATTATTAGCAAAGATTAAAAGAACTAATTATGTAGAGCATGGTTGAATGATGGCTATGGGGAGAGAGAAGATAACTATCTCTGCGCATTTGAAAACTGAGCATTAAGAAAAGAAAGGATTTTACTTTTTAAGGCAGCAGAGAGGGGACAGACTTCATTAAAAAAACAAAACAAAGCAAAGCAAAAAAAAAGAAAAACACAGCTGGAAATTAAGTAAAAGCTATTTTGTGCTCAATATCAAATGGTTGTTTGTCTGCAAACTGAACTCTTCTAAGTGATCGTGAAATCTCTGTAAGTTTGACTACTAAAAATGCAAACAAGAAAAAATATATGAAAAGAACCCAAAGAATTATTTCTTGAATATGGAAACTGGATTGCCTGAATACATCTTAAGCATAATGGACAGCTGTGCCAGGAGAAAGGACAGACTCTGGGTAGTGAGACAGATTATTTCTTCTGGTACTCTCATATGTGTGTGATTTAACTGTTATCATGGGGGGATCCACAGCCTATGAGGTGAAAAACACCACAGTGGAAGACCATAATACCATTTTCCTGACATACAAATCTGTGAATGTCAGGCTTCTTCAAGCAGAGTTTTGATGCAATTTTTAGCAAGTGGTTTAGAAATGAAAATATTTAAAGCTGAATTTAAACAGCCTTTGCTACCACCGAGTTATATCATCTTTCTATTAACTGTGCTAGCAGGCTGGATTGCTGTATTTGAGTGTAATAAAAATGCCTTCAGGCAAAATAAATGGCCTAAAAACTATGTCTACGTGAAATCCAAAAGATAATGGATTTCAGCATGGAGAGAAAAGATTTGAATAATTTGGCATGGCATGGATAAAGAGTTTTATTAATTCCAGAATGAAGTTTGCTAATTTTATGTTTGCCCATGAAAGAAGAGGGCTTGGTGCAACATCCCGGGAAATCTCTACCCCCCCCCTACATCCCATGGGAATATCAAATGAAGAAAACTATTGAATGGAGCCTCAAAAGCAATGCAATTTCAAAACAATCAACTAACTTTCCTCTTGGATGAAGCACATGTGCTGTTAGGCAGCATGGAGAAGAGTTGGGATAGCATTTCAGTAAATGTCCTGGTCTCTTTATCAAGAGCAGTAAAACCTTTTCCTTCATTGTTTCTTTTTCCCATACTCAGATTGTTGTTAGAGACAGGCATGAATTAATGCTGGTATTTGCCCCTCTTCCCTACCTTCTCCCTCCATAAAGTAGGAGTAAGGGGGAAATAGCTGATGCTATTACTCCGAAGGCAGGCTCAGCCCATCAGGAAATCAAAGCCGAGTCTATGATTAATGTGATCAATTAAAAAAAAAAAAAAAAAGAAAAGCTCCTTCAGCTTCAAGAAAACCTTTTTTTTTTTTTTTTCCCATTATGAATGTCTTATTCAGCTGAGGAGAGTAAACAGTCTTATGTTTGGTGATAGATGTTACATTCAAATGGACTAGAAATGTGATGAACTATCCAGTTTTGTCCCACAAAGGCTGCAGGAAATACCGGAGTGAAGCACTGCGAAAATGGCAACCAACCAGCCTGGATTTATGAGCAATCCAGAGGACAGGGAATAAGGAGCACGATCAAGAACATAAAATACCTGAACTTCTTTAAAATATTGAACCTTTAGAACATTATGTTCACTAAATAAGACTTAGTTGACAAAAAAATGAACAGGTACGAACACTACGTGGATTAGCTTGGAAATGATTTAGAGCTGAGTGCACAGTCCAGAGAGTATTTTCTCTGCTCATTTGGCTTCTGTGCATAAGAACTAAAAAAGAAGAAATAGGAAAATTAATTAGACTGGAATTACTACTTCACACCATATTAAAAAGTGTAGGAAGCTCAATAGAAGCTAAATCAGAAAGGACCTTAAAACAAACAAGTGGATTATGTTTGATGTGGAAAAGAAGAGTTCATGGACATGTGGTAAAAGGGGGTAATAGGATCAGAGCAAGGAGGTAGGAAGCACTCCTCATGAGAGCCTCTGAAGGAAATTGTACAGGTAACACAAACATTGTCCAGGGAATGACAAGAGGAGAAGATTCCAGACAGCGAAGGTTTCATGGAGCAAAGGTTTCAGACAGTGAAGGTTTCAGACAGCGAAGGTTTCAGACAGTGAAGGTTCCAGACTATGAAGTTGGTGAATAGTACTTGCAATTTTCGATCAACTCTAGCACAAATGTTGTGATGTGCTTTTTCCTCTCCTAAGGTTTGGTGCTTTTGACAGTTCAAATTCTTTTTAAACTTCAGCTCAGGCCATACCAGGCCTGTAGCGACACTATTTAAGAGCAGTCTGATTACCAGGCACTGCTCATCTCAGAGCGTCTCCACCCAACCACCTTGAAGAGCTTGTCAGCAAACCCAGCTCCTTGGTCCTCTTCATGTTCGAAAACATTATTCCTCCTTAAGGAACTTGTGGCCTCCTGGTTTGGAGGGGAAACTCACTGCATTTCAACTGAGATGTGGCTGCCCCATCCCTGGAAGCATTCAAGGCCACGTTGGATGGGGCTCTGAGGAGCCTGGTCTAGTGGAAAATTCCCTGCCCATGGCACAGGGGTTGGAACACAGATGATGATTAAGATCCCTTCCAAGACAAACCAGTCTGTGATTCTGTATTTTTTGCCTTTGGTATATATTGCAATAGGATTAGCAAGTAGGAGATAAGAGGTAACATGCTTGGTTTCCTTGCTGTGATGTCCTCGCTCCCAACCAGAAAACTACAAACCAAACCAAATCTAACTGTTTTATGATTGATCTCTCAGGCTGAGAAATCCCCAAATCTGAAATCAGAACAATGGCACGCAATCATTTACTTTCCTGTCACAGTATTTCCAGAGTGGAGCAAAGAATCTCAGTTTAATCTGAGTTAGTCTCATTCTAGATCCCCATGCCAGATACAGGCTCTCATCAGAATTTTTGTTATACATATAAAGAGTTCAATAATCTTTCAGAATACTCACGTAAAAACCAGAGGTTTGATTAAGAAGTTTAAGAACAAAGGTGGGTTTCTAAAACAACAGGCATATTTCTGCCATTTGCCTGATTTTAGGAGAGGTTTACCAAAGCTGATTGTTACAAGGCAATCAGAGTTCATGTTGGAAGCATAAAAAAAACCCTCAAAACCAAAATAAAATTATAAACGAAGAAATATAACCAAAACCGGCAAAGGAAAAAATTAATGATTGTTGTAATTCCACAAAAGACAGAAATATTAATTAAGAGCAAGACAGCATATGTAAGAATCTTTTGTGTATTACGCTCTGTGATGTGGTAGAATTCAGATAATTTGCTTTTTAATGATTAATGAAGTCAGAATCATTAGCATGTATTTTTTCCTGCAAAGACTGAAGCAGATGGATCTGTCAGGGCTTTATAAAGTTCAAATTAAAGATGAGGATTTTCCTCTTCACTGTTTGCCTTCATTCTATGGGGGAGGAGGGCTGTGAGAAGGAAGAGTAACTGCTTTTTCTTTGATCAAATCAATTTAGGTTTCTGCATGAATTCTGAATAAACCCCTAGGTGTTTTTTCTTTTCTCTTTTTTTTCCTTTTTTTAAGCAGCTGAGTTTTCAAGTGGATAAACTGTATTTTATTCCTTCTCTAGAAATTTATATTCTTATTTCTTAATAAGCCATTCCCAAAAGGCTTTCAAGAAGGTTGCATTGCAATGAGGACTTATTGCTCTACAGTTGTATTGTCACTGGAATTCAGTCTCTGACTCGAAAAAAAGACCTATAGGCAAAACTAAATCAATTTAATCCGATTTAACATCCTCCAGGGTCTTTCAGCAGAGGTATCTTTGCACATACATTTGGGATCTTTTTAGCTTATGCAACTGTTCAATCAGAGCAAAGTACCCACACTACTCCGGGGAGTTCCAGGGCAGAAATACTTGCCCAAGAACATCATATACAGCCTGTGTGTTTAATGTATGTGTCCAACCCTCTTCATGGCTGCACAGTGGCTTTTCTCTACCCTATCATATTTGCTAATCATGACACGTGAGGTTCAGAAGTTTCTTGATACACAGTTGTCCCACAGTTATACTGTAGCCCTCGCTCTGTTAAGCCTATCAGACTTCCAAATATTTCAATATAAGAAGGAGAGCCTCACATCTGCTCTGTTTCTTTTTTTCTGAATGGAGATAAGAGCAGTGCAAAGGCTACATGCATGTCCAGACATGCAAACTACTTCCTCGGACTAATACTGTTGCAGATGCTTTATCACACTCCCACTGTATCCTAATTATAAAGGGATACTTAATACCTTCCAGATTCAGCAAAGAGGCAGATACGACAATTGATATGTATAAATTTGCCTGTCTCTAGGACTCGAGTGTCCACATGGCAAACTGGAGATCTATAATCTGGGTGATATTCTCCAAAGTGCTCTCCCACTATGACACCCAACTTTTCCCTCATGGGAGTTGCTGCTTCCTGGAGTTTTGGGAGTTCAACATAGGAAAGGTCGGAGCTCACAGACCCAAACCTTCCTGTTAGTACAGAATCTGACTGACAGAATCATACAGAATATGCTGAATTGGAAGGGACCCCCAAGAATCCTTGACTTCAACCCTTACCCCTTCATGGGACCATCCCTGAGAGTCACAGCATGTGTCTGAGAGTATCACACCAATCCTTCCTGAACTCTGGCAGCCTTGGTGCTGTGACCACTTCCCTGGGGAGCCTTTTCCAGTACCAAATCACCCTCTGGGTGAAGAACCTTTTTCTAATGTCCAACCTAAATCTTCCCTGGTACAACTTTAGGCCATTCCCTCAGGTCCTGTGCTAGTCACAACAGAGAAGACATCAGTGCCTGCTCCTCCTCTTCCTCTGAAGTACAGGTAAGCTTCAGAATTTCCAAAACTGTCTAGCAGCCAGAGAGAAACATCTTTGCACTAAATCACCTTACAGGAAGCCCAGTGATAACCTTCTCTATTAACACAGAGAAAATATTCCCAGAAGAGAGAGCCTGAATTCACATTTTCCCCCTGTCCCAAGGTCAGGGTTTGACTCCTCCGAAAAACCCCAAAATCGCTTTTGCAAAGTGACACCGTTCAGCTTTACTTGAATCTGGTGAATTTTTTAGCTTTTCCAGTTTTTTTAAGCTGAAGTGGGCTAAAGTTGCAGTATGGGCTGGGTGTGCAGTGCTCAGTCCAGGTATGTATTAAACAGGCTGGGAGGGACAAGACCCCACAGCAGACCTGGCCAGAAGATAAATCACACACGAGTCACACAGATAAGACCTTTGGAAATCAGTTATAAGTTTTGAGGATCACAGTTGGACTCAGCAGCAAAATGCACACCAAGCACCTTGGTGCTCTCATAGAATTTGCCCCTCACCCCTAATTCAAATCCTTGTATCTGGTCATTTGATTTGGAGATGTCGAGTCACTTTTTGTCATCAGTCTGGGCCTGGTCATGATACAGTCACTCTATCACAAACCTGGAATATGACATCAGAGACTGGGATAAGCTAAAGCTAAATTTATCTGGGATTAAGGAAATATTTTGGTGTAATTAAAATGCTTTCCTGGACACTATCTGTATAATCACACATCAGTCTGCCTGATTAGTTAATTGAATCCTCTTAATTAATTTTCCAGTGTCCACCACTCCACATTATTCTGAAAAAAAACCAAAAAACCTTCCCAGGAGATTGTAAAAAAGAATTGCATAAAATCTTTTCCAAAACCATTCTGATTGAAATCATCTTAGTGAAAACTTGATACAAAATTTGAAGGAAAATACAAACATGAAGATAATGTCTGCATCTCCTGTTGAAATAATGTGCAGATTTCGATGTCATTGCAAGCAGTTACCTAAAGAGTTAAGACAGACTTTGCAGATATATCTGTCTGCAGAGTCAGCCTGTGTATTACAAGAGAAAGAGAGCCTGCTGTAAGAATATAAACCTCTAATAAGATGAGAGACTTTTACTAAGCCACTCATGCTTGGAGTCTATTGAAAGATAATCTTTGGTACAGTACTTCCAGAAAAGCAGTGAACTGAAATCAATATTCAGTAAAAAACAGATTAAGAGACCAAGCTAAAGAAATCAGAAGTTACTCAGCAGAACAGGCGTATATCTAGGAGATTATCATTCAGCATGAAAGCTTGGGGTCTTTTTAGCTCCTGGGAGGGAACAATTCCTAAGGACAGGACCCTGTCTCCTCTCTTATTGAAAGTACAAACTCATGCAGTACCATAAAAAAAAGAAGGTTCACATATAAGCTGATCATGGGGAGAATACATAGTTTTTTACAAAAAACGAACTTCTTTTCACTCACACATTTGAATACGTCGTTGTTTTTTCTCTCTATGAAAAGAGACAATTTATTTTTGAGATGAAATACGAAAGATGATCTTGCAGCTGGGAAATGGGATGAACATTCAGCAAAGGTGAGGTTATTACCAACTTCTTCAGAGACCTTCGGCCAATCTAATTGGTCCATGATATCATTCCAACTGCAAAATGCCAATAACAATAGCATGAGTCCTTCCTACTCAGACGGCCAACAATTTGGACCTGCCCTTAACTCTTTCCATAAAACTAATCCCATAATTTCCTATGATATGATATGATATGATATGATATGATATGATATGATATGATATGATATGATATGATATGATATGATATGATATGATATGATATGATATGATATGATATGATATGATATGATATTAATTCTTATTATATTCTAAATTGTCTGTATTGCGATGGCCTTTCCTTCCTGGTCCTTTGCTATATGTTAACAAATCAATTTCTATTTCTGTTTTTAAAAGCTAAGAATGCACTTCTTTAACCTTTTAATTACTATAATAAAGGTAAGAAGACACAAGACCCAAAAGTTTAACAGTAGAGAAAGGCCAAATATCTTAACAGGAATTGCAGGTAGACTGTTTGATTTCATGTCTGAATGATTAATTTCAGCAAATTAAACAAACCTATTTTAATGAACAGCAGTCACCTATTTCCACTGTAACAAAGTTCCAATACTGGTCCATCCACTACTAAAAAAATTATTTAGGGAAAAACATACCAGCAGGAATTAACGTAATACTCTATTTTGCTCTTCACTGAAATGTATTTAGTATTGAACATTTCTTAGTGTTTCCAACATACATCTATAATTTGGTGAGTCTTTATTCGGCAGTGAATATCTCACAACCCCAAAATACCAAACTTCAAAATAAACTCAAACACTCGATCCAACTCTGTGTGTTCACTGTCACAAAAAGCAAATGGTCTTCTTAAAATATACACCGCTAAACTTCCTGTTTTTCTTGTCATCTTGATTACTTTTTTTCTGATTCAAAGTTTTATTTCTAAAACCAAAATTTCACGTTCTTCAGGGTTTTTTTTTTCCAATCTCCTTCCCTATTCTGTTTTACTTTAGAAGAAGTAAAAGTTTAAATATTTAAAAACATAAGAGCTCCCTCCAAACCTGACAATGTTGAAATCCTCTTTCTGCTACAAAAAATAGGCTCTTTTCCTTTCCAGGACTGGGATTCAAGTTTGCTACGCTAAGGTTAATCTTCTCCTCCCACATCACCATTCCTTCCATGTCCACTTACATACAGAACGTTTCTCTTTGTGCTTTTAATGTCAAAACACGAAATAAAGGGTAACATAAATTGTCTTTCCCGGAACACAAAAAGCCTGAAAACGCACCAGTGATGAGACATTTGATCCTTTCCTTCTCCTCAGCACTAGGGAGACTCATGGATATACTAAAGCAAGTCCAGCAAAGGGTAACAAGGATAGTTAAGGGATTGGAGCATGTGCCACATGAGAAAAAGCTGAGAGCACTTGTGTTGCTCAGCCTGGAGAAGAGAAGGCTCAGGGGGATCTCTCAACATGTATAAACACCTGAGGGGTGCTAAGGAAGAGAAGAGAGCCCAGTTCTTCATGGTGGTCAGTGAATGGACAGGAAGCAGTGGGAACTAATGAAAAATACAGGAAATTCCATTTAAACATGAGGAAAAACTGGTTTGTTGTAAAGGCGATTGAATGCTGGAATGGATTGCCCAGAGAGATTTTAGGGCCTCCATTGCTGGCCTCTTTCAATCTCTATGATTCTGTGATTCTACGTTTTATTGGTAAATGCTGAAATGCTAAAAAAAACCCCAGTGATTTAAATACCTCAATTGTTTTCTTGGCCATATTTTAGTAAGAGCTCATAAGCATATTGCATTCCAAGCTTGCACCGAATATCTCTCACAAGCAACCCTAGACGTGCCATCCCAATTGCCAAAACCTTAGAGTTTTTAGTTTTGAAATCTTTCTTCTCCAATTCAAAACAAAAAAAAAAAACAAAACTAAAACAAAACAAACACAACCAAACCAAACCAAACCAAAAAAAAAAAAAGAAAAAAAAGAAAAAGATAAATATATTACTTAAAAAAATAGGCCTATTTAGTGCCTGGGTGGTCTGCAGAGTCATTTTCTTATTCTAACTCCTCTCTCCAGAAAGATCACTGGTTCGTTTGGGTTTTTTTCCCTTCTTAACCATGTTACCCGAGAGGCACTTCCACCATCACTGATGGGCTTGGCCTTGGTCTGTCTTGGAGCTCGCTGGCTTTGACTCTATGGACATGGGGGAAGCTTCCATCAGCTTCTCACTGAAGCCCCTGTAGGCCCCCACTACCAAATTCTTGCCAAACAAACAAGTTGTTTCTCACAGTTCCTGCAGTCTGTAACAAAGGACAGCTGCACCCTGTGATCTTTTGCCTGTGGGCTTTTCTTTTCTTCTTCCCCCAGCCTTCCATTCCTCAGATGTTAACGTAAAGCTGTATTTTCACTGCAGAGCTTCATGGAGCATTTTTTTGTGTGTACCTTGAGTCTCCCTCGCATTTGCTCATGGTCTTTCCCTTGATCAAGTACAGCCTTGAGCCTGCATTTGTGCTTTCATACACTTACCCTGGCTAGAGGCTTGAATTTGGGACAGCTTGTTATAGTTCAAAGCAATAGAACACCCACTCTGAAATGAGGGAAAATGATCCCCTTGCACTGACAGCTCTCCAGTTGTTTACTTGTATTTTCTCCTTGTGCTCTCCCGACCAGGCCCATTGTCTCCTGATCCCTCTCTTATTAAGGTAGCTCAGCCCAAAGAGTCACACAAAAACATGTGTTGTCATCAGTTAAACTCGCACAGCAGCTTTTCCCTCCCTTTTTGACCCACCAGACAGAAGATGGAGGCTCACACCACCACCGTGGCTTAGCCCAAGGCAAAGGGCATTTTCCTTGTGTGTCATCTTCAGAGTGCAGGTGCTGAGTGACAGACCAGCTTCACCTTGCAGCTCAAATCTGGGTGTTGGTTACTGAAAGCGACTGTGCAAAGCAAACAGATAAACATTCACTTTAATTCAAAGTTAAAAAAAAAAAAAAATTACAAAATTCCTAGACAATACACACTGAGGAAATTGCACCCCATCCTTAGATCTCTGTGTGTCCAAGCTTCTTATTTGCTAACTAGTTCTTGGTTAAAATAGTGCACATATTTTCCCTGATGTCAGAAAGCAAAACATTTAGGAGCTTTTCAGCAGGGGAGGAGTCCAGAATAGTGTCTAAGAAGGAAAGTGGAAAGCAGAGGTATGTAAGACAGTTGCACCAAGGAAGAGTTTTGTGTAATCACATTTTAAGTGTTTCTGCTTCAGTACACAGTCATAAATGTCAGCTGAAAGTTAACTTTGCTGTTTATTAAATGTGTGTTAATAACGTCATTGGAAATCAAAGTGCTCAATTGATTGCAAATGTAAATTGGCAACGCTGTGGTCTCTGTCTGCCAGTCAATCACAGCAGAACGAGTTAGGGAGGTAAAAACAGAATAAGGGAGCTGATTACAGAAGGCATTGAAGGAAGGGATAAATGCTAAAGAACATTTTTGTATTTCTGTATCATCAGACTCCCTACAGCTCTTCATGCAGCAGCTGACAAAGATCCAATCCCCACCGCCTGTTTCTTTCAATTTAAAGCTCAGATGAAACACACACATCTTCATTCCCCCACCACAACCTCCTTTAGGAAAAAGCAAGAAGCAATGCTGGGTTATAGGAGATGTTCCCTCAGGAAGTACTATCCAGACTCCCAGCTGGCTGGTTGGGATCAAGGACTCCAGGAACATCTCCCTGTTCCTCCCAGTTGTCCTTTTACTGACAAGAATGGCATAAATCTTTCAAAAGAGTGACCACATCCAGAGCAAATAACAGCAAGGAACTAGCTGCATCTCAAGAGAGTGACCAAAAATCTTCTTTTGGGAAGAGAGAAGACAGAAAGCCTTCTTGAAAAGATGGGCTTTTCTATACAGGATCTACAAAGATTTTGGCAAAATCCGTTTTAGCAAATGTCAACTCCTTAATATTGTTTGATTTTTGAAACTGATAAAAATTCATTTAGTATCAACAAAGATTTACTAAGTGCTACAGTCAACAAGCACTTAAAAGTTTATAACTTACCCCTCTCTGCCCTTAAATTCCCAGCCATCAAACAACATAACATTATTCTGTAAATCTTCTCTGAATGTCTTTCCATATTGTTTACAATAATAAGACTTCAAATTCATTTGAGCTCCTAATTACCAGCGTAGTCTGAGTAGTACTAAATCAGACCCATATTACTATATTATTATGCAGAAAGGGTCATAAGTGTTATTTGATTGACGCTATTTGTTTCCTGTACACAAATGAGAGTTTCCCTCTGAGCACAGCAGATACTGTCTTGAACAATATTGTTACGGAGATAAAGCACTGCAGACACATCTTTTAGAGGAGAATTAAAGTAACTCATAAGCCGCTGAACTGAGGAATCCTGCTTTCCTGTGGATTGGAGTCCTGTCTCCTGCTGCTTTGCCTCATCATCAGTTCCCAAAAATCTTCTCCCTGTGGTAATACTCAGTACAGGGAAAGGCCCTGTGGTGCTCCTTCTGCCTTGTCATGGATTTGAGCTATATCCCTGGGGAGCTGTACCTGGTTTTAAGCTACCTATATGTCAGTCAGTATGTGCTGCTGGATTCACTGGCTGGCCAAACAGAATAGATTGAGCTTATATGGTTTCTGTTTGGAAGCACTAGTTTGGGTTGCCTGCCTACTCAGACAGAACTTCCACAAAACATTTTGACCCTTATCTGTCTCCATTTGCCACTTCTGACAAATAGAGCAACAGTGGCCAGCAGATTCCAAAAGTGTAAAGAGGAAATTAAGCATCAGATACACACAGAATTCTCTCTGATCAGCCTCACTTACACACAAAATTGTTCTGTCCCTCCTTCTTCAAATATCTTTAAAACATTTATTTCCAACTCAACCAAAACTGCTGGGATTTAGACAAATATGTAATAATATGCTAATAAGTAATTTATATAAACACATAATCTGCTAATTTCACTCAAATGGGTAAGGGCAAATCCACAGGAAATTTCTAAAACTCAAAAAAAGCCCCACCCCAAAAACACTCAGATAAAAAAAATGGTTTTGTTAGATACACAATAAGAATGCTGTAAAAATACCTAAAGTCTTAAAATGTCAAGTGACAAATTATTTTATAAAAGACTATTTGAGTCAAGTAGTATTTGACTTGATTTTTTGAAGAAACTTTAACTGAAGTACTTTTAAATTTTTTACTGCCTATATAAAATAAAATAATTGCTTAATTAGCACATAATTACCTTCAGGAGTTACTAATTTTGGATTCTACTAAGTATGTATTAACTGCTATGTTGGCAACTGCAAAACAAAAAGTCGGAAAGTGAAAACCTTTCCCTATCAAGGTCAGCATTTGCATTATAAGACAACCAAAATAGTGCTCAATCAATTAATAGCCCAATATCCAATGGCTGCAAGGCACAGGGCAGTGAAATGGAAGGACAGCCATGGGACTCATAAGGCATTGCTGGCAGGATTCAAACTGACCTCAGACTTGAAGGTCTGGTGTTGCAGCCCCATGGAGACAAATGCTTCCAATGACTTTACTGGTGCAGGATTAGGTCCACTGATGAGTTACCTATTGACTGAGGTTCATTAGCTGTGCAGAGTCCACTTTGAAACATCTTGTTCATCCTCTATCATATGTAATTACTCCTATTGTTCAGTTTGGGGAGATATATATCCATGTGTCTTCCTTTGGGGATAAAGCAAGTGGGAGTAAATCTATTAATTTTTTTAATATATATATATATATATAATCAAGTGTTCCCTTCACTGACTCGCAATTTGTGAATTTTTGTGTTGTTAAAATCTTTTTTGATTGAATATTTTGTTTCAAAGAAAAAAATACTAAGCAACCCAGACATGAAACAACTTCATTTACACACCATTTTTGTCTCCTAGGACATCAGGAAAACTTAATATATTCCTACACCCACTAAATTATAAGTACTGCACACCCTGCTGACAAGGCTTTCTTTAACATGAGGTCAAACCCCATTTGGTCTTTGAAACTTGTTCAAGTTTTTTGTGTTACAGCTTTGATAATAACACCTCTCATGATCCTGATTCACCCAACATAGTTGAGGCACTGATAATATCAAAACAATATCAAAAACAACATGGTTTAGTCACCTCTCATTACTATCTCAGAAAAAAAAAAAGATCAAATTACTTCCTTTTCTTTTTTTTTTTTTAATGTTGCCGTAGAGTGATTATCCTTTTGCATTTAAACCCATTTAAAATAAACCAATATGAATCTGTCTGAATTATTAGAAGGTCTGGTTGCAAATTTTCAGCCTGGTCCTGCTCACATTAACACCAAATTTGCAGAGTCTTGCAGGCAGCTATTTTTACTTCTGTCACTCCTACATTTTCTGCTCGGCATCCCATCTGTACTTCAAGGATTTCAAAGGGATAATTAGCTGTATTGGTCAGTCTTACATGTAGATGGACCACAAGTCATATAAAGGGCTGGGGAATAATCTAAGCATTTCAAAAATCCCCCAAAACTGCTGAAGAAGTTCAATTTATCTTTGGGCAGGAGCAATAGAACGAAACAATGAGTGAAAGGCCTTTTTGAGAGCCTTTCATAGAGAGTGACCTCCAATGTACCCAGACTGTGCTAGAGAAGGCAGCTCCTGCCAACGAGATTAATTTGTCAAAGTGAATGAATTTAAAACCTGGGTTTTAACTTTCTACCTATTTACATATCACATGGAGTTTAATGATTAGCAAATTAGACACAAATAATGTGCAAATCAATGCAAATTACTGGTTTGCACACACATTGTAAACTTCATTTTTCACGTTGGGATGAAGCCAGTTAAGCATATGGATTTCAGATCTGGGGTAAATGAGCTACTCCGTCACAAGCCAAAGCTTCCCCCCTTCCTCCTCCCTCTTCCCCTCTCATTCCTCCACTCGGCACAAACCCACCACACTTCTCATTCAATCCACATATTTCAGTCGATACTCGCCTCCTGTCAGACTTCGTGTAGGCAGGTAATAACTTCTACAGTCATTAAATTAGGCTCTATGTTTTCTCTAATTTGTGCTCCTTGGTTAGAGTTTTGTGGTCACTTACACTAATTAGAAATGCTTGGTTTATTAACAGAAGATACATGCTTTAGAAAGCTCCTGGAGATTACCAAGGTATTTATAGATCCCTACAACTTTTGTTTTCTTGACTTCTGAACTATGTCACATATAACTACTCTGAACTGAGCTGACAAAAGCCCTTTGAGCTTGTCCTCGTAATTAAAAATCAGTGTATTCACTGGTTCTCCAACGCACTTTTTATTTCAGAGGGGATCTCCCTTTTCCCAGGAGAGATTACATCAATCCAGAGTCACAGAATTGGACAATAGTTGTGTCTGGAAGCAAACTCTGGAGGTCTGTTCTGCAAACTCTTGCTCAAAGAGGAGCAACCTCAAAGATAAATCAGATTTCACAGAATCATAGAATCACAGAATGGTTTCAGTTGGAAGGACCCTTAAAGATCATCCAGTTCCAACCCCCAGGCATGGTTAGGGATGCCTTTCACTACACCAAGGTGCCCAGAGCACCATCCAACCTGGCCTTGAACATTTTCAGGGATGGGGCATCCACAGCTTTTCTGGGAAACTTTGATTCAATTCCTCACCATCCCGACAATAAAGAATTTTTTTCCTAATGTCTAATCTAAACCTACTCTCAGCTTGAAGCCATTCTCCCTTGCCCTGGCACTATTTCTTTGACAGTTGTGGAGTTCAGAAAATCTTCAGGGTCAGCTATTCTGGTCCCTCCATGCTGAATCCCTGTTCCTAATGATGGGAAACAGAATTTCCTAAAATTCAGTGGGAGTTTCCACTGCTGACACGTGTGGCCTTTGCCTCTTGACCTTTCGTTGTGCAACCCTGAGAGTCTTCTGTGTTCTCTCCGTGTCCCCACAGGCGGTGAAGGGATTGCTTTAATTCCCCTTCCAGTTTCTCCCATCCCAACCACAACCATCCTGCACCCCAGCCCCCAGTCCTCTCTGCTGTACTCACAACAGTTTCTCATTTTTGGGGGACTTTGCAAGGTTTTGCACAGACTCTTCAGCAACAGTTAAAATAAACTACTGTCCTTCATTGTGCTGCTGCCAATTAGCTGTGAAGTTTGAATATTAAACTTCTTATGCAATTACCAGTGACAGTTTTTTCCTCCTCTCAGAAAATCTGTGGAAGAGAGACCTTCCTTAAAGGCCAGATGGAGAAAAGGGTACCTGGAAAACTCTGTTTCTCACCCTCAAACTGACTTTGAGCTGTTTCAGACAAGGAAGATCAAAACAGACAAATCAAGGGAATGTGCCCACTGGCAACACACAATCCTTGAAACTCCAATGTGTCTCTCAGAAAATCCCACACAATATGTACATATGGCAAAAGTTGAACTCAAACCATTGCTGAAGTCACAGCATCCATTTAAACTGCCTCAGGCTGGAAAGTCTAACTGGGAACGAGTGATCTTAGTCCTTATCAGATGTGAAAAACATAAACAATCAAAGAAATATGTCTTCTCTGACATGACCCTTAATCACTGCAAAAGAAAAAAAGAGACAGTGACCTTGATTAACATTGTGCTGCTGAATATGATACGGGAGATCCATTGATCACAGATTCAAACAACTGGGGACATAGAGAGACTTTGTTTTCATGCCTTCATTTAGTACCTATAGAATTTAAGGTACAGAGGAGAACATTACACAGGCTGCATCTGTAATCTTCTGCTCCCTGCTGAACACAAAGCTCTTACATTTTTTGTATGAAATAAGAAAGAAATACTCCTATAACTCAGGCTCAAGAGGAAATGCCAGTTAAGTTTCCATTTTAATGTGTGTGCAGGAGGACAGAGTTAAAATTCTACAGGTAACTGCACGAAATATTTTGTTGACCATTGCCTATGTAACTTCTACCAAAGAAATATATAAAATCCTACAATATAAAAAATTAAATGTGCTATTTTTAATATTACTATTTTTTTTTTATTTTAGAGTATTTTGGCCCTAAGAGTCAGCCTCTAATCAGAAAGGTGTTTTGATGTTCTGTAGCAGTACTGTCACTCTAACAACGTATTAAAATATAACAATTCTCTGCATTTTTAATTTTAAAAGTAACACCTTTCCCATAAATATACTTTTTGAAACTTGCTTATTTCACAGTTCATCCTTCTGCCATCTAGACCGGCTCTTTCCTTTACTCCTTGCCTTGCTGCCCAAAGAAATTAATTCTGTTATGCCAGTGGGTTTGCATGTATAAAACATCAGATACCAATGATCATCTTCTGACCTTCTGTTTTTTTTTAAGAATTCTGTTCATTATTCTGTAGCTTCGAATGACCAGGTACTATTCATATTTTTTAGGCTTCACGATCATCCATCTCATGTGTCAAATGTTTTCAGAGGCTTAGCCAACAAATGTAAAGCAAGGTGAAATGTGCAGAAGGCAGCCTTTGTTTGAATCCCAGTCAAAAAATGTCTACAAATACTTACAGACCTCTCCCAGGAGCCCCAGACATAGTCAAACAGACTATTCTTATGCTCAATTCAGTATTAGTGCTGACATTTACAGCCCCAGAAGTTAAGAGCATTGGGAAAGATGTGTGGCTGTAGCTGATTGCAAACTGTTGGGAATGACCTCAGCAATATCCCAACCCCTAAATCATGCTCTGAATTTGCTTCACAGAAAGCTAGTTAGCAACTTAGGCCCAGGTTCAGGTCTCCATAAAGATGTACCCTGTATTCTAGGTCCTGGGGGTAGAAAAAGGGGAGGGCACATGGTGTTTAATGATTTTAACAATAGTTAGCAAACCTTTTATAGCGCTTTAGAAAGTCAACCCGGAGTTCCTTGAAGCTTCGGGTACTTAAGTTGCCTTTGAAAGCCTACAAATATCCACTTCTGAAAACACCTCAGTGCTTTGGGTTTGGGAATTAACCTACATGGGCACCACAGTGACAGTATTACTTCCTCAGACAGAAGACTTCATTTACAGCCCTGCACTTGGGATTTTTGCCCCTGTTGCGGTTTATCACAGAAACTCATTAAGTGAGGTGTCTGTGAGCCACTTGCTTTGTGCCTAAAAGTAAGTTCTGTGCCCTATTTCCACTATGGGATCAATCCAAGAGGGAGATGCTTTTCTTGAGAAATCCAAATGTGCCACCACGAATGCTGCATGTTTTTACTTCAGAAACTGAGTGGATTCACCGAGAAAGTGAAAAGGGGTTTCGTTTCCTTCCCTTCAGCCAGGGTTTTTTTAAACTCTTATGTCTGGGCATTGTAAACTAAACTGCCATCACACAGTGTAAAGAACAGTACCAGGTCTGGCTTCAATGCTTTTATTGAATCAAAATAAGCTGACATAAGCTGGACAATAGGATGCCTGGTTTCTTGTGCTGTCAGAGCTTTTAAACCGCTGTTGAGTTCAAGCTGTGATCAGACTGAAGTTTAACAAAATAAAGCAAAGAAACCTGCCTGAAACAACTCTCTCCAGCCCTGAATGAATGCTATTTTTCACTGGCAAACTCAAGCCTTTCTTCTGTGTTCACTCTGTGCACTTTATCTGCTTCCAGGATTGCTCCATTGTAAGGCTGAAGACAAGTATGATACTGCTCTGAGCCATAGCTCCCTTGGGAGGATCTATCAGGTAAAACCATTGCTTTCTCAGCTTCTGCAGAGATTTCATTCCAAATATATGTATCTCATATAAAACACATTTGATTTTTTTTTTTTTTTAAATACACCTCCCTCTCCCCAAGTAAACGCAGCTTCTGTTGTAGCTCTGATATAGAGCCTTGGACGTGAAGCAGGGATAACCACGACCAGACTTATCAGGACTTGATGACTTTTGTGGGGCTACTATTCCAAATTTTTTTGCTCTTCCTACACAGCTGTTTTTTGAATCTTTTCCACAGGCATCACCTCCAGACAATTTTCCAGCCATGTAGTTATCTGGTTATTTGTGCAGGACATTTGAATTCTATGTTTCCTATGGATGGTGCTCATTAGCAGTCTGACATCAATACAATGTTTGAGTGCAAAAACTGTTTCTCTTGCACTCCGAGACACCAACATGGACCTTTCAATTGCCATTGCGGGTACAACCATTTGATTCTTTTTCAGTTTCCCATCTCTCCAAGGAATGGAGGAGCAGAGGGGAAGTTTTGTCTCATGCTCCTACTGACTGTGGAAACCCTCAGCAAGCACTGAGATGAAATAAAACTGAGGAAGAATTATTTAGTTTGTAAAGGACCTTTAAGATCATCGAGTTCAACTGTTAACCTGACACTGCCAACCTGACACTGGTTAAGTACCAGAACAGGGGTTCAAAGGAGTGGTTTAAATCTTCTTCCTTGGAGATTTTCAACACTCAACTGGACAAAGACCTGAGCAACATGCTCTGACTGCGAGGTTAGTCCTTTTTTCGTGCAGGAGGTTGCATTACAGACCTCCTACATTTCCCCACAACCTAATTTTTGTATGACTGCAGTACAGAGACTATACAAAATTGTCATCCAAAGGTGGGATTATGTGCAAATTAAATCCACAAACACATAGAACACTTCTTTAGACTTGCACTTGACTCTGTAAGTGGTTCTTGCTCATTGGCCTCAACAGAGGTGGACTGAGATATAGGAGAGAGTCTGCAGGTGGTAGTATTAGATTGTGCTGCTATTTAGCAAGAAGGAGCTTATGGCATTGATTTAGGGTTTGTGATTTTAAATAACTGACAAGCCAGGCAGAGCCTGTGGATGGGTGTTTTCTATTGCAGTCAAATCAAAACAAATAATAGAATTAAGGAACCATGCAAACTGTTTTGGATATTGTCATATCATTACGTGGCTTCTATTTCTGACAAACATTACTTACATTTCAAAGCACTTTTTTTCCCCCAGCTTTCCATATGTCAGCTGTTACCAAAATACACTATTTAGAGTTAAGTGGCAAGAAAATTAAAATTATTATTTTTTCTAGTCTCTGATCTTCCAGTGCTCAAAGAAAATCCCAGACACTGCAATATGTGTTAAATGTCCAGCTCAACCCACAACTCTAGGACCACTCTACTGCCTCCAACAAACCCACACCTTTCCCAGGAATTGCTTCAGTCATTTAAAACTAATCTGAAATAGATGGCTCAGGACTGGGACCAAGATTCTCCCATTTCATGTAAATGCTAAGTATGTCTGTCTCTTTGGAGAAATAACAAGCTGTGCTATACTGTCAATATGTAGTGATAAAAAGTTAAAAATAAGAAATCAAAAGGAACAATATATACTCTTACATGAAGTGGCACTGTGGGAAAATTGGTCAGAGCAGTAATTTTTGGGTGACTCGTCAGGCCCTATACCTGAAATACCAGATTAAATTCTAATCAGTCATCCTGTGAAGGTACAACCATAAAATGGCTGGAAGGGACCTTAAAGACCATCTAGTTAGAACCTTCCTACCATGGACAGGGCCATCTTCCACTAGACCAGGTTGCTCAGAGCCCCATCCAACCTGGCCCCTTCCAGGGACGGGGCAGCCACAGCTTCTCTGGGCAACCTGTGCCAGGTTGCCACATCCTCCCAGGGACTAATTTCTTCCTAATAGCTTATCTAAACCTACTCTCTTTCAGTTTAAATCCATTCTCCCTTGCCCAACCACTACGTGCCCTTGTAAATAGTCTTGTGCTATCTTTGTTGTTCCCTTCAGGTACTGGAAGGCCACAATTAGGTCACCCCAAAGCCTTCTCTTTTCCAGGCTGAAAAATTCCAAATCTCTCGATCTTTCCTTGTGCAGGAGGTGCTTCATCCCTCTGATCATCTTGGTGCCTCCTCTGGACTCGCTCCAACAGTTCCATGTCCTTCCTGTGCTGGGACCCCAGAGCTGGAGGCAGCTCTGCAGGTGGGGTCTCACCTGAGCAGGGCAGAGGGGCAGAATCCCCCCACCTCAACCTGCTGCCC
Source organism: Oxyruncus cristatus (assembly GCA_013399855.1). NCBI lineage: Eukaryota > Metazoa > Chordata > Aves > Passeriformes > Cotingidae > Oxyruncus > Oxyruncus cristatus. Next base: position 49,173 of record VXAY01001870.1, read on the forward strand.
ACACTGCTTTGGATGCAGCCCAGGACAGGGTTTGGGCTTCCTGGGCTGCGAGTGCTCACTGTGCCAGCTCACGTCCAACCTCTCATCTACCAGCACCTCCAAGTCCTTCTTGCCAGGGCTGTTCTCGGTCTGTTCATCCCCCAACCTGTATGATATAAATGATTAGTCTGAGAAGTTACATAGAATCATAGAATCATAGAATCAGAAGGGTTGGAAAGGACCTCTGAGATTATCAGGTCCAACCCTTGATTCAACACCACCGCGGTTACCAGACTATGGAACTAAATGAGCACATAACCACATACAGTCTTTAAGGTTTCACTAAAATGAGGAAGAATTGCTCCTAAATGGATGTTTAAAGCCAATTTCAGGTCATAAGTTAGTAGGCATCCATCCAATGTGCTCCCATTTCATCTAAAACCAAGTGTCAGGCAGCATGGGCAAAAACAAAAAGGAGAAAGTATTGCAATATCAAAGAAAAAAAGATACTTTTTACATTAGCAGAAAGGATATTATTCTGGAGTTCTCTTGACCTATTAGGGAAAATGGTTTCAGCAAATTCAGGTGAGTGGTTAATACTCCAGTGGGCACAGTGCTAGGACAGGGAAATGGCTCAGTGTAATTAGTAATATAAATGCAGATTTCAACAGGTGAGTGACAAGCAATTGCTGAAGTTGGATGTACTTCCAGTCTTAAATTCAGATAGTAATATGAGACTGTAAGACAGCTATAGCATGTTAATGTAAAAAGCTACTTAAAAAGTTAAGATGAAGGTTAAAGCCTACTTTGAGCATGTACACTTCGGTTCCAAATTTATTGATGGATAGGAGAACAGTTTACTCATACAATAGTTTTACAGTTCCTGATCTCATGTGTAGGGAAAGCCATTAGTGCCAACCTCATGCTAATAGATTGCAGAGGAAAAAGAACAAAGCAAAAGATGATCTACGTTGCTGACTTAGGGTTTGATACCAGTGGGAAATTTATTTTAGACAGGTTTACACCATGCAGTCAATAAAAAGCACTGAGTTTGCAAGACTGTGCATATGTGAGCTCACTATGAAATTTTGGCCAACAAATCAGTTGTAACCTTGAGTTTGTCACCAGCCTCCCATTCATTACTCTTTCCTCTCTGCAGTAGCACTTATATTACATATTATGTCTCCTCCTTTCTACAAGAGATAACCCAGATTCGTCCAGTTTTCTTCAGAGGCCACATTTCTTGATTTCTGATCACTCTTGCTACTTTCTTCTTCAGTTGATCTGCACTGGAGTTGATTAGTTCTACCTAAACATAGATTTTGAACTTAGGTTTGTCTTTTTTCCTCCTTTCCTCTTTTTTTTTTTTTTTAAGACTTTAAAACAATTAAAACCAGTTTTAAATTAATTTATTCAATCATCATTAATGATGTATTTTTATTCACACAGGTAATTACTTAAGCCTCCACACAAAACGCTTTCTCACCTTGTACTTTCAGTGGGCTAAAATACCTGATATTTCTGTCAAATATTACTTCTCACCTGCTAAAATATGACTTTATCTGTGTAGGCTTTATATTTACCCTTATTCCATTACACTGATCCAGCCAAATGGAGGCATCTAAGTGGCCTCACATCAGAAACAAAATCGAAGCAGAAGAAGGTTGTTAATTCACTGGGCTTTTCTTAGATCTCCAGATTTTCAGATTACAGCTACACTGACCTTGAAACTTTGGATTTGTGGCCAAAGAGATAATGGCAGAAGTGCTGATAAACTAACTAGTGTTTTGGGATATGAATCTTTGTTGAGTTTACTCCCACTAGCACTATATCATTCTGTATCTGAGGTATTGCTTATCCTGCTACTCTCACCTCTGTCAGCACTGTGAGTAGTTATCTCCCTCCATATCGTTAAGGGAGAAAAATCCTGTGGAGTGGCAGGAAACAATTTACACTTTGGAACCACCAAAAAAAAAAAAAA
>VXAY01001870.1:51198-69408 GCA_013399855.1 Oxyruncus cristatus
TGTGTGGCAGTGAGAAAGGACTGTAGTTTCAAAGACTGACTGAAAACAAGAGTGGACTTTACTATTACAAAGAGATTAAAACAAACCTAAGATCCTCCAAGGGAGTGTACGTGTGGGTGTGAAATCCCACACAAACACACCCACATCCTCAGGGCACCTTTTTCAACATTTCCAAATAATTCAAGAAGGATACTGATAACCTTACACATTCCCTCAAAGACAGAGGGGGTAAAACTAATGCATTCTGACTTAACCGTATAAAATGAGGCTGTTTTAGTTCCAGGTGATGTGTTCAACATCTTTACGAAATATATCACCCTTTCAAATTCTGATGACAAAATTCTCATGAAATAAAAGCACTGAAGTTTGGCCTAATTATTTGGACCAGAGCATCAAAAGAGCCATAGCTATTTTTGTGTGCATATGTCATCACATCGATTGACGTACCATCAGTTACTGAAAGAGAATAAAATCATGCATAACATCTTATTATAGCTTAGGAATCAATTGCTTGCAAGAGCGCATCAAGTAGCAAAGAAAAATTTCCCCTGGGTTATGCTGGCAATTTTTGAAAAAAAAAAAAATTTGAGATAATTTATTAGAATATCCCAAAAGATCATACACTATTTCTGAATGCTTGTAAGGTACTGAACCACGAGGTGGAGGGATGATTTCTGGAGTGATGAACTTCTTTAGTGTTTATGGCTATCCCCACCCTGATATCTCTGGTAGCAAAATCAGCTCAGATATGCACTATTATAAGTTCCATAGTAGTTCAAGGGACGTGAGTGTCCATTAAAAAAAAACTCATTGAGATCTCTGACACTCAGCACACAGCAGTGAGAGGTCAGAAATATCTCTGCTTAGGTGTCTTCCATAAAAATTACAAGATCTAAATAACTGCCTGCATTGAATTCCAATGACCTGTGTTCCCTGGAAGTGAAGGAAGGTCTTATTCAAACGGAAGGATCCTCTAAGAAAAAGGACTGGTGGTGCTTTGAGATCTGAACAGAGGCATAAAGCCTCAAAATTCAGCCTGAAGCGAATTGCAATGAAACTGGTCACATTCTAAATTACTTCAGTTGTTCAATATTAATCTTTTCCGATATGTTATGTCCAACGCTTGCTTGAAGAAACAATATTGAAACATGATTTTGAAAAAAAATGGACCAGAACACAGGCAATAAATTGCAAGTTGGACATAAAGATTGCTAGCCAGGCCAATTTTAAAGCAGCCAATTTTCACATGGCCCTAGGTGCGTCAAGACAACATGCTTTTAATCAATAAACCTGTCTGACACACTGCCAAAGATATGTTTTGGACCTACAGAAGTTCCAAGAATGATTTATAAACATTTGCTACCGACGTTTATTTTAAAACCTATGACATAAGTTAAATACGAGGGGGGGGGAAAGAATCAGAAACCTTGAAAATGCTTCTTAACAGGAAGTGTGGGAGTTGGCCTCAAAATCAGGGAAATAGATTGTCCGAGTATATCTTAATGTTCCCCTACTTGTGAGAGCCTGCCTTGGGCACCCACGATTGGGGACCAAATCACCCACCCCAAACACACACACTATTAGAGAGGGAAGGAATGGAAGAGAGCACAAAGCCTCACAGTGACTTGGGTTGTGCAAGAGTCCTGGAAATAATTGTAGCAATGATGAGCAAGTGGAATTAGTACAAAATTGAGTCTCTTATTACAGCCAACAGTCTGGGGAGAGGGAAGGCGCTCGGCAGGATTGCAAGGGAATGGATGCTGCTGGGTAGATGCTCAGCCCAGTGCAGTTATCAAAGGAACATGTAACTTTGCCCACCTCCATTTCGAGAGAGCCTTTTCCAGCCACCCCTTGCCATCATTAGCATATTTAGTAGCTTCTAGAAATTTCCCTTCTCTGCACATGCTGGGAGTAGTCATTTCCTGGGCAGTTGCACAGTCCCTTGTATCAAAGTTATATGTGATGCTAGAATGAGGATGGAAAACAAGGAATATGCCAGCCATCTTTGGCACACATGATGTTATTGTACTCATGATGCAACACTTTCTATAGTTCTTTTCCTGACTGAATCTAGGAAAACTGAATTCTACCCTATTCCTGCCCATCCGTGCTGTTCCTTCCAGCAGTCAAATAAGGTTCCAAACATATCAAAGCACAAATCTTAACTGTACTGTAGCATTACTAATTCAATAACATCACTGGAGGTAGAATCATAGAAGATCCTGAGTTGGAAGAGATCCACAATGGATTATCAAAGTCCAAATCCTGGCCCTGCACAGGATCACCCCAAGAATCCCACCACGTGCACATAATATTCTGCAAGCACAAAATAGCTGCTTTGCCAGTGAACAGGCTCTTTAGTCAGGACCCAAATGCCTCAAATTTTACTTTTTGCTCTGCAGGGTGACCTTGGGCCACTACTTTCCTCTTGCCCCAACTTCCCTTTCCCACCTCTACAAAGGAAAATTATCTGCTTCTAGCAAGTACTGCAAGAGATTAAGATATTCTTTAACCTCAGAAGCCACTTAACTGACCCTTATCTCCCAAAACAAATATTCTTTTGCCACTGAGAAAAACGATAACCTAGAAAAGGCACCAACAAGAGCCTTCATTAATGTGGAATTAAGATTGCCCTTATGTTCTTCCAAGATTATTGGAAGTTGTACTCTGCCAGCTAGGGAACACAAATTATAGGACAATAAAGCCTTGCCTGTACTTTCTGAGAAGATCAAACACTTTGGTCTTGCAGATTATGCACTTTTTATGGAGAATCTTAGAACAGTTTGGGTTGGAAGGGACCCTAAAAGTCACCTAGTCCAAACCACCTGCAATGAGTAGGGAGAGAGGTAGGCTCTCCTAGAGAAGAGGGCCCACAACAATTATTGCTTCCTGTTTAAATCCCCTCTCCCTTGGAAAGGGAACAACTGAACCCTGCTGGAGAAGGCACCTGCCCTAGTCTGAGCCCCCAGCTTTCTCCCAGGAGCACCTTCCCTCCCCTTGTGTGACCCGTTCCCTATTGTTCTATGCCACGCTGTCCTGCCTAACCCTGCAGCTACAGACTGCAAGAGGGCCCCGTTTTACAGCTGAATTGTTGATGGCATCACTCAGGAAATAAATTCTGAGCCCCCTGATATCAACAGGCACTTTCAATCACTCAGAAACAGCAGAACATCACTAGCAGCTGTTGGCACAGCTCTCCTCACCTCACACTCCCCCAGCTTCCATTCCACCTGTCTTGGACAAAGCAGGAGCAGTTTAGTGACTGCAGGTGGGCACCAGAAATTATCACTAATTTGGGTGGAGAAAGTCTGCATTGCATTACTACTTATCATTTGGGTATTTTCTCTTTTTAGAACCTGTGAGTGTCACTGCTGATGTTCCATGAAGGCAGATAGAGCAATCTGAACTCTGATTAATGAACTCGTGTTAATGAATAAAAGAACTGGTCTGTGGTGTGCTCTTTTAAATTCAGGGTTTTAAATTTTTTTTTTTTCTGATAACAGCAATGGTGTTAAAACAGGCTCTTTGTGCTAAGAAAATAGAATTCATAGCTATAATCAGAATTTTATTTTTATTGGTGAGGTAGAAAGAGAACAGAGTTTATAATATCACATTGTTGGTGTGCTTCCACGTTCAGTGCTTATTTATTTCCCAGGAGCCTAAGACATTTTTACTTTCATCAGTAAAAAAGCAGCAACTTCCCTTAATATCTTTCAGGTCATACAATGTCTATATTGAGGCTATCACGTGTTGTTTTTTTCATCTGTGGTAGTTTTGTTTCTTTTGGAGGAGTAGAAGGTGTGAAGAGGGAGAGGGAACAGCATTTGAGAAAGAATTGTGTAACTGAGACTACATCCTCAAGCTCTCAGTTAGAAACTCCCAGGTAAAAAATTCTGCATCCAAGACACTCAATTTTAAATGAATATTTAGTTACTGGGTTTATTTTAAAAGGGGAAATAAACAGAGCCAGGGATTAAAAAAAAAAAAAAAAAGCACAGTTTTTCCAACTTCCAGTAATTAAATATTGAACCATAGTACGACTTAATGTATCCTACCTATTCCCGATTCTCATGCTCCTGAAGAGATTTGTGTGAAAACCGGTACATAATCACTAGCAATTTATCTTCATCTGTCAAAAACCATACAAGTCTCATCCAGATCAGGAGTGATCTTTCTGTGGCTCTTTCTGTGCACGCAGCTGGCAACTGTCACGTTCTGGAGCTTTAAGCAGCATAAAGGCTTCACTGGTGCTGTGTCTAATGGATTCATGCACCTCTGCATTCACATTAATATTTACTGCTAATTACTGTTGCCAATACAGAGCAAATAAATGAAGTGTGGGATTCACCTGGATTTCTGAGTGAGGCCAACATTTCACGGCAGCATCTTAAAGCTGCAATCAATGCCCATGAAGTTTCATCAGACTTGTGCCAGAGAGCACAATGGAAATAAATGCCAAAGGCATTAAAAATACAGGCCTGTGTTGTTCTCTGAAAAACTGGCTCTGTGATCACGTCATAGCAGAGAATGTAACTTTGTGTTGCAAATATTTTTAGTTTCTGTGTGGTGAGTGCATTGATAAGATAGTGAAACAGAAATAAGATATTACTGAACAGCTTTCCTGTGTGTGCAGCTAAGCATGTTGAAAAAAACCCCCAAAATCAGCAGCAGGAGTAAAGTGGCAAAAAATCACAGTTTAGGAAGGTCTTATGAGATTATTGCATTACCTCCAGTACAGAAGAGATAGAGATCTATTTTAAACATATTCCAAATCCATTCAGACCTCAGAACAGTTTGAAACGATCTGTTTTCCTCCACTTTACTCTGAGAGCTCATCTTTAAACACAAATCCTAAATAACAGGTTTTCAGAGAGGCACAAAATACCGAACGCTCCACTGTCACTTCCCTAGGCTGAACCAGCCTTACCTCACTCAGGTTTGGTTAGAGCCACCTGCCAGGGAAAACACATGGTGATGCAAGTTGGGCAGCATCCTCCAGCAAGCCCCTGTGGCCCCTGGCTGTCAGGGACCACGTGGGGGACTGCACCACAGCATGTCCTACCTTTGATGGACAGCTTTGGATCACATCCATCTCATTAGACATGGAGTATGCCGTCCTACAGGAGACACTGTGCTGTGGTAGAGCAGGACCTGAGTATTNATGGAGCACGTCCTACCTCTGATGGGCAGCTTTGGATCACGTCCATCTCATTAGACACGGAGTATGTTGTCTGACAGGAGACGCTGTGCTGTGGTAGAGCAGGACCTGGGTATTTATAGGAGGTGATGGTGACCAAAGATACAGCTGGTCACTTACGGCAAAGAAAATTAAACAAACCAATTTTAAAAAGCAAACAAACCCCCAAAACACAAGATAGGACAGGGGGAATGGCTTTAAACTGACAAAGGGGAGGTTTAGACTGGATATTAGGAAGAAATTCTTCCCTGTGAGGGTGGGGAGGCACTGGCACAGGTCGCCTGGAGAAGCTGTGGATGCCTAATCCCTGGAAGTGTTTAAGGGCAATTTGGATGGGCCTTGGAGCAACCTGGTCTGGTGGAAAGTGTCTCTGCCCATGGCAGGGAGGTTGGAACTCGATCATCTTTAAGGTCCCTTCCAACCCAAACCATTCTTTGACTCTGTAATGTTATGATCTTGAAGCATCCATATTATCTAGTATTTCCTGCCAAATTCAAAGAATTTTCATTATTAGCTTTCACCCAATTAGCTTTTCCTTTCATTTCTCATTTTGCCTCACTTCAGTCCCCAAATCCTGCAGCACAGATCAAGTGGTTAATGGCTGACATGCTTCCAGCTAGAGGAAAGTGTGTCAAACATGTGCTTGACATGTGCACCTCATACAGATTTTGCCCATCAGCTCACCTTACGAACATTTCAAGAGTAAATTGTACTTGCTTTAAGTTTATGGATGTAAGATTGGCTGCTGAATGTGTTACTGCAGTAGAAAAACAAATGATCACAACAGATTTTTTCTCTCTTTGCAAGAAACACTGCAGTCCTGCTAAAACCATTCCTGCTGAACTACATCTTATCCTGAGAGGTTCACAAATAGCAGGTTTTATTCTCTACGCTCACTAGTGGCAAGGTGATTAGTTTTTAGGTTTCATCTTTCCAGCAAGGTCATTTTCTCTACTGATTCAGCACTTCAGCATCTCATGCTCTGTCTAAGAAGGGGGAAACAATGCCTGGCAGGAGCACACAGGCACACAAATTTTTGGAGACAAGATAGAGCAGAAAAGGGTCGGGGGACCCTTTTGCCAAGGAAATGATTGTCCTGACTGGTTTCTTTATTTAGATGTAGTGCAGACAGCTTGCAGTTGGTCCATTAGAACTGTCTCGCTCTTAGTTACATTGACTTTTAAAAGCTTTGATTAATTATGATGCAGAGCAAAGGTTTCGAGCAGAGAGATGACTACGTGAGACAACAGCTACTGATGCTGACCAGAAGAGGTTGGTGTTTAAAGCATTTTGTGTCCCATAATAAACTAGACACAAAGCTATCGCTAGCAGGATTGTAGATGTTAAGAAAGGTTTGTACTGGTCAAAGAGATCCATGATTGCAGAAGGCTAGCAATTTATTTATTTATTTATTGAAATTGGGGGAACTGAATGCAAGAGACAAATGATAGGGGGTTTTTTTGTTGTTTCATCACTGGCATGAAAATAAATCAGATTCCATACATGTATTTAGAGTAGAGATGGATTATTTATTCCCCTCTTTGAACTGAAAAAATACTTAATTTTTTTTTCAATTTTGTAAAATTCGTTCACCATGTCTATGGTGACACTTAAAGCACTTGAAACCCTGTGTAAACAGAGTCAGATGCTTTGCATCTCTCCACCTCACTCCCATCAAAACCCTCAGTGGCTTTCAGAGTTTGGAGCTCATACTTTCTGATATCTATGGCACTATTATAAAAAATTATATGCTTTCCTGAGTTGCATAGGGAACAAATTTGCATTCAATTCCCCAAATAGCCATAGAAGGTTTACATGTCCTTGAAAGCACCACTTAAGGTGGGATTCATTGAAAACTAAGTGATAGTCGAGCTTTTCAATGGCTTCAGGAAGTCAGCAGAGGAAAATTGAATTGCCCTCTGCAAGTGCTGCTGTCTCACCAGGAACTCTGGATGGAAGCTGGATGACAAGGTTAGACAAGATGCACGAAGTTACAGGACCTGTGTCTCTCTGCCTCATTTTCTACACCTTTAATTTAGTAATGGCAGCAATTCCCAGGGCTACTGTATCAGGGCATATTCATTAACATTTCAAGTCCTGCTACTAATGACAAGTATAGGTGAAAGATTTAAGAGAGTGAGACCCTTGCTACTTGACTGATTTTGCACTGCTGATATTTGTGGCTTCTTAAATCTCACTGTTGCAACCATTCCCACCTTCTCTATCTATAAAGGGTTTTTTAAACCCCTGACAATTTCTGCCATTCTTTTTCTCCTTTACTTTTATATCCTTCCTTTCCTGACAATCAAATACGTTTGATGTCACTACAGTGATTATTTTCTATTGAAATGCTTCTTAGAAATATATATCCTCATTTTTTCCTGACAATCAAATACGGGTATTTTTTATTATATCTAGTTTTAGCATTACTGGTTGAGTTAGAACCTACTGTAACTTGCAGTACTAGTTTCAAGACTGAAATGTAAGTCTTTTTGAATGAGCTTTATATGACATTTTTCTTTGTCACCTATGCTGTTACCCCATCAACCTTCAGACAAAAGCTTAGTGGAAATAGACTGTACTACTGTTAACTCAGGCTTCTAAATCTCTCTGCTTGAATTTCAAGTTCTGATTAAGTCTGAACTACTCCCCAACTTTTAAACTGCTGGTGGGAAGCAGGTCAGCTGGGGAAGAAAACAGCATTTCATGAGAGCATACATCAGCAGTTTTGGGGGTGAGGCAATATAACACAAGAGACACAGAGAAAATTCAAGAGTCAGCTCATGATGTATTGCTTTCCTTACTGCCTTCAAAATGGGGCTCTGTCACAAGCAGTACAGTGATATATTGATGCTACAGCTTCCTCACCCACCCCACCAACTCCTCTCTCCAGATCTGACATGATTCTTGATACAAAATGGATCCTATACTTTTTCTAAACTAATCTGTGGTCACTGGGATGTCCCTTCTGAATTTATTGTAAGATAAGTTTACTACTAAGCATGCAAGTTCAGAAATTCAGCTTATTGCCCTCACTGGATTTTAGGACCAAGCAGTCATGGGGCATCAGAAAAAATAAAGCAGAAGTGGAGCCTTGATGGGAACACACCTTCAAGACCTTGTAGGCAGCTGCCTTTAGAGGAGGCATCCAACCAGCACATTTTCCACCTGTACTGGGGCAACAAAAATGAAGGGAGCACCATCGGCACTATGTGCACATCCTATGTGCTTTACAAAGACTGCATTTCAGACACTGATTACAGAGAAATAAAGGACCCATGGCAGTGTCACTATGGGCAATATAACTGAGAAGCACCAAGGAAGAAAAACCCCTCTAACAACTATCACTTGAAAAGCCATATTCCCTGCTTCAAGTCATGGTCACACACACAGCATTAGCATTAAACAGAAACCTGGTGTTATATCTACTCTCTGCATACAGAAACACGATTACAGAGAGTGAACCATGGGGGAACACACACAGCCAGTGAGTTAGGAGTATAAATTGAACATGTGCAAGGACATTTAAGTGAAAGAAGAACTCAAACTTCTCTGCAATTAGACCTTCCCCTCACTGCACATTTTTATTTCTGGCAATAAAATTGCAACTGTCTTCTGAAAATTAAGAGGCCTGACCTCTCAACTACATTCTTAATTATGGGAACAAATTTTACAACCTGACTACAAACATCAAATATCATTTCAACATCAAGTTCAATGAAAAAAAAAAATAAATAAATTACACATATTTTTTATTTAACAGTTGAATAACAAAATCTACCTCTCTCCTGTCTTCCCTTATACAGACCTGTCTCAGAGTAACACCCATCATCTTACCTTCTCTTCCCCCTTACTTTAACCAGGGGACAGAAAGGGCTGTTACAGCCCCGTCCATGCCAATTGCTCCAGTACCTATTTTCTCCTGGCTACCACGTGGTGGGTACACACTGCAGTTATGTGCAATAGATTACACCTGTTGTAATAAACAGGCCAATTTTCCACCCTTTGGGTAAATATTTACAATCTCTTCTGCCTTCTCCCCACAGAGTAATAAGTTCATATCAGAGAACGAGAACCAAGGCACTGAAGGATTCCAGGTCCTCAGGAGTAACTGAGTCAGAAATTCCCCAGTGATTGTGGAAGGGGCAGACAATGAGCTCCTCCTGATGGCAGTGATCTTTATAATACTGCCCTTAAAAACATTCCCGACCCGAATCCAGAAGTTCTTCATCAGAGATACGAGCATGTATTTCACAAATAGCTGTGCTTCAGTTGTAGCAGAAGAGTATTCCCACTGTTTCCTGTCTTGTGGGGAACTTCATTCCTTGTTGTGGGGAACTTCATTCCTTCTCTCCTCCTAATAGTTAGGGTTTGATTTGTTTATGTCTCTGTCCCCAAAAAAAGCACCGTTCCCCACTCACTGGAGCAAGTCCAGAGGAGAACCACCAAGCTGATCAGAGGGATGGAGCACCACTTCTGTGAGGAAAGGCTGTAGTAGGTTAATACAGGCCTTCCTTGGTAACCAGGTTCATATCTAGGGAAGTGGCTGTTTTCAGGTATTCCATCCTGTTTTTACGTAACAAGACCTATGAATAAGAGGGGAGGGAACCTTCTCGCTCTCTTCTCTTCCAGCGAGGTTTGGGAACAGTGAGTCTCTGTGTTGGTCTCGCTTATCTGGAGCTGAGGCCTTGCAGTGACCGCTGGCCTACTACTGGGGAGGTTGGAGAGCGCCGCTGTGTCCGGCGATCCTGTTTTTCTAAGGGACGTGGCGAGAGTAAATTTTGCTAGTTCTCTATTTTGGTAGCACTTAGTTTTGATGGGGTATATCTGTGGGGGTTTTGCCCTTTTTTTTTCCCTTTTTTCCCTTTTCCCCTTCCCTTTCCCTTTTTTGGAATTGTTTGGGGTTTGGTTTATATGTACGTAGTATTCTAACTGTATATAGCTGTAATATATGTAAAATAATATATATATAGATATAGATATAATTCAGTTGTTTCCGGGCTCTTCAGTTTCTATAGTTTTTTTTCTTCTCCCTGGGGGAAGAAGGGAGGGGGCAGCTTTCCCTGTGGGCTCGGGCAGTTGGCGTGAAGCCAACACAATGGCCGAGAGAATTGGGATTGTTCAGCCTGGAGAAAGGAAGGCTTCAGGGTGACCTAATTGCGGCCTTTCAATGCCTGAAGGGAGCCGACAAGAAACATGGAGAGAGACTATTTACAAGGGCCTGGAGTGAGAAGGACCAGGGGGAATGGATTCAAACTGACAGAGGACAGGGTTAGATGGGATATTGGGAAGAAATTCGTCCCTGTGAGGGTGGAGAGGCCCTGGCACAGAGAAGCTGTGGCTGTCCCATCCCCGGAGTGTTCAAAGTCAGGCTGGGCAGGACTTGGAGCAACTTGGGACAGCAGAAGGTGTCCCTGCCCATAGCAGGGGAATTGGAACCAGATGGTCCTTAAGGTCCCTTCTGACCCAGGCCATTCTGTGATTCTGTAATCCTTAACCCACTTCTCTCCACTTCCAGAGCAACAAAAAGTTACGTATCTGTAACACTTTGGAAATCTTTTTTCTTTTCTATGAAGTTTCTGTAGCGACTCCTTGTCCTTATCTCATCTGTCTTGAGCCTCTCTCTCACTCACGTCTATGACAGTTCTTTAAAAAACTTATTATGTTCCCATCAATACCTACCTTCAGTGTGACACTTTGTAGCCACTGTAATAAAGACTGTACAAATGACCAGGTTACAGAGAACAAATTCACACAAAATGTTTCTCGTGGTTTATTAGAAGAAGGACATAAACAAACCAAAAATAAAACAGAGACTTCTAGGCTGAGATAGTGAAAAACCACCTCGAAACTGTTGTCCTCTGAGTCTCACTTTGAAATAGGGAGATTCAAACATTTGTTAGCATAGGTTTTGTTTTATTTTATATACTCCTGCACTTAATAATCAAATTCAGCAAAAGCAACATTTTTTGTTTTGGGTTCATGCAGGACTTAGCACAGTGAAGTCTGGAATTGCTCTCCCCCCAGTGCTAAAAATGCTGATTACAATCTCTCTTCTCTACAAGTAATTTATTTATACTTTTCTAAATGATGATCAGTGAAATATTACTGAATTTATAAAAAAAAAAAAAAAGGCATGAAGGATAAATTATGTTTGGCTAATAAAGACAGAGAGAGAGAGTTTCATATTTTTCTATTTTGAATCTCAAAGCCCCAATGGAATTTACTAGAAGAAGGTTTGATGTAACACATCATGAAATGTTATTTACAGTCTGCATACCTTCACGTTTATCCATGCCATGTAGTCTGAGAAAAGAGGAAAATTATGAAGGATGTATTAAACAGGAGTGCAGCAGGAGGAGTAAAGGCTCTAACACGGTAGTTTAAGAACCCGGGTCATGCTGGATCTTAGAACTACTCTAGGTTTTCAAGCGCTAATGAAAGTTCCCTGCTAGAAGTGATTCTTTTCAACTGGCAAGAAAGAATTTGATGATACTTTCCTAAAATTCTCTTCCTTGTGTTTTTTACAGCTACTTATAGGTCTTTCAGATGGCTTTCAAATTTCAGAAAGAAGTGGGAGGGTAAACAAACATTTTTAAACTAGGTGTGATTTTCTCCTTTTTTCTTTGGTCAGCTTTGTTAAATATCTTCACTACATAATCTTGAAAGAAGAAAGGAAAGAAAAAAAAAAAGAAAAAAACCCCATCTTGTTGATACTGCTGAAATATGTTGAACTTAGAAGGGCTGAAAACACCCAGCTGGACAAGAACATGCAAAAGATTTTTATAACATTTGTGATATGATTAAATGCTAAATTTGCAAAGTTGTTTGTATTCTTAGTAGGTATTGCAGTGGAAGAGGATTTTTTTCCAAAGTTCTTTTAAAGTAATTCCTGTCATGATCAGTGTCTTCACTTGTGCCATCTCTGCACTGAGGGAACATAAAGAATGGCATCTTAAGGTCTCAGCTCCTGTTTTCCCAGTCATATTGCATACATTGCTTTGATCTCAACCAAATTTAGCTGACCTTTCCAACAAAACCAGGACAGAACCCATCCAACTGCATGAAAATTTTAGTCTTCTTCAACCTAATTAAGGAAGAGGAAGAGAAAAGCAACTTCTTGAAGGAGTGGTTGGGTAAATAATGACACAAAAGTCTTCGTAGACATTATTGGGCTGAAGTCATTCCTCTTTGTAGTAACACCCCATCCTCAGCTAAATAAATTAAATCTTTTATTACATTTTTTTCTATATTTAGGGAATTGTCACTACTGAGTTTCTTTTATGGCACCATCTTCTTATTTACAATGTTTGTTTCTGTAACTGAACTTTCCTCAGAAGTTCATTACTTTCCACTTTTTTCCCTTCTGCGAGTGCAAATTTATTTCAGAAATGCTTCTTAGCTCTTCCAGCTCTCCTTTCTATGTATGAATGAGCCTTTTTCTCCTGTTTTGAGGTTACCTTCTTACTTCCTGGGACTTAGTTTGTAACCTTGTCTGCAAAGATACAGGACAGAAAGAATTCAAAGCTAGTTTCTTTCCCACCAAAAAAAAAAAAGAAAAAAAAAATCCAGAATAGCAATGCTTTTTTGAGTAAGAACTGGAATATAAAGTTATTTAGCCTGAATACTTCTCCCCTAACCTAAGACAGAACCGTATGTTTACAATTTAGGAACCTGTGATTTAGAGACATAATATATTATTGTCAAATTGGATCCCCGTGGACAGGAGCTTCCATCCACAGGTTGGTTGGTCTGCCTTGTAAAACAGGACTCATAGTAAGTCCATACAATCTTCAAGTCACATGAAGAACTGCATTTTAAGCCTTCTCAGCTGAATACAGCTAACTTATCTCTATAACTAGTAAGACTATAATAAATTGATAACAATTTAAGTAGGTGTCCAAATAGTGGGGTATAATGAAGAGGAGGTTAGAATGAGGTAAAAACTGTTGCATGCCATTTTGACTGAATAGTTTCATGACAGATTACCAAATTAAAAGAGAAATATTCTGATTGCATTCTATGTGATCAAGATTTTGTCTGCTTTGGAAATGGTGAGCAGTCAAATTATATCAGCAGAATATAATTTTTTAAAGGAGCTTGGAAATAATATACACACAAAAAAAGCCCAAACGCTTGCAAAGGAAGATGCAAGATTTTTCAGGTCAGTTTTTGAAGCAGGGAAAACAAGAATATGTTTATACAGCTACTAGAGAAAGGTGTGATGATTTAGAAGTTAAAGTCACATTTTTTTTGCACCTAAAGCCTTCTTGAACAGTGAGGGTTTAAAAGCACAACTGAGTCTTTACCTTAGTAGAGGTTATAAGTTCCTCTAGGATCAGTGGGAGATGGGTTGGGCTTTGCATTATAACTTTTAAGGCAGGTTAAGTTCTCTGCACCTTGACAGACTTTCTCTGTGACTTTCAGTCCTTATGGCCTATGCCCTAATTCCCTATTTCTAAAATAGGGGTAATAGCATTTTTCTGCCTCTGAGGATGTCTGTGAGGATCAATACATTAAGGACGTGAGACAGATATTGAGGTGATGTGGTCTGTACATCTCCAAGATGGATGGCTGCTGAATGGAAGCCAAAACCAGAGTTTTCAGAACATCAGAGAGATTTATTATTCTGGTCCTTACACAGGGCAGAGCTGCATGAAGAAAATGTGACCTTGAGATTCTGCATCTCCTACTTTGATTGCCTCAGCGCCCAGAAAAAGACTGTAGATTAACCCAGACCCCCTCAATTTTCTGCTCCATTTGGGATTCCCATTAAGTGACCGTTCAACTGCACTGACCATTACCCTCTTACACTGTTGGTTAGAAGGGAAGAAAAGGTATCATCCTTTTAATACAGTCGTGTATCTTGTTCTGATGTGATGGCCAAGATTGTAACATCAACTGCAATCTGGTGATACTCTGGGTCTATAAAAAAATTACAATCCCACACAGGAGATAACTTTGTCACCTACACATTGAAGTGTCACTCCTCATACACACATGACTCTCTTATAACTTCACCTCTCAGTTCCTTAAGAAACACAAAAAAATCCATTTTTTGGAACAAATTCTTTGTTTTCTTCAATCCCATCTTCCTGATCCATCAAGGCATTCCAGCAAAGACTAATGCAAATGCAGATAAATGGGGAAACCTTGTGAAAAAATGGAGATGGATACAGTCCTACTTTGTTTTTTTTCCTTTTTTTTAAAAACTTTTTCATTGCATTTCAAAACATTAAAGCAAGTCTACCAACACGACCTTCCAAACTCAATACATGTCTAATGCAAGATAAAATCGACAAAACACTCTCTTAGAGTTAGATAACTATTATAGCTGAGTAAGGATTCAGCTCAGGGTATGAAAGCAGAATCAGATCAGTGTTTCCTAAACAGATAAAGTGGAGGTGGGGATGCAAAAATCCACACTTGGAAAATCCAGAAGTATGGCGAGAAGCAGCAAGCAAGAACAATATCAGAGAGGGCAAGGTGCTAGTAGTCCGAGTTTTTTATATTCCTCATTTTGACATGAAGAAGGATTAGGAAGTGTTATTACTTCCCTTATGTTCATTCACAGAACAGTGCTAAAACAAGAGAGATAATTACTTTTTTTTGCACTGAATGAACGGAAGCTATGGAAACTGAGAAGTAGGGTGCAGTATATATTTTGGTCTTAATTAAACACTTCATGGTTGCATACTCCGGACAAAGTTCATCTGCTTTCACAGAAATATACTGCCAAACAAAAGAGAAAGGGAATGACTCAAAGTGGCTGAAATCTCAGACAATACAGATTCACACTTCATACAACAGCGAATGTATTCAGTGTTTATTGATTCACTCGACCCATAATTATGCCACACGCATGACAAATAAGATGTCAGGGAAAGCAGTGTAACCTTGTCTGCTAGTTATGCATAAGCACTCCAAGAATTCTCACCAAGCATTAATATAAGATTAATATAACTTAGGCACCAACATAATAAAGAAAATGTTTTATAGTCAGGACTAGTCAGCTTGACCACTTCGGCGTTTATAAAACAAAAACATAGAAATTACACCAAAGAGTTACTAAGGTCACAGACTCAAACCCACAAAATTCAGACAATGGACTCCAGTGTGCATTATAATATATTTTCTAATTATATCAGCTCATGTTAATTCTCTTCTGTTGCTTTCCACAGAGTGGATAGTGTTCAATTTCCTCCTGAATTCTTCAGTGATGCTTATTACTATAGTAACCAAATGTTCCAAAAAACACTAATTATTTTTCGTAACATCTTTCAAAACATGGAAAATTAAATCCGTCTGGACAAATGTTTCTAGGTGGCCCTTCTTGAGAGGGTGTTGGATCAGGTAATCTCCAGAGGTCTCTTCCAACTTCAACCATTTGGAGATTCTGTGAAAAATAAGATCGTCCTTATTTTTTTGAAAGGGAACAGAGGTAGAAGGTGATTAAGACTGCTTTTTTTGGATCTCTCTTTCAAAACACATTTGTATAGTATTTTAGGCATATTTGCATTTGCCTCTTCAGAGGACAGCTCTCTCCATCTTTAGTTTAGTATTTTTGCAGATGACGTACAGAGATTTTCCTTGACTACGAAAACCAGCACTTTAGGATCAATCAGTCACAGATCTTTTCTTTTTTTTTTTTTTTTTTTTTTTGCTTGCTTTCTGGTTATCAGGATGCTCATCCTAATCAATCGATCTCCAAACCTCAGGCTATAACCCTATCAAGGTGCTTTCACAAGATATTTTCCTCTAAATTAGCATGCCTACATTTTGTATTTAATGGAGAAAAGGTGGAGACTTCCGTGGCTGTCCTTCCTTCTCCAAAACCCTTCCCAAAAAATTCAGCTCAGAGAGGTCAGCAAGAATATAAAGCTTTAGCTTCGAGCTTCAGCTCAAAACCTGACTGAATCTTGTAAAGTTATAAACAGTTGAACACACAGATCTACAACAGGGAGAGTCAGAAAACAATATTATTGAGACCAACACAGAGAGGAAAAAGTTTAATTCACAAGGTATTTAACTACAGTAGCTTCATAGTGATCTGTTCCCCAGCTTGGCTTAAATGACTCTAAGTTAGGATGAGATTTGGCACCAGCTGAGCTTTGAAGGTAAAAAGAAGCTTTGGGGTATGAGCTTTTGCCTAAAGCTTGGGTTCTCTAGGTGGAATTTTAGGGGCTAAGGAACTTTGTCTTGCCTGACATCACAGCTGAAATAAAAACTGGTTGGTATCACACCAAGTAATTCAGGGATTTTAATAGACTCTGTCTATGAAAGGCCTCCATCCCAGAGTCAGAGTTACAAAGCCAGCAGCCTCTGTGTAAAGCAAACTCCAGTGCCGAGCTGACTTTTTCCAGCTGGGCAAACCTTTGCAGACAGTTGGATCTCAGTGCCGTACAACTCTAGTCATTTGGCGGGCAGCAAACTACTTCAAATTAGCCCCATTGAGTCCAAATCATGAAACAAACCCTCAGAAGCAGCAAGAGATAAGCTATCACAAACTTCTAATTTTGTTATTTATAGCAACAACAATAGCCAAACAATCATGTTCCTGGGAATCTGTATCCTAGCAGGCACACTCGTGATTTTTTTCAAAATTATGCTGGTGCCAGATTGAAAATACAGTAATAGCAAGGAGGAAAACTTGCCTTTTTCCTACTTCAATTTCTATTTTTCTTTCTAGATCTTTCCAGTAACTTCCTAGTTATAATTCAACACCACTCCTTGGTACCGCCATGTCAACTTCCATCAGGTCTACCAACTTCACTGGGATATGAGGAGTAATTCCACCTACCTTAACACTTCCCTTCACACACAGCACGGGGCTGGGGCAGGCAGGCAGTGTCTGTGCAAACAACCTGGTAGAATTTAGCAACTGGAGCAGGAACAGCTGATGAGATCCTCAGTGTTGTCTCAAAGTGCTGACGGCAAGTTCAGGGCTTTGAGTAACAATGCCAGCAGATTAACTAAATCTGACGAGAGTCTGAGAAGCAGGAACTTGTAAAATAGGTATCATTGCACTGGGAGGAGAAAAATACTGGGTAAAACCTTCTCCTGGGTTCTTCTCCCCCAGAATGTGTGGAACAGGTGCCTTATTGGCAGTAGAGCATCTGTGGCACGTTATCTTCCTGCATTGTCACAGGTCAACAAAAACATGAACAGGAGTAGTAAAAAGAGCTCGAACATGATAAAAAAATGAGCATAAAAGGAGGCAAATATTTGATTCTCTACAGAGTGGTACCTACAGTGTTGGCTGAACTTTCCTTCTCCCATGCCCTCAGTCCTTTTCCATCGAGGCCACCCTGTGCCTGTCTTACAGTCCTCATTGGATCCTGCTTAGGTCATGCTGTTTCTCCCTTCTTGAAGTTATTTCTCTGGCATAAATGCCAGTTTTTCACCTTAAGCCTTTACTCTTTACCTTTACGATTCACACTCTTCATTCAAGTGCCAGGTTATTACACCCTCTGCCCATCTCACGTATTTGGCTGAAATTTTTCAGTGCAAGTTTTATCGACGTCCCAGGGCTTGCACAAATTTTAGCACGAGTTGCCATCTTTTTTAATGGCAGTTACAACACAACATAACAAAATACACAAGCCATAAAAGGAGTACTTCAGGTTCGAAAATAGGAACAGTCCTGGAAGAAAAACCTTCAGGCTTGTTCAGCCCTGAAAAGAAATTAAGCATGGAGTTTTACACAGTGTTTAGGAAAGCAATAAATGTGTGCAGTTTGGGTCCTATATTATTTTCTTTTTTTTTTTTACTAGCTATGATCATATAAAAATATTTCTTCTTTTACTGTGCAAAGTTAGAGTCTGGATAAGCCCAGTCTAAGTCTGTTTGCTTTCTTGGAATTCCAAAGAAATACACGGTGACACTGCAAGAGCTGGAGGCTCAAAACTTCTCTAAAATGTAAAAAAAAAAAAAAAAAAAATAAAAAAAAGCATGGGGAAAGAAAGGGAGTATAAAAAAATACTTATGCAAGACGTAGGTTGATAGTCTTGGAA
>VXAY01001870.1:69419-187081 GCA_013399855.1 Oxyruncus cristatus
AAAAATCAGAAATTACATGGAAACTGAGTGCAGTTTCCATTGATTAAAAATTGTAATGAATCAGGGGACTCAAGAGAATGTGTTTGAACCATCTTGATGTCATATATGTATTCTATGATGGCATTTTTGAAAATGCTTTGGAGACAGACAAACTTTATTATTCTCATTTTATAAAGAGGACTGAGATACAGAAAGAAGAGGCCACCATCAGACTCGAAACCTGCAGTAGGGTCAAAAATTGACATAGCCCTACTGCTCAAACCACAAGACTATTCTTGCAGTAAAAATTGCCAGACATTACCATTTTCATAAAGTCCTAATTGATTATGCAGTACTGTGGGAAGTTGCTTTTAATGTGCTACAGATGTTTGGATACTTTACACACTAGATTTCAAATCTTTCATAAAACAGATGACCAGGTGTAGGGAACTTCATAAGAATATTTAATGTCTTCGCTATTATGAAGTTTTTTTTCCATCCAGTTTCATATAGTGAAGCTAAAGATAACAATATATTTAATTTTCTTTCTCCTCTAATGTGCCTTTATAAGGTATTTAATTGTGCAAACATATATGCAGAAATATAATATATATGAATGTGAAAAAAGAGCTCTGTGGTATCGTAGAATACTAATGTACCCTGCAGCTTTTTTATTGCTTAGCTGTGAGTTGTGCCTAGAGAGGCACTGAGATTACTGATGCAGAAAGAAGCATTTTCTCAAGGTAGGTCTATTTTTTTTTATAGTCCAGAATTATGCCTACCATTTTCACCAAGTGGTGAGCATTCATGCCATCTGCAAGGATGTTTTGTCCTTATATAAAAATGTGCTCAGAGCTCTGTAACAAATAACAAAACATTACTCCCATTTTGGGTTTTGTGTGGCGGCCACAGCAGCGTTCAAAGCACAGAACAGGGGGTTATTCACGTTACTCTGGTGAGACCTCATAGGTGCCCTTTTAGTTACTTCGTATGTACTTAAAATTCCCAGATAAATCTCTGTACAGTATCAGTTTCCCCACTACACTATTTTGGGGCAGGCAATTTCTTGACTAGTTGTGTGAACTGAAACTGGGGAAGGTTGAGACAATCATCTCATCCTGTTGCTGTTGTGAAAAGTGACAGTGGGAGACATCAGAAGATTCATCAACCCATATGTGTCAGATCTGCTACAGTTTTATAATGGACTGGGCTTGGCAGAGAGCCTCTTCTGGGTTTGCACATGGAGAGGTGAAATATCACTTCTGATGTTTGGCAGAGAACAAGACCACTCATGGGTAGAGGAAAAGGAAGGAAATTTCCAAAACTGAAGGAGAGAAGACATATGTGTGTCATTTCTGTATTTTGCCCTGTTTAGATGCTGCACAGAAACATGGATGAAGCAAAAGAATTACCAAGAAAACCTTCCTCCTCCAGGCTAAGGACACAGGGAAGTATCTTCCTTGAAGTTTTCAGCTTAGCAGATATTCCACAGACTTTGCTACTGGAATGTCAGATGTAGGGCCAACACAGCAATTAGGTATCTAAAGTCATAAGCAGATCAAAGTGCATTTAAGAAGAGAAAACAAATATTTAAGTCTTTAAGAGCTTTGCTTAGTGAATAGATAAGTATTAGGGAATATATCTATAAATCCTCCACTTTTCCTAAGGAGCTTTCCTTGATGCCATGCATAAAATAACTGCCTACCGTACAGCATTTTGCACTATCTGCCAGCTGCCAATAAGCACAAGATGCTGAAGTAAATGAAACTTCGGTTGCAGAATGATGACAATTCCTCTTTTCCAATGAATATTCTGATGGAAAGGTCTCTTCCATGAAGAGCAATTTAAATAATACCGTTCTTGAATTTTAGCCACGGGTATTTAAGTACCCATATTTTGACATTGTGGGCTAAACCAGATGAAGATTGAACAGCAGTGTAGAACCCACACATGATTATAAGATAATCTTGTTTTCTGAAGGTTCGGAGAGAAAAAAAAGAAAGATCTAGTTAAATCTTAAGATGAGAAATTATTATTCCTTTCAAATAATCTAAATAGAAGGGTGCATTTTTAATTAGTAGAAAAGGATGCAAATGAGACTAAATTGAAAAGTTGATTATTCACAAAATTATTGTGTGATTCTTCTAAAAATAAAATGAAACAAAATGTATTTTGTGGCTTGAAAATTTAGGTAATACTAATGCACACCAGTATATGTACTGATGTGAATCTTATTCAATAGTCAAGTGAGTTCAATCAATTTTCTCACATAAGCTGCATGTACGAATTTTAACTGGCAAATTAGATAGATGTCATCTGCTGGTTCTTTTGGGAAATAAGAAATCCCACTACAAGATCATCAAATTAGTTTTCACCAATTGTATGAAATTATATTAAGCAATACCAGGCTATGTTTTATTTATTTGAGAGTCTGCATCAGGAATTAATAAGTCAAATCCAACAAAACAATCCCAAGAGTAATTTTTTATGAAAATGTCTGTTTCAAACCACTGAGTGAATGTGACAATTTTTAACGGCTTGTTCCACTCACACACAACCTCTGGAACAGAACAGGAGACTGAGACAGGTTTGCAGTCCGGCTGAACCACAAGAAACAGAGTGACCTGGATGTACAACCAGGCCTAACCCGCTCTTTCCTTGGTGGAAAGCACCAGATTGTGCCATTTGAAATCATCTGACAAGGGAGATCCCCACAGACCAGGAAAAAATAATGTAGGGATGAGAAAGTCTTATGGATCTTGCCAGTGAATTTTTGCACCGCAGAGCCCAGATTTGAAACCTCCTGAATACTTCACTACGAGCAGGTAAAAAACTGGCATCTTCACAGTCCCATCCCTGACTGTCTGAACTGAACAAAACCAACACACGTCTCACATACAAACCATATGGCATTACTGTAGGATGCATGAAGGCAATTGCTAAACCAAAGTGTATTTATTTTAAAAAATTTCAATAAAGGTTATTTCTGTGTAAAGATTGAGTGAAATTGGACTTCTGAGAACTGCAGTTATTGAAGGAAACTCCACAAATAAAGACATCAAATCTGAGCTAGGTAATTTCCAGTGGTGTGGCAAAACCACTGAATAGGACTGAATAGAATCGATTTGATTTGTGGTCTTCAAACTAAAATTCGTTTAATTTTCCCACTTTACATATGTTAAATTTCCTCTTAAAATTAACTCTTAACTATTAATATTAATTTCTTTTAATGCCTATGCCAATCCAATAGTTGGAGATACAGGCTTGTATAAACTTATTTTATTTAAAATTACTGAATTTCAGCCTGGACTCAAAATTACTTTAGTTTCTCAAAGCCAATTTGCAGTACTCATTAAAACCCCAAAAAATCAAATTAACTAACTAGCAAACAAACCACGCAACCATATTCCTGATAAATTGCTGTGGATTTTCTAAAATAAATATCAGAATTATGAAACCTCCCTCTAGACCAGGTTGCTCATGTCTGCATCCAGCCTGGCCTTGAACACTCCCAGGGTTGGGGCAGATATGCTGTGTTATCCCTCCATGCAGTCACTGGGAAGAGGCAGGTGCCTCCAAAGGACAAGGCACAGCACAAATTACAGCTGACATCGATAGTGCAGACCCTCTACACGGGTCAGATCAGCCTGAAGATGCTGCTACAGAATTACATCCGTGGAAAACGGAAAACAGAAGGAGGAATCCGTTTCTCTCATGTGCTATTTTTTAAAACTCGCTTTGCACTGACGTAAGAACACGCATTCAGGCTATTGTTTTTAAGGGTTTAAAATAATACCTATCTATACTCTCAGCAGCAGTGCTGATAGATCATTTCAGCATCTGACACCACTTACAATCTTCTAAGCCTTGTGCAGTGCCGAAGAATAGCTCTGCTTTCTGCAGCATCCATAAAAAGACATTATTCCTTAAGGTTTTGTAGGTGAGGAATTCAAGCATGAAATCGTGCTTCCAAGGGACCCTGAGAACAGGAAATTGTCCTCAGGACTGGGCTCACATGGACAGAGATGAGGGGAAGGTGAGAGAAAGAAAGGGCAGGAAGGTGAGAGAAAGAAAGGGCAGGAAGGTGAGAGAGAACCAACTGGTGTAGCAAGAGAAACACCCAGTGGACTCTGTGCATCTGCAGTTCACTTGTTCTACTTTTACTTTCTGCCATTCCCACACATAAAAATGATATTCACTGTGAACATAATGGATGCATATCAAGAGCTAAGTATAAGTAAACATATAAGGTTTTTTTTTTTTTTCTGGAGATACAGCAAAAATTACACAAAGAGTGTCATAACTGGGCAAACAAGAGCTATAAGAGGAAATTCTGAAATACCGTTAATCTAAAAAAAATTCGACTTTTTTTGCAAAAATATTGGGTGTGCAGCACATAACCAGAGTTCATCAAATAGCTCCAATGCTTTTCTGTGAGAATATTCTAAAGGGGGAGGACAAATAAACCACCTGTAAAGGAGTATATATCTGGGACAAGAGATAATAAGTATCAGCAAATACAATCTTCCTCTTAAAAAATTATATCACTTCAGCCTAAATTCTTCAAGGAGATGTGACTGCTGAAGCTACTATGGTTTGTTTTAAGATATCTAGTCTGTGTGTGTGTTGTTATTAATTCTTATACAGGAAATGAAATATGTGTTCTGAATCATTTGTTCAATAATCCGTGACATGCAATCCATCTATATATGGTTAAATAAATCACAAAACTCTCACTAACTTCAATGAAAATATATATACATATATACATATGTGTATAAAACACCTTGTATAGATAGACAGAATATTGCTAAATAAAGCCTTGGTTCAGAGATAGATTTGATATTTTAGTCTCATCTTCCTGCCTAAGGTCTAGGAAGATAAATTTGATGCCATCTTCAGCTGGATTTAGAAAGACTCAAGGAATTGTTCTGGCATAACCCTTAAAGCTTAACTGTGTGTAACAACTTCATATTCTTCACTTTGGCAAAGTTACTTCTGGTTGCATGGATTTAGTGACACAGCAAAATGTCACTGAGTCTTCTGCTTGTATAAAGATCCAACATTTCAGAGAGAAAAATTGGCTGTGCTGGAATCAGAAGGAATTATGCAGTATTTAAGCTTTATTCCTTGCATTTGCAAATTAGGACTGAAGGCAAATGGCTGTGGCTGCTGACTAAGCCCTGGCTTGAAGTTAGGGAGAAAAAAGAGGTGCTGATAGCATTGGTAACTACTTCATAACATTATTCATTAGGCAGAGAAAGGACTGGGTCCATTGGCAACAAGATTCATCTTCGTAGGAAACAGGTTTAAATCCATTTAAATTCACTGAAATTTTCCTAATGATTTTAAATGATTTATATTAAGTAAGTTTTGTGTTCAATGGTACAGTCTCAAAAAAATTCTGATTAAGTTGGACCCCAGGGGTTTAAAAAGACACATCACATTTCTCAAGCAATTTCAGCAGGGTAAAAATTAAGTACATTTCAGAGAGGTCAAAACATTTTGGTTTGACATACTCAAAGCAAACTTACTGAGTTTTGCACATTTAAATGATATTCCTTTCCACTACACCCACAATCAGCACAACACAGTTTAAAAGAGCCAACCTCAGAACCAGATTTTTGGAGGGGGTCAGTTGGAACCAAACTGAAACGGCTTGGGTTTTTTCACAGTTCCAGGTATGAACTGAATATTCAGCTGGCACTGAGCAGCAGGTTCAGCAGGAGAAAGAAATCAAAACGGAGAAAGAAATAATGACCTTTCTCATCGTGGTCCTTCCAGATCATTCCTGAAGTACACAGGAACTTTTACTGCCATTGTCTACACAGTATTTACCTGCTTTGTCATTAAATGGGGGAATCAATCATCACAGGTCCTGAATTCACTGGAAAAATATTGGTTAGTAAAACTGTGCCAGCTCAGGAAAAAATGGCCCATTGACTTTTCCCTCTCAGTGACAAAGGGAAATGTTCTTTCAGTAACAGGCAGAATTGACGGCCTTTTCTGGTTGATTATAAAGGTCAAAAGTCTGAAGGAAAAACACAGCAACTGGACAGAGAAAAACTACCTTTGCTAAAGAGCCCATGAACTATCACTGGCTTTGCTTTAATTTGCACTGACATTCCCGGTGAGGTTCACTGACCACCTCTCTGGCCTTATTTACCCAATAACTATAATGATATATTAATGATGCTGAGTCACCTCTGGCTACAAACCCAGGTCTAAATTTGAGAGCCTTAATCTGGTCCTCTGGATCAATAAAACATCCACGGCTCGTTTCCATCCACAAGCACGGGAAGCACAGTCTGAAGGACCACTGTGTGCATGTATTTTCCCAGGTCCTTTCTCAACGATTCTGAGGGCTGCTTGCTGCTTGCTGCTTGCACCAGATGAGGCACAAATTATCATCCCCTCCTTTTACAAGGGGTACTGACAACATTCCGAGGGCAGATCACCGGTTTTCCCTACCACGCCACAGCAGGGAGGATGCTAAGCACATACTGAGGAACAGGCTTCTCAAAGATCCTCAAAACAACAGGATTCCCATCATGTTTCCCACTTCCTCAACTATCACAATGCTTCCAGTCTAGATTTCTGTAACTGACTCTTAGTCCTTACACCTTCTGTCCTTCTCCTGCCTGGATTTGCCACCTGCACCTCCACACTTGCACTTCAGTCCTGGTGAGCCTCCTCTCCCCATTTGACAAGATGGGATTTGCTGCTGTGGTAAATACAGAATCATAAAATGGTTTGGGTTGGAAGAGACCTTAAAGTTCATCTAGTTCCACCGCCCTGCCATGGGCAGGGACATCTTCCACTAGACCACGTTGCTCCAAGCCCTGTCCAACCTGGCCTGGAACACTTCCAGGGATGGGGCAGCCACAGCCTCTCTGGGCAACCTGCGCCAGCACCTCACCACCCTCATAGGGACAAATTTCTTCCCATTATCATCTATCTAAATCTATCTTCCTTCAACCATCAAGTACATGTGAACTGTACATTGTCCTCCTAATATTTTGAGACCATGTCACTGGGCCTCCTTGTTTCGTACTGGAGAAGGCAGCATTTCCTCACAGAGCAGCAGTACGTGCGTTTTGCTGGAACACATAAGAGTGTATATTTCTAAAAATGTTTTGTGGAGCTTTTATGAGTTGTTTTTCTTCTTATACAACTGCTTGATCTCTTTTCTCTGCTTGTTTGATCTCTGTTTTGTGCTAACCCTGTGCAGAAAGAACAGTTGCATCATGTACCATCCCAGCCAGTCTTCCTGGGAGCAGAGAAACAAATCTTAAGCAAATTGGTTTATGTGCAACTCCAAGCACGTGCTAATTTGAGCTGATTTATTGATGCCAGCATCCCACCCATGTGTGGCAGCAGCTGCCCCACTTTAAAGGATTCACAATCTGCCAATGGGGGTAAACACATCTTGACATCCTTTTCCTTTTCCCTGCTCCAGGCATTATCTTCTGTGCCAATCCCTGGGCTCCCTGGGCTCAGGGAGCACAACTGTGTCTAACCTGGTGTAGGGCCTCCAGAGGGAGCAGGAAAAGCCTGTTTCTCTCATCTGCCACCCTCACCCACAGAGGGTCAGGCACAATCAAGCCTGTTGTGTTTGAACAACTCTT
The DNA here is from genome assembly GCA_013399855.1 of Oxyruncus cristatus. Lineage (NCBI taxonomy): Eukaryota > Metazoa > Chordata > Aves > Passeriformes > Cotingidae > Oxyruncus > Oxyruncus cristatus. The sequence goes on from VXAY01001870.1 coordinate 77,027, forward strand.
CTATTCATTTTTCTCCCCTTGGGAGTTCACAGTTTGAGTTAGAGCTCATCTTTTATCTGGATGAAAAGAGTTCCAGCTGAATTTAGCAGCTTTTCCTACATCCAGCTTGCACTAGGGGGTCTGATCCAAAACCTATGGCAGCTTTTCCAGGATTTTCAAAGTGATTCGAATTGTGCTTTTAGTAACAGGATTCTTTTCCAATGAGCCCACAGAGGTTGGTGAGGTGCATGCAGCCAAATCGTCCCAGGCTGTCACTGCCACCCACAAGTTAAGCTAGTGTGGCCCTGTGGGTACATCTAAGAGAATGACAGCTGTAATGCAACATTTTTCCAAGTGCTGTGATATCTATAACCACCAAAAGGGTTATTTGATTTACCCAGGGTAGAAAAAACCAGTCCCTGATTCAGTGTGTTCTGATTCAGTGATTTCTTTCAATAACCTCTTGATTCCACTAGACTGCAGAAACCAAGGATTCATTCAGGATGTGCCACACAGACTTATTCTAAAATCTGCCAGTATTTCTGTGTACTATCCTGGAGTTAAAGTGTTCCTGAAAGTTACTCCACATGGAACAGGTAAGTCTTGATTGAAAGGCAGTTTTTAAGAGAGGCTTGCACATTTAAAAATTCCTTGGTTTACACCAACATACTTTAGCAAGATCAGATGGCTGTTGATTCCCTGGGCATCTCTAGTAAAAGAGAGCAAAACATATTAAATTTCCTATATGTGCACAGGATGTCTTCCAGTCTTAACATCTGGATGCTTCAGCCCACAGGTCTGCATCATGGAATCAATCAGAGAGTCATAAAATCACAGCATGGTTTGGGTTGGAAGGGACCTCAAAGATCACGTAGTTCCACCGCCCTGCCATGGGCAGGGACACCTTTGACTAGCCCAGGTTGCTCCAAGCCCCATCCAACCTGGCCTTGGACACTTCCAGGGATGGGGCAGCCACAGCTTCTCTGGGTAACCTGTGTGTCAGGGCCTCACCACCCTCACAGGGCAGAATTTCTTCCTAATATTTAATCTAAATCTCTCCTCTTTCAGTTTAAACTGAAACCTTGCGTTAGTGACTTCTGTACATAGGCAATCTAGTAAATATTATGGTATCCAGTAGAAAAAAAAACCCCATATAAATATAACTTATTTTTAAACAAGACATCTACTTTCTTTCTTTAAAATTAATTCTATTTATCTCTAAAAAAAAAGAATAAAAAAGCAAATAGAACTATAATTTAATTATTCACCCCCAGTATAAAAAGGATCTAGATTATAAATCCGCAGTCTTTTTAAGAGACATGTATTCCCTTTGGTTTACTCCCTACTAAATTTCTTTCGTATCTGAAATCTACTTTGAAGAGAACCTTGCACTGGAGAAAATTAGGAAATGTTCATGGGTCCTGCTATGCTTTACTGGGGGAAAATATTAGCAAGTAGTGACACTAATTTCTTCAACAAATCAAAGAGCAGCTGTAGTGTCTTCTGGGAGGAGAAAAGCTGAGTGTGCTGAGGGCATCTGAAAATCAATCCTATCCCATCTAACTTCACCGAGCTCTCCATCAATTTATACTTCCCATTCCATAGGACCAGTATCATAAGGTTCCTGGAATTCTTTATTTCCTTGCCTTTCAGGATCATGAAGCTCCCTTTGTTATTTTTACCGGATTGATGAAGGTGTCTGTGTAACACACAGAGCTTAAGAAATCTTTCAGAAGTATCTGCATCTTCCTGTATGACTTGACAGAAGGAACAATGTTAAAGGATTGACGAACACGGGCATCTACCTGCTTTTTGTCATCTTGTTACATCCCTATTTCCATCTTCAGGCACCCAAGCATGTTGACAATTCAGGTCCTTTGCTATTGCAAATAGAAAACAACATAAAAGGCAATACCACTGTGTGTTGTGACTGTAAAGATACTACACACAGACCTAAATTCCATTCGCCCAGACCAACCAAAGCATAAGTTGCATGGCATAAACGGTGCTGTCCTGCTTATCCTGGGGTGTAGAAATTACAATTTATATTGCTTTCTGGCCCCAAGAAAGATTAAAACAAACAAAAAAATGCACACACACACAAAAAAAAACCCCAAACCAAAACAGAAACAAAAGCGAGGGAAAAAAACCAAAACCCAATAAAAATACAAATTATCTTTAAAGCAGAAGAAAACATCATCAATATATAATTATATAATATGTCATGCAAAACGCAAGCAACGTTGATGAGAAACTGCTTTGGCACAAATCATTCAAGAGCCATGACCTTGAGAATCAGACCCAGGGATTTTCTTGCAAGCAAGCAAACTCTCAGATTTGTCATGGCCATCCATTTTCCAAACAAATAGCTGTGAAATTACTACTTCTCCAAATATATACTGCTTGTCTCTATGTCAGAAGTTAAAGTTTTTGGGGTTTTTTGATTGTGTGCTTGTTTTTACGTTGTTTTTTATTTTTAAGGGGGGGTAATAAAAAAATTACTTTAAAAAAAAAACTACCACATCAAGCATTTGTTCCATCTTGCCAGTATGGAGCTACTCCAACGTGAGTGAGCATGTAAGAATTAAGCCATGCCAAGCAGCAGCTGGCACAGTTTCCTATCCTTCAGAGTTAAGATTGAGAAAGTACCAAGTTTTTGAACTCCTGAAGTTCCAAAATTGGTTGCAGCTCTGCTTGCTGGGCAGGAAATCTCTGCCTAAAAACCATTTCCATTAACAGTGCCCACAGTTTTACTGGTGGTGTTTGAGGGCCTTTTCTACTTTTACAACCCAGTGGGCAATGCTACCTTAAAGAATATGTATTGTATTATCAAATTGCACATTCCCAATACTCTGTGAACTTACATTGTAAAAACTAGAAACAACTCTGGGTTACAGGATAGTAAATAACAGCTCTGAGAACTGAAACTCTTCAGTCTTAGGAAAGCTCAAGTCTGATCTTAAAAAGGAAAACCCTCACAATCAGAGAGTGAGACTGAAGTTTCCCTATACACCAAATACACCAAGTTTTGCCCCAAAATGTTGAGCTCCCCAGTGAGAAATCAGAATACCTGTGGAAGAGAGGGAAGAGTTAATTGCAGCTCAGTAAGTATTATCATCCACAGCAAGAGGAAAGAAGGACCACACATCACCCAACACCAGCTCCTGATCTCAGAGTGGCTCAATTTCAGCCAGAGTGCTGGTGACGCAAATTAATCAGGAGATGAACGAGCTGGCAGATGTAAATGGGTTGGCTTGTTTGTCAGCATGAATGGCTTGTGACATTAACAGGTCTCATCCCTACTAAAGGCAGGAACTTTATTATTATAAGTTACAGAAAGTGCATGAGATCCTTTTCATTTTCATATAATACCCCATTAACTCAAAATGAAGGATTCAGTTGACACATATTCCAGCTATTGATGTGCTGTTGAACATTATCTTTTGCTGTTGCTCTTCTTTTGTTGTGCGAAGAATAAATCCTGCATATCTGCCTAACCCTGCTCATCTTTCTAGTCTTTTTTTCTGTTTGTTTTTTTTATTCTATCGCATATATTTATAGTGATTATTGAAAAAAAAATCTTACATTCCCCCCCCCCAAAAAAAAAAGCTTTCATTTGCTCTCACATCACTCTGTTTCCTTTCTTGCATTAACATCAAACAGTTCTCCTGGAGACAGTCACTCATCAAAATCACTTGGAGTAATTTCAATTTCACACTGATCACACAGATCTGAAACCTCTCCAAGCAGAGATTTTCATCACAAGCAAAAATTTAGTCTCCTGTTGGGGTTGTTGATATTTCAGCTCTGTCTCTTGTTAGCTCTTGGAATAGATGTGTCACGGGAGCTTACCTACAAAATTGAATTGATTGCAACAGTGATTCAGGATTAAATGAGATTATTGTATTTCTTTCCTTTTCCAAGTAGTATTTGTACTGCCTTTTTTTTTTTTTCTTTATTCCTTTTTTATTTTTTTCTCCCCTCTCTTAGTTTGTATTTTGAAACCTGGACATTTTGGAAAGTATAAAATCGGTTGCTGATTTTGTCCTACCTTTTTACTGCTTCTTTTGCCCCTTATGTTGTTTTTCTGTTAATTCTCTTCCAGTTGCACCTGGAGTCTTCAATCAAGACAGAGAATCAGTGATGACAGGTACTGCACAGATTGGGAAGACTGTCCCCCACAGCTTTCCAGTGCAAAAACAAAGGCACAGAAAATGGAGCAGAAAGACAAAATGCATTTCTTATGATCTATGAATGTGTCTTAGCTCGTCTGAATTTTCTGGTCACGCTCTGTTCAAGTTTTTGACTGGACTATTGGCCACGTACAGGTTTGAGAAGGGCTCCTGTAGACTGTGAGATCACTGACAGTGATGAAACCTGGTTTTTATACGTTTGGAGCTATTATAGGGATATAAATCATTGGTTATACATAGAGCAAAATAAGGTGACTAAATTTTATCAGAAGAAAATATTTACTCCTTTCAGCTAACTCCATTGTGAAGTCACTCTTCACAGATTAATTCTTCAAGGATGGAAGATTATTAAATGCTTTAGGTGTTTTGTACATATATTCAATTTTTTTTAGATTTTGAAAAAGTACTTTTAGTGAACATAAAACATTTTGGACATGTGTTCAAAAAAGGGACATGCTAGATACTATGATAATGAATGATCTGAAGAAGAAAGTGATGGTTTAAGTCACCAGAGAGACGGATTTCTGGAGCAATCTCAACAGTGTTATTTTTAAAAAGAAGAGGATCCTGGATAGCATGTATGAACATTAATCTCTCTTCAATATTCATCAAGAAATATTAAAGGTAAACAGCATATCAATTTCCTCCACTTTTTATGACTTGAAATCTGGCACAGGTGAAGTTCCAAAGCTTGGACATCTATTCATTCTTACTCAGTTTAGTGAAGTCTTCCCTTCTCTTTTGTGTAACTCCATACTTAGAGGGAAATCTTCAGCCTCTACTATATTCCAAGGAGCTCGTTCTGGTGAGTCCCTGTTTTACTCATTTTTGATGTTTGGTTTGGGTTTTTTGTTGTGGGGTTTTTTTGTTGTTTTTTTTTTGGGGGGGGGGGGGGGGGGGGGGGGGAATGAGGGAACTGTAATGGTCTTCTCTGGACACAAATTTGCCCCAAAATAAAATTTCATTATGTACAAAACAATGTTTGCATTATGTTCAGCTCTTATTTGGAATTTCGATAGTACTGCCTGGAAACAGAGGAAATACACAGCAGTATCTAGATGGTGCACAATCCAGCAATCAATATAGTCTTGAATAAAGAATGTTCCTAGGGGTAAGCACATCTTCATTACATGGCTTTTGCAGGTAATGAATGACTGCTTATTTATCTTCAGGCATGAATCCAATATTTCCTCATCAGAGCTCTGGAAGACTTTGGGTGTTTGGAGAATAAATTAGGAAGATTATCCCTGATTTAGTTTCTAATTTTGTAAATTTGAAATTATCCCAATCAATATAAAATACATTCAAACCTACAGACTGTGGGTGACAATCAGAAATCACAGAAAGGGAAATTCCAATAGAGGCCAGAGAAAACATTTACACCATGAGGATATGTCAACATTAAAACAAGATGGAAGCTGTGAAGCTTCCATCCTTGAAGAAATACCAAGCCCAGGCCCTGAAAAATGGCTCTAGGCTATAAGTTAGGTGCAACTTTGATGGCCTAAGTAGAACCTCAACTTTGATGGTTCTAAACAGAAGGCAGGTCTCAATGACCTCCAGAAATCCCTTCCAGGCTGAGTTTATCCTACAGGTCTTACTCTTATCCAGAAAAGAAAATTGTCACCATTTTCTTTAGCTCAGAACTTGGTGCACTCAGCCAGGCTACAGAATAAATGCCTGATTTAGTTTTTCCCTGAGAGGATTCAAAACCTGATCTTTCTCCAAGAGAAAGGACTACAGCGGATGATAACTATTCCAGGTTGGGAAGGAGGTTCTTGACCTTTTCCTTTTGTATCTGTTTCATTTCATAGAGTGCAATTAAAAATTAGGAGAGAGAGAGAGAGAGAGAGAGAGAGAGTGTTTAATTCTCTAGTCTAGTTGGTTGACTATCTCACCTGGTAAAATTCTGAGTTGTGTTTTCTGCTCCAAGGAATTTTACTGTATTTTACACAGTTAACTGTTTTATTGAGAATATATTGCTAGTCTTTGGTGTTTAGGTACTGACAGAAAGAGGAAACTAAGTTATAAACAACAGGGCTACTACAGAATTTTTCCCTTACTTACACCCTCTGCCTTATCAGATGAATCCCTGTTTTCTGTTCAAAAATACTTTAACCTTACATTTAGGTCACAGAGGTATGAAGATGAAGGACAAGAGGAAGGTAAATCCCTTTCTTCCACAGTGCCTTGAGCACTGAGCTCCATGCAAGGGCTTCACTTTGTCTCCTCTCGTCCAGGGAAGGCAAAGGGTGGCTACTGGGACTTTATCACACCTAAGGATATGGAATGATCTCATTACAGGGTGAGCTCATCATAAAGACAAAGGAATTCCTCCTCGTTTGTGACTTCTGGCAGGATTGGGCACTCTATTGTTTGTTTGTAGGCAGTAGAGTATGGATCGAGTCTTGGGAGTTGGACCTTGCTTGAGGCTACCCAGGAAATCCTCAGCAAACTTGATTCCCGGTTTTTATAGATCCGTATCAATACCACCACCAGTGAACTATCCACCTACCACCTTCCTTCTGAAGAATGTGGGGTATGGAGGAAAAAATAAAAGAACAAGGAAGGATGTATATATCCAGTTTAAATCTTCAGACAATTCCTCACATTTCTACTGCATTTTTTTGTGAAATATGGCTAATTTCAGCCCCAGACATACTATGAAGCAGAACCTTATACTTCCTGATGTCCCTTATTTAGAATATCTGTCACATAATATTCAGTTACAGCATGATTTGTTAATGTATGCTCTTCCTCTCCTTGATATTACCTGAATAATCTTCCAGCAACAATATCCTTAACAACTAACAAATCTTCAAATGGCATCTCAGAGTTATCTGATTTCCCATTGAGAAGCTGCTATAGTCCTCCATAATGAGGTGAACAGGAATATATTTTTATATGTATTTGTCGCATATAACATGAAATATTTATCTTCCTAATCTTTGAAGATTAAAGAAGAATAGATACAATCAGAAAGGGAAAAGCTATATCAGCTTAGACTGCAGACTGAGACATATTTGTTCTATGAAAACCACCAGAGAACACAGTGGGAACCATGCGTTGTTTCCACGCGGTAAAGTAAGCAGCTCTTCAAACGCTGGCACAGAACTCTCTTCGTTTTAATTTTCACACTCCTCTCATCTTTTAGAAAACATTGCACAAGGAAATGCTGGACTTACTTAAAAAAAAACGTTGCAGTGGTGCTAATCCTGGCCTCCTTAGCTGCGGAAAGGCTTGAAAAAGCAAAACTCTTCTCACAAGATGGAACATGCTTTACTCATCTATTTGCTCATCAAGCTTAATTTATCCTTCAGTGGAAGGGTTGATACAAAGTTCATTTTTCGTCTCAAAACAACCTTGACAGTCAGAAAAAAATCACAATACAGATTTTTTTTTTTTCTTTTTAATTCTACTACTTCTAATTTAAGATAAAATATTTTGCTGTGGATGAGGGGAAGGCTGTGGATGTGGTCTAGCTGGACTTCAGCAAAGCCTTTGTCTCCCATGGAACACTCCTGAAAAAGCTGCAGCCCACAGCTTGGCCAGGGGCACTCTGTGCTGGGTTAGGAACTGGTTGATGGACGGGCCCAGAGAGTGGTGGTGAACGGGGCTGCATCCAGTTGGGATCCAGTCACTAGTGGTGTCCCCCAGGGATCAGTGTTGGGCCCAGTCCTGTTTAATGTCTTTATTGATGATCTGCACGAGGGGATAGAGTGCACCATTAGCAAATTTACAGATAACACCAAGCTGGGGGGGAGTGTCGATCAGCTGGAAGGCAGGAGAGCTCTGCAGAGAGACCTGGACAGACTGGAGAACTGGGCTGATTCCAACGGGATGAGGTTCAACAAGGCCAAGTGCCGGGTCCTGCACTTTGGCCACAACAACCCCTGGCAGCTCCAGGCCAGGACAGAGTGTCTGGAGAGCAGCCAGGCAGGCAGGGAGTTTGGATTGACAGGAAGCTGAACATGAGCCAGAGTGTGCCCAGGTGGCCAAGAAGGCCAATGGATCCTGGCCTGGATCAGGAACAGTGTGGCAGCAGGAACAGGGAGGTGATTCTGCCCCTGGACTCAGTGCTGGTGAGGCCACACCTGGAGTGCTGTGTCCAGTTCTGGGCCCCTCAGTTCAGGAAGGATATTGAGGTCCAGAGAAGAGCAACCAGGCTGGGGAAGGGACTTGAGCACAAGTCCTATGAGGAGAGGCTGAGGGAGCTGGGGTTGTTCAGCCTGGAGAAGAGGAGGCTCAGGGGAGACCTCATTGCTCTCTACAACTCCCTGACAGGAGGTTGTAGCCAGGTGGGGGTTGGTCTCTTCTCCCAGGAACCAGCAGTAGGACAAGAGGGCTCGGCCTTAAGCTGTGCCTGGGGAGGTGTAGGTTGGATATTAGGAAGAAATTTCTTACAGAGAGAGTAATCAGCCATTGGAATGGGCTGCCCAGGGAAGTGGTGGATTCACCATCCCTGGAGGTTTTTAAGATGAGACTCGATGTGGCACTGAGTGCCATAGTCTGGTAACCACAGCGGGATTGGATCAAGGGTTGGACTTGATGATCTCAGAGGTCTTTTCCAACCCAGTTGATTCTCTGATTCTATGATGTTTTTATCATCACATTTTGTCTCCTTATTTTTACTAAATGTTATCCCTTACCTGCTGTTGCAGTTTCTAATGCTCTCTCTCCTACTGCCTGTAGATTAGGATTTACATCCCCTAACTTTATACACCTTCACACCTGAGCAAGTCATCTCAGGGTCCATTTTATTTCTTTTTTTGTCAGAAAGAGTTATATGGCTATGATAAGAGTTATATGGCTATGATTTGCTTGCCCAAAATGTAGATGTCTGCTTTAGGATGCAACTTGCAGCACCCTACAGTCGCTTGCTTGTAATGTTTTACTAGAAGAGGAATCTTCTGTGACTCCCTGTAATAATTTAAATATCTGCACTGTAGAGTCTGACTGGTCAGGCAAATCTCACCCCTGACATCAGGCTAATATGATGCATTTTTAGGCAGTTAAATACTCAGCATCTAATCTTCTCTGGTCATTTAGGCTTCCTCTGGGGACATCAAGATGTAATATTTAGTCACAAATCAGCCAGTTCTATAGTGTGCAGTCTGTGCCATGCCTGTTGCACATGAATCCTGATATCTACAATCACTTCATCTTAAATGCCCAGGTAATACAAAAAATTTGGAGAATATCTGAATCTATCAGTAGCTTGCTTTCCCAAAAATACCACGGGGTTTATTTTTGAGGAGGACGAAATCTCCACGGAATCAATCCTTGTGATTCCAATGCTTCTTCACCTCCCCAAGGAGCAGGAGACAATAGCAGCTGCTGCATTCCCACAGTGCACAAGAATAGCCAAAACTTTTCACAAGAGGACAAATTAATACCATATTCATAGTGCTGCCATAAGCACAGTGAGGATATTCTCATTAGAGCCTCTTATTTTTCCCAATGTTACTTGTTACTCCGCATTTTAAGGCAGTTTATTTGGAGGATGTAGTCCCCTAAAATTTCTCACCGTAGACATAATAGTCTATTTCCACCTATTTCCATCTCTTTCCACAAAAACAAACCCTCACGTGGGAACTGGAGACAGGGTTTAGTGGTGGACTTGTCAGTGCCACGTTCATGTGTGGCCTTGATCACCTTAGAGGCCTTTTCCAACCTAAATGATTCTTGGATTCAATGTTACTCATGTCTAAAACGCTGTCTGCAAGAATAGGGGGGTTTCCTTCAGTTGTTTTTTTTTCCCTCTGTGCTCCTGTCTCCAACAAAAAGCTGAGCAGAAGAGTCTGTTGCCCTCAAGGCTGAATCCTGTTCCATTGGCTACTGACAAGTGCAAGATTTTCATTACTATGTAGGAGAGCAGAAAACAACCAGAAGAGGTCTTTCTGTGGTCAAAAGTATGAGCTACAAATTGCAGGAGAATGCAGAGAGCGGCTGTTTAATGGAAACTTAAAGCTGTAATAGCAGGTCATAAAACTTCTTTCAGCATAACCAGAATTCTGCTGTCACACAAAATTGCACAAACAATTGTGATACCATCAAGGCAACTCGTTGTCAGAGCGGGATTGAAAATTTAGTGATTTTTACTTTTCCACTCATGTCAGTCATTGATTTGTTTCCTCTCATCAGCCTCTCTCTAGTGACCTATTCATTAGATAAACAGGATTCTTACCCACTAAATTTTTTTTTCTTTTAATTACCTGTGATTATTAGAGAACCACTCAATTTCAGTCACCATTTGGGCACTCTCTCAGCTAAAGACTTTGGTTAACTTGGTTTTATATTACAGTAATTTTGTACACGTCAGAAACATCAATAAAACAAAACCAGGCATCAATACACTTCTGTCTCTTTTGTCACATGCTGTATCCACGCACTGTAAAAAGGTGTTCTTCCCTGTGGGGGTTGAAAACTGCTAAATTGCTGAGATTTAAAGAGGAGGCTCTGTGGTCTGGGAGCAATGTGCTTTCAAATTAGGAATGTTGGTAAATGACACCTATGAAGATATGCAAGGGTTTTCTTAGGTCTTCACAGATTATCAGTCACCATTAGAAAAGGATTTGAATCCATCTAAAAGTATCTAAATTCAACAGAGAATTCCATTAGAATCCCATTTAAAAATCCATCCTCTCTTTGAGCCAGCAAAGCTATTACTAAATTTTCAAGCCCAAACTAAAGTCCTGTCTCAGGTGATTTAAGCATCTTTATAAGCATCATTCCTAAAAATTAAATATCTAATAGTTTGGATGGTCAAATGACTTGCAAAAGTCAGAGGCAGGAGTTGAGAGGTGCAGAAAATCTGTTAGAAGGGTATGAAAGGCTAAGGCAGGTCAAGAGGATTTGGGGCTGTTGGAATAAAGGGGCACATTGCTGGGAGGGAGAGGTTTGACCATTGTGTCCTGCTTTGCACATTACCTGCCAACATGTGCAACTGCAACAGTGTTGGATCAGGGATTTTATACCGTTTATCCTCATGAAAACACCACCTGCATGAACTGCATCTCAGAGAGGTCCTTCATGCCCTCTGCAGTCCTTGACACCGTTGATGAGTGGTGGACCGGGTATGACCCAGGATGTGGAAGCCTTGGTGAAGTCATCGTTAAGTTCTCCTCATACATCAAACACATCCAGATCCTGGCCATAAACACCACTAATTTAAACAGTCATAGCCCAGGAAATATAACAACAACTGTTGTTGTTGTTGTTGTTGTTATTCTTCATGGGGTGGATTTCACCTGAGAGCACACTGATGTCTCCCAGTTGTCCTCCTTCAGTGTCTCTGGGCTGTGACATTTCACTCCCATGGTCACAAGCGAATTAAGAACCAGCACTGCACACAAGAAATTAAAAGCAACTCTACTGAGAAGGAATTCCTCTGTGAAATCTTCCTGCCAACACACAACTGCAACCTGAACACTGATAGCACTCGTAGACAGCAATACCGTGACCTGGGTAGATAAACTGAGATTAAATGGAAACCAGTGAGTTGAAGCTAATGGGAGCTGGAATCCCTATTTAACTGGCAGAGACCTGCAGCAGTTGGAAGATTCAACTGCAGAACTGATATTGATTCCTTAAAACGAGTACCAGTAATAAAAAATAAAATATATATATAAAAAAAAAAGTGTACAAGCAATGAGACAGGATAGGAAGCGGGGGTGGAGCAGATGGGGGATATAGTGGAAAGAGACCATCTTGAGCAAGAACAAGCAGTTCTGGGGAAGGGGAATGCTAAATTATACGGCTCCAGCTAGTCTGTGATGTCTGATAGATGTTTCCTGGGAGTTATGTAACACAGTAATTGCTGTTATTTTTTTCGTGCCACGCTGATTTTTATTAAACCATTCAGCAAATGCTAATTTCAGAGTCGCTTTTCCAATTAGTCACAACACTTCACGGGTATCTCTGCTAGCGAGCAGATTCTTCAACCTTTGCTCCTCCTGGGCAATGATTTTACCCCCTCAAGTAAGGGGGTAAAGGCACCCTTGTGCTTCTCTGGCCAAAGCTGGTAGAATCTGCTCTCGAAATTTTGCCATATACAAGTCATTTACTTAGTCTCAGGGTCAACATGAAAAAGATGGCTCTCGTAAGAGATACATTTAATAAAAAAAAAATAGGAAAATTATCTGTCATTCTATATGCTGATAGATGAAATTAACTTTTTTGTTGTAACCAGGACTTAAAAAAATACAATGTTTTCAGGGAAAGGGATATAAGAAATTAGCACTTTTCCACTTCAACTACTTTAGATGTGGTTGTTACCAATATGCAGATTTCTTCCTAAAAGCTGAAAAAAAACCACTTGGTGATTCTCACTACCCAAAAAACCAATCCCCAACCCTTTTTTTGTCAGATTGTTGAAAGCAAAACTTATTTTAAAAAAAGAACTGCTCAATAGAACATTTTCGAACAGCACTATTAAGTCTGATAACACCATGCTACTCAATCCTTTTTTGCGTGTAGATATTGCACAGAAGAACCATGGCTTAACTGGCACAAGGAGAATGTCTGAGCTTTTGTATATTTTAGTAATTCCTAGTTTATTTAATTGAGCAATGAATATTAATTTTTTAATTCTACCTTTATGATGCATGATACTGTAGAAGTGGCATTTTACGATAATTCAGTTTCTGTTGTCTATAAAGTCTGAAATGTAACTGACCTCTATTTCTATGTCTGTAAAACAGAGAGAATGTTTATCCTCATTTATTCTTTTTTTTTTTTTTAAATAATGATCCACTGATGAGAAGTGTTACATAGGAATCACTCTTCTTACCCCTGAAGAATTTTCTGTACAGTTGCGTTTTAATTATAAAAATATCATAATCATCACTTTCAAGTATTCCAGGACAGTATTATTTTCACAAGCACATTGAATAATGAAATGTCAGGGATTTGAAGTACATCCTCCTTCATAAAATCCCTTAACGTAAGTTCCAGTAGTTTACTACAGGATAAATGTTATGCCTCCGTTACTAACTGACCCCGCCTTGTTCCTTGTCACACCACAAGGATGTGGAAGATGTCCCTGCCTATGGCAGGAGGATTTGGAAATGGATGGTTCTTAAAGTCCCTTCCAACCCGAACTTTTCTGTGATTCTGTGGCGATTCTGTGAAGAATGACCTGATCCAGAAACTTGCGTTTCTCAGGGACACAAAATCAGGTGTGTCCTGCTCAGCTTTACACAGATATTGTTAATACATAAACGATGTGTCTGCATTATTGATGCGTTCCTTTGAGATCCCATGGAAGCCTGCACATCGAAATGGACAAAGATTTGGAGTTTGGACGTTGCCTCCTTCTACTGCTCAAAAAGTTGCAAAGGCCTTTTCTTAATTAAAATGCTTTGTTCAATTTTTTTTCCTCCTTTTTCCAGCTGAAAGAAGCAATTCTGAATAATTTCCGAAGTATTTTAATAAGCAAAAGTAATTTATTTTCACAGGGTAACAAAATGTTCCATACCAAGCTTTAATGATGAAATTCCATACAAAAAGTTGTCCAATTTTACACTTATCTGATTTTTTGGTACTCAGGACAGATAGAAAGCTAATTGTTTGTGTTTCACACCTCAGTCACAGAGAAGGAAGGACAACACTCACTTAATCAGCTGCCACTAGACACTCTCATCTTTTGGTTAATTAGCCCTTCCTTTACTTACTCTGCCCTAGTCAACCCCAGCTCAAAAAACCCCCCACTTATTAATTTCTTCCTGAACCTTCTAGTGTGAAGATACTACAGAAAACAGGTACTTAATAAATATTAATTAAATTACCCTTGCTGGGAGGCAACAATATCTCCTTTCTACCAATGTGCAGCTGAAGCACAAATTGATAAAAATCGAGTGCATACACTAATATGTCCAGCCTGAAACACCTGGAATGTTGGGGTTTTTTCAGAGTATTTATACCTGTATTCTGGGCTTTATTCAAAGACAGAATCAGTGACTTTGGCTGCTGCTGCAGGAGCTCAGACTCCTACCAGTCATTCGCTGGGATCTCAAGGTGAGAGACACGGAAGAGAGGGGTGCTCAATTAATGACCATTTGTGCAAAGTTCAGTTTAAGTGACTTTCTGGGCATCACACAAATTGAAGGCAGAGGCTGAAATCTAATTAAGTCCCTAGAGCTGCATGGAGCTGCCTCTCCATGAGGCTGTGCCCCCTTCCTGCAGCCTTTGGCTTTTTGAGTATAGCTGCTGACAGAAAGTGAGCATGAAGTCTGACAGACAGCTTTCTCTAGATACAGCCATGACATATCCCCAGAATAAGGCAGGATCTTGTGCAAAAAAAAAAAAAAAAAAAAAAATTGTCTGTGCTTAAGTAATTAAAGATTGTCTCGCAGTTTAGACCAAGCAGGAAACAGAAACTGGGCTGTGCAGGTAGCACATAGTCAGACACCTTAACCATGAGTGACAGGTTGGTAAATAATAGGTCTGAGAACTGAAACTCTTCAGTCTTAGAAAAGCTCAAGCCTGAGTTTTGACTAATTTTTCCACGTTAGAGATGTGCTTTTAGCAATGTTTTGTATGCCTCCATCACTGTGATGTGATTTCCTTCTTGGCAGTCACTCATCATACTCCATTACCCTTGGAAATATTGCTGAGCTGACAGGCTTTGGTGTGCTTCCACGGTCCCATTCACTTTCTTTGAACAATATTTAATTTGAGAAGTTGTCAGAGTGTGGACACCTATGAGCAAATCATCCTAAGCTGCCTTCATCACCAACAGTGAGAAATAGGCATTTCTGAGGGCTCAGTTTATTTCCCATATTTCATGATTATATGTTAGGACGTAATGAACTGGAGCTCAGCTGTCCCCAGCAGTGTCATCTGTGACTGCAAGATTTACACATCCCCATTAGTCCAGATGAATGTGTGTTATTTCCAATCTTTGAAAGAATAAATCTGAAAACACAGCAGTCCCGTGTGCCCCGCGTCCACATCCCTCAAATGAGGAGCGTGGTGGTATTTAAATAAACCAAGTAACCACGGACACATCAGCCTGAGGCTGGTTCTGAGGAAAATAATGGTTGACACAGTATATAGCAGATTAAGACCTAAAGGAAGATGCTGTAATTCACATTTCCTTTTGAAAGTGATCCTATCAAGCTAATTTGATACATTCTTTCATGAAATTGCACATTATTAAAGTGCGTGGTGTCAGTTTTGCTTACTGAGATTGCTGCAAGGCAGTTTTTATGACATCATACACAGTTCAGGTTAAAAAAAAAATCAGAATAATCTCTAGCTCATAGGAAGATTATTGAACATGTTGAAAAACAGCTAGTCAAGAGTCCACCTCTGCATTGAAATGCAACTGTACCTGAAGAATCCTCACTGCAAGGACGTGCTACAATAGAAAGCTGCTCTTATTGCTGTTACCCATCCTTATCTCTTTAGGAGCCAATGTCAGTAGCTCTATAAAAGCTGTACTGTGCTGTGTAAACCTACTCTAGAAGCCACCTGAGCTAGTGGCACCAGTGGCCTATTGCAATGGAGAAGGGAAGGCAGCTCACCCCATGCAGGGCTCCTTAGAGATCCACGCTGGTCACAGGCAAAGCAGGACCAGGACTGGTGGGTTTGGCTCCAGGCAGTGGAGACAAAACCCAGGCTTCAGGGAGATTGACACTTCTTGCTTGCCCAGAGCAAAGCAATAAACTATTTTTCTGCCTTCACTGAGTGTCCAAAGAGAGACAACAGAACTGGGGAAGGGTCTGGAGCAGCAGGAGCAGCTGAGGGAGCTGGGGGGGCTCAGCCTGGAGAAAAGGAGGCTCGGGGGGGACCTTCTGGCTCTGCAACTCCCTGACAGGAGGGGGGAGCTGGGTGGGGGGGCAGGCTCTGCTCCCAGGGAACAAGGGGCAGGAGCAGGATGAGAGGAAATGGCCTCAAGTTGTGCCAGAGGAAGTTTAGGTTGGATATAGGGAAAAATTCTTCTCGGAAAGGGCTGTCAGTGGAACAGGCTGCCCAGGGAAGTGCTGCAGTCACCACCCCTGGAGGAATGGAGTAGCTGTGTGGATGTGACACCTGGGGACATGGTTTACTGGTGGGCTTATCAGTGCTGTGTTAAAGGTTGGACTCAATGACTGTAGAGGTCTTTCCCAAGATTCTGTGATTCATACAGGACAGAATAAGCCCAGGTAATCTTTTTTTTCTTCCAGCTGGTTCATAAACACACAGCATAGTCTTAAAGGACACACTTGGGCAAAATGGGCAGTGTCAAAAATTGGGTCTTTTAAATGTGTACTGGGTAAGTGTTCCAGGATGCAGAGCCTGGTGAATCCTGCCTACAACACCACAAGTGAAGAATGCAATAAACTAAACCATCATGTCGTTAAAATCCTACCAGGTAATAGCTTAAAAGATCTTAAAAAGATTAACTTCTGATGACAGTGTGGCAATTCTGGATTAAATCAGATGATGATGTCCTTTGTGGGAAAGTCTCTGATTCTCTTCAAAAGAGACCTAGTTGTAACTATATTTTCTGAAAATTCTTTTCCACAGGAAAAAAATAAAAGTCCTTTTTTTTTTTTTTTTTCCCCAAGAAAGCTTTGTTTGATTTAAATTTTTGACAGCAGGAAGATCAGTTGCTGACTAATCCTTCAATGCCTCAATATAGATTTTTCTTACTGTGAGTGCAAATAGATTTGGGAAACTATAGTTATTGGATTTTTTCTTCTAAATGAAATGCCTAGAAAATATTTTTGAAATAATGTAATAAATATTTTTCCCCTCAAAGTAAATACTGACAATTTCCTAGCCAAGTCTTCTTGAATAGGATGCAATTCAAAGCAGGTAATATTTTTTAAATGTTTGTCTTTTCTCGTATTTATTTTAAGGTGGAACTTACAGCAGAGAGGCAGGATTTGCTTTAGGATACAGTATCAAAATAAAGAAGTTTGCTCTCAGTTATAGGAAGATACGGTAGGAAGACATGGAGCACAGAAATCTTTCCAGCCTTGCATATATTCTGTAATATATCCAATATATAACTGGCTCTTAGGACATTATTGCACAATTATTCTTCATTTCTATGACTAAGGTGTTCTTGTGGTGCATCATTTGAACAATGTCTTGTCCTGTTTCAGAAAAATTGATATCCAGGCTCTGCCCAATTTGGGACCAGAGGTTCTTAGGCAGAGACCAGAATGGCCCACGGATGTTTCATGCTTGCAGTCAAATTGTCCTTAACTGTGCTGCAAACACAGAGTGGCAAGAGGCACCTCAGTTTGTCCTGAAATGTTGTAAAATACAGAAACCTGACTTCATTTTCTCCACCTATCTGCATTTGCCTCCAACTTGGCATTTAACAGTGTTGATGCCAAGGTGCTCTGTGTTTCAAGGAGTTATTCTTAAGTATTCCAACTTTAACACAGACACATTCGTAACACAGTTCTCTGATTTCCTTCTTAGTTTTATTCTCAGAGCTAGCTCTGTGCCTTGTACTTGTGGCATGCTTGTGAGAGTAGGTTTAAATGCCTGTAGCAAGGCTTTTTAGAATAAAATCAGAAATCTCGGTGAAGTCACAGTGTAATAATAAAAAGATACATGCATAAGAACAGCCGTAGTCAATATTAAACCCTCAGTCATCAAGTATTGATGAAATATGCTCCTGTGCTCGCATAAGAATGTTTTTTAGGATTTTATTATTCAAAATTCTTTGTAAGACTTCATCAAATAAATACAGCTTCCTGCAGTTTGATACCTTAGAAGCTCACCAAAAACTTTGGGTTGATTGATGTTTGGGTATTTTTTTTAGCTTATTTGAACTCAGTGACTCAAACAAACTGCTGCTAAAACCAGAGTTGCCTAAACATGGGACCATATTAAAGGAATCATTAAATCATAGAATGGTTTGATTTGGAAGGGACCTTAAAGACTCCCCAGTTCCAAACCCCTGCCATGGGTGGGGACACCTTCCACCAGCCCAGGTTGCTCCAAGTCCCATCCAACCTGGCCTTGGACACTTCCAGGGATGGGGCAGCCACAGCTTCTCTGGGAAACCTGTGTCTCTCCACCCTTACAGTCAAGACTTTCTACCTGATGTCTAATATAAATATACCCTATTTCAGCTTAAGGCCTTTCCCCCTTGTCCTGTCACTCCAGGTCCTTGTCCAAAGTCCCTCTCCAGCTCTCTTGGAGCCCCTTTAGGCACAGAAAGGGACCAAAAGGTCTCCCCAGAGCCTTCTTTTCTCCATTCTGCTCCTACTTACACAAAATTTTACAGATTAATCTGAGCCAGAAGCTGCATTAGTCCAATTAAGTTTTCTCTGGAGAGGAGCACAACACCAGGCCTAAGTAATTTCTCAGGAGGTTTTACACATGGAGAATTCAAAAGGCATAAGACTCATGGAGGTGGCGATCTCTTTAAAGAGCTTCATTGAATATCTTGCCAGTAAAAAAGGCAGAGCAAGCATTTTGAACATGCTCTGTGTGCCAGGGATCCCTGCCATGGTGCAAAACAGTCCTTCAGCTACTCCCACCCAACAGCTTCCCACCCCCTTCTTCCAGTGCTTCGTTGGCTTCTTGCATAATGTGTATTAGTCACCAGGTTACTTAAACTTGTAGCACAGCCAAGTTCCAGTGGCCAAGCATTCCCAGAGTTGCCGTTGAAGGATGCTAAAGGAAAATCTGGGCTAGCATTTTAAATTTTATACCAAAAAAAACCCCCCAAAAACTCCATTAAAACTCCAACAGGATTCCAGAAAGGTAACGAGCTGCCGTTGATTGATATTAAATTGGTTGAAGTAAAGAAAAAAAACGTTCCCTGCTTTAAAAAAAAGCAAAACCAACAAACAAAAAAACAGGGTGGAAAGGATGTCCTTGCTCGTGCAAATTTAAATCGTGGTCAAATCACTTCTGTTGGAGAAAACAGATGTATAAGAATAAGATCTTTGTTCATTATCAGCATACTGTAAGCTAAGCTAACTTATGACTTATTTTGGCAAAATGATTATAATCAATTTATGCTGAAGAGAGGGTATTTTGAATTTTCTTCTGTTTAATTTGTGTACATAAGTGATATAAAGTCAGTTTAATGTTCCTGCACAGGACAAGGATCCACAGTTATGAAGCATTTGTATCACAAAATGATTCACGGTTTCTTAACAGAACCTCAGGCAAAGATAATTAGAATAAAGGATGTTTGTGACAATTTCAAATAAGACTATATTAATCTCCTGATAAAATTCTTCACAAGGGGCTGCAGCATTAGTGATATGACTCATTGCTTTAGTATTAGCCCTATTTTACCGGCATCTAATCTGCCAATATATGGATTTTAATATAGAATTAATTGTGGATACAAAATTTTACATAGCATATAACTGAAGTTCCTATTCACTGAAATATATTTATGACTTCAGAAGGGAGGCTTTTGCAATTTCTTGACCACTTACTGTCAAATTTAAATTGGTTTCTGAAGCTTCCTCAGGGAGAGAGCTTGTGTGCTCAAGTGGCCTCATACAGACACAGTGTCAGATCATGCAGGTTAATGAGACAGGCAGACAGAAGTGAGAATAAAAGCAGAGCAAACAGGTTAACAAACCTTCACTGAGTTTCCTGGTATTACCCACGGGCTGCTCCTGGTCCCCAGCCTGCTCAGCCAGCCCTAAAGCTCTGCAGTCACTGATTTATTCTGAGCACAGACCGGGCAGCAGGAAAAACTTCCACAGCACACTTGACCACAAAAATCAACCCTGAACACCTCCATTAAGCATAGAAATTCTGAGTAATTTGAAGAGATCAGATAAACTCAGTTCCCACCCCTACTCTTCGATGATGGTCTGGTTTTCTTTGCCACCTCCACCATCAGTTCCCACGTCTGCCAGACTTCTGTTTATTTTTTAAGCGATCTGACATTTCAGGGAAGATTAGTTGTACCTCCAAATGCAACCTAACCCAAATAATTACGCTAAATGTCCAAATACTGTCTTTTATGCCCTACTTCCAGTGAGCAACCAACAGTTTAATGTTATCCAGCAGACATGCTTCTGTAGTGTGGACTGCAAGCAAGTTTTGAGTCTTACAAAGGCACCAGCCTAAAAATGGAAGCAATCGAGTGACTGTAACAAACATACCAGTACTTCAGGGTCTATCTGTGCCTACAAGAGGTTTAAAGCCTAGAAAAAGAGATTTCCAGGCAAAGGAAGCTCTTGCTAAGAAGGCAAATGCTGAGTAGTTGCTTCTCACAGTAACAGTTGAGCCACGCAAGGCACAATTCCAGTTCAGAGGACACACATGTCCCTGTCATATAAAACAGGGAAAGTAATCTGTCTCATCAAAGTCAGCTTAGAGAAGTTATACCTTGACAAGGCAGTAACCATGTGGGGGAAAAAAAAAATCCAACACCCAAATAACTCAACAGAGGTAAAGTTAGGGAAACAGTCCAGTTTCAAATTTGAAGTAGCTGGGAAGAGAAGGGGGTCTCAAAAGTGCAAGAAATTGCTGCAGAGGAATGGTAGACTCCTTTCTTCCTACTTCATGTTTCTGGCACACAGTGTGGAGACCCTTATATATGTTCCTGGGGCATCCCAGCCAAGCTACTCTCAGCACCTGAGCAGCAAACTGGACGAGGTAGTTTAGCAAAGAGGGTCCCGGGTCACTGCTGAGTGCATCCTAAAAGGGTAACACAGAGACAGCTCAAGGTGATCACCACAGAGTGTGTAATCCAGAGGGAACACTTTTATTCTGACAAACAGTGCTTGGAACGTGGCCTGGGATGGCTCTGCTTTGGATAATCCTAATTCACATACCTGCAACACGGAGCACAAACTCACCCTTCAACACCTGGGTAAGAGACTCTCCAGACAGTTCTGCGTAGGAAGATAAATCCTGAGAAAAGTGGTGGAGAGAAGCAGATGCTCCTTGGAGAAAGGGAAAATTGGGGTCCAGAACAGGGCCAGAAGAAAGGGGGGAGACAAGGGAGGGAGCACACAGTTCAGAGAAGGGCATCTCTGTGGTGCAGGTTGCAGATGTGCAGTCCAGGCACTGAAGCAGAGGGGAAGGGAGTTTCTTTGAGGGCAATTTCCAGTGAGAAAACCAGTTATTGATGGAAACTAAGCCTGAATTCAAGGAACCAGCTGCAATAGTGCAGTGGACAAAGATAGTTGTTTATATTGCCTTTTTTTCTTTTTTTTTTTATGACTATCCTGTTTACTCAAGACATTTTGGCATTTTACTTAAGAAACACTATGGCATATATTCTAATGAATCTTGACTTTTACAGTTATTTTGATCTCCTTGTAAATGATTACTGTAGAGAGAAGTCATATATTCTCCATGTTGAAACCCTGAATAACTTGGCCTTTTTTTCAGCCATTGCAAAATACTGGTTATCAGGGGTTTACTTTCATAGAACATGGTTGTGGTGCAGCTATTCTTTTTCTGGTTTCAGATGCAGCTCTGGCACAGCCAGTTTGGTTATCTCCAAGTCATGTTCTGTGGCACAACACAGACACCATTTTGGAAAACAACACAGACAGCACAGAGAAATGAGGCCTCGACCCACATGAATAGAGTAAGATGAAGATCCAAGAGAATTTTGAAACCACTGAAACCTTTGTGCTGTAGATGCACTTGGTCCAAGCTTTCTCTTGCAGAAATGTGGGATAATGGATAAAGCTATTTGACACCGTTTCCTCCATCCCAGGCTGCTGAAGAAGCTTCCTAATGCTATGGCAGTGGGGAATTATAAGATGCCCACCCAATCAGGTTAATGTAAATAATGATGCTTCCTCCTGAACACAAAATGCTGAGGAGGAGGGAAAAAAAAAAGTCAAGTGGCTATAACTGAGACACAGCTAGAGAGTTTTAAACCCAAAAAAATCATCAGTAATCAAGTACTTCTTTGAGCAAGAACGGAGCCCTCAGTGGCTTGACTGCAGACTTAAAATCCCGTGGCTTTGGGAGGGGTGAGGAGAACCTGAAAGTAAAACATTGAAAAGCAAGGTGCTCTGTACGATTGAATTAATAATGTAGAAAAGACTCCCTCAGTAAGAAACACCAATCCTGAAAGGAAAAATAAAACTTCTCTGCAATCCAAAATACTTCATCAATAATAAACACAATGTGCTTTTGAGTGAGGTCTGGCATCTCATTTTTTTCCCCCGCAGAAATGCTGTGAATGCAGGTTACCCACCACAGGCAGCACAAGGGATATGTTCCGCTTCTCAGCTCTGTCTGACAACCCCACTACGAGCCTCTGATAGCCCCACCATCGCCTTTGAGCCCCCAAACCAAATGGTTTAGTGGGAATCTTTCCCTCACCACTATCCACACCTTGACCACATCCTCTCAGAGAGGAACCACTTTACATTCAGCCAAACAGCTTTTCCCAGGAGAGCCTCAGGGGAAGCAATTAAATTTAATGGGAGGCGTAACTCCTAAATAAATGCATCTCTTAGCCAAGGCACGGGGAAGCAAAGGTCAGCTTGCCCTCTGCAGCATGCAGGATACTCTGACATTCCCACATCAACTTCAGCATTTCCATTTCTCTTTTCAAGTTTAATTTATCTCCTCATTTCCTAATGAGCTGCTCTAAAGCAATAAGCCTTGATGAGGAGGGCATTATCAAGAGACAACTTAGTCTGCCCAACACATGATGCTCCACAGGTCAATTATAAGGTCAATTAACAAACCATATTCCCAGTCAGACTTTTTTGGGGGGATTAAAACCAGTATAAATTAACAGTCTTTGGAGTTGCCCGAGCAATTTTCTTTTTTTTTTTTTCTTTTTTTTTTTCCTAAGTCTGAAAAGCATTTGAGAAGGAGATTTAAAAAAATGAAAAAGGAGGAGGAATTTAATTTTTCTTCACATTTCTTCACATCTTCATTAAAGCAAGGCAGTAGTTTCTGAAATGGAGACAAATGTTGGTCTTTTACAGTTATATTCGAGCCTGAAAGCAGCTTTCTGCTTTACCTTTCTGGAGATGGGGGAAAAAACTTAAAAGATCCTTGTGACTATTTATGCACAAGTAGATGATGTGGGAACATGAGTCAGGGCATCTTTTCTCAATCTAATTTATATAGATTCACCTAGATTCAGCCTGGTCAATACAACTCCTAAAGCAACAATCTTTATCCATGCAGTCAGTTTACAAGCACCATCTAATTCCAGACTGAGACTTGAAAATTTCCCATAATCCATAACATTTGTATCTGGAAAACATAATATAGTTTCACTGTGAAAAATGGTGACTACAGAGTGCAGCCCTTTAAGGAGGGGAGTTACAGTTGTGTATTTTGTTTATGGTATAATATTGGTAGATTTGACATCTGGAAGAATCCAGAGACAACTAAATACGTATCAGGGTGGATTTTTGGTTGTATTTTGGCTTTCCTCTTTTAATCTTTTTGAGTGGTTTTAATTGACTTTTGCTTTACAGGAGAGAAAAAAAAAACAGATAATTTTTCTTTTTAAGATTCTTAGAAATCTCACACAAAATAAATAAAAATTAGCTGAGGAAATCGACGGTGATAAAGTTGGGTGCAGTAACAACGTATGTCTGAAAATCCAACCCACAACAGCACAAAAAAATATTTTCACTGATGAAATATGTTTAACAAATTAACACAGATTACTGGTTTACATGCGAGTGTCTGTGTGAGCGTAGAATTAGACTAAGTCAGGGTAATTTTTCTTACCATCAACCTCGTTATGGGTCTTCAGTGAGAGTCCCCAGTACCTGCTTCTCATTCAGGGGACACAGCAGCCAAAGGTTTAAGTCTCTTTTAGTCTGAGAATTTATATAAAATCTTTACAGACTTTTTTTTTTCCGTCTTTTTTTTTTTTCTTCTTTAATATACAGAGTATATTTACACGAAGTGGGATGGGTAACACTGTATCAGCCCGGGTAAGCACAATGTGCTCATCTGACTGTGATATCACCATGAAAACTCCTTAGGATGACGAAGAGGGGTGGAGAGAGACACTGAATGCTGATTAAAACCTCGTGTTTCCTACATTCTTTTAAACTCTCTTAAAATTTAAATGACAAAAGCTTCATACACCTTTACATCTCTTTAAAATTTAACATCGAATAACCTGCATTCAAATAAATACTTCTCTAAAGTTATTTTAACCTATTTCTTCACTTACTTCCAAGGAATTAGACATAGAAGTTCGAGATGACTGTACCTGACCATGTCCTATTTTATTTCAGGATTTGGTTTTTTTAGGCTTCATCCCAGAGTGTCTTTTCAGGGACGCCAGTGCAAAATGCTCTTTTCTCCTCCTCCTCCCGAAGATACTAATTTGAAAATTTTCGAGGTACAAAGCGTAATGGCTTTCACACAAATGCTGTCATAGAGATATGGACTGTAAACCCCTTTTCAGGGCTCTTTTAAAAGTAAAGAATTCTTTAAATTAAAGGATTGATTTGTGCAAAAAAATCAAACACCAGCCCTAGAATTTTGACAGGTGAAACAGTCATCCAGGTCCCATTCAACCATGAGACTCTCCCCTGATCATGCTGTTTCCAGCTTTTTCATGTTGAAGTGATTAAAGTTTACCCATAAAAAAGAAAGACTAGGTAGAAATGGAGCAGTCAAAGCAGGGAACTATAAAGAGATAAAGAGAAAAGCAAACTGCAAGATCTTATCCAATATAGATTTTATGACTCCAGAAAATACTTACTATTTATGACCTTATAGCACTCCTTACCCTTCCCATAGATATTTCTTTCATATTGTGCCCAAGTAAAATATGAGCTGAGATGTAAATTGGGTTTTTTCCCACTTAATCATTTGATAAGTCACTGTTACAGGTAAAGGAAAAACAAAGATTATTTCTATGAGCAATAGAAGCACTTGAAGGTGCACACAGTGAGAAAAGCTAAAATGTCTTCCTATGGAAGGGTGACTAATGTTCAATGTACAATGCACGTGATGTGTAAGTGTAAGATACCTGCAGCACACCCTACCACCTCAGGCAGGGAATGTTTCCACTAATCCACACAAAAATAAATCTTTAAACTGCTCCCAGTGACAGGGGATCTCCCACGGTGTGAGACCCATCTACTGTGATTTTTGAGATGCCACTGCCAGTGAAGAGAGATCATAAATGTCCCCCCACGTCCCCAAACGCGCACACTTGTGTGAGCACCCAAATCAGCTGAGATCAGGGCACTAGGGAAAGCTGGAGGAGCTTTTCTTCACAGGGCAAATAAATGACTCACTGGAACACCACAGAGATTTTTCTGAGCCCTTATCCGTGCACCCTGCAGATTTACAGTACTGCCTTAAGGAACAAATGAACCCAAGGTGCACGCAGGCTTCACATACCTCTATGACAAAGTCCAGTGATCTTAATTTATTCCACAGTTATGGACCAAATAATGGATCTTCCTTACGGACTCAGTTGTGGACCAGGGCCTAATTAATAATGAAAATTGTATATGACAACTAGCAAGGTGTCTGCGAGCTCCTGCAGGTCCCAGACACGGGGCTGTGTAACACTGAGTGATGTTGGGCACTAACGCTGCCAGCCAGGTAATGAAAACAAGGAGCCTGTGGTTTAACTGAGCCAGGCTGGGCTTCCACACAGACACAGAAACTCAAACAAAAACCAACCAAAAAGAAACCCCCAGCCCCCCACATATACACATATATCTGGATTCATATATATATAATCATAGAAACATTTAGGTTGGAAAAGCCCTCTAAGATCATTGAGTCCAACTAATAACCCCACACTGCCAAGGCCACGTCCCCAAGTGCCACATCTACATATTTTTTGAACACTTCTAGGGATGGCGAATCCACCACTCTCCTGGGCAGCCTGTTCCAATGCCTGACAACCATTTCTGTGAAGAAATGTTCCCAATATCCAGCCTAAACCTCACCTGGTGCACCTTGAGGCCATTTCCTCTCATCCTGTCCCTGGGAGCAGAGCCTGACCCCTCCCTGGCTCCCGCCTCCTGTCAAGGAGTTGCAGAGCCAGAAGGTCCCCCCTGAGCCTCCTTTTCTCCAGGCTGAGCCTCCTCAGCTCCCTCAGCTGCTCCTGGTGCTCCAGACCCTTCCCCAGCTCCGTTCCCTTCCCTGGACTCACTCCAGCCCCTCAGTGACTTTCTTGTGAAATGTGAGCCCCTATTGAGGGCCCCCACATATATGCATATAAACATAAACAGACATATTTATATATTTGAAAAACCGGGCACTGGGGTCTTCAGAGATCTTAAAAAACTCAGGACAGCCCACCCAGAAGGTCGTGTGACATCCTTGAGATATTCCACCTAAATAAAGGCAGCACCTGCTTCCTGGGGAGTAGATTGGTACATGGTAGATTTTTGGCCATGTCTGTGTCTCCTGGAAATTATTTTGTGTGCATGCAGGCACACATGAAGCACACGTAATTACAAATGGACACACCTAGAGAAAAATAATCAAGTAGTTTATGAGAAATTAGGATTTAAATAGGGATTTTTGTTTCCATTTACCCTCCTGTTACCAGCCAAACCTATGGTTCAGTGAGGAGATAGAGCCATTAAAATAAGTTAATGTGACCTCTCGGAAATGCAAGCCAAAGAACCTTTTTTTAATAATTTCTGCATGAAATATTCCAGGAAAATAATTTATCAAACACATCCTTCTAGCAAAGTCGTTACCTCTGAATATTCTAAGAAGCTCTAGAAACGTTATTTCTCTTTCTTCCTTGTGTTTAATTTTTAGTGAGCTGGGATAAAGCAGGTAAGTATAAACACTTCACATCCTGCAATGATTCAGCTCTTTTCAAGGCCATTATTATGCAGGAGTTACCAAACAGCACTGGAACTTTGAAATTTTACCCAAAGGGAGAGGATAATATTGGGTATATGCTACTCACCTGTGACATCTCACCTAGCAATATCAAAAGAAGGAAACTTTTCTCAAGTAATTAAATATTTATTCCTTTAAAGGTATAACTAGAGCACAAAAATACATTTCTACCTCCCACAGCTTTTATCAAGCTGTCAAGTTCTCCATAACTTGGTGTTGACTGAGTCATAAAGGGAAAAATATCTAAAGCAGGAGAAATGTGTGAACCCTTGCCTGAGGATGCACTTGGTCATTCAGTGAGGAAACAGAACAATTCTTGATATTCCTGCTCTCTGCAGGTGCAACTCAGCAGCAAACTGGGTGTGTGCTTAACTTCCAAATAGATGCTTGAGTTCTCTGATAAGAAGACGTGGGATAACGGGCCTGCCTTTGTATACAGCTTCAGACATGACCTCTCACTTCTGGACAAACTACTCATAAGGTTCCAACCAAAAAAAAAATACCCTTTTTATCTATTCCATCTTCTTTTTTTTCTCCAGGCACATATTCACTGTCTTACAAAATAACTGAACCACCAAGTCTGGTCTGAAGGGTTGTTTGGTAGCATATTTATACAAAGAATGAAAGGAGATATGTTGCCCTATTTCCATGGTAAGCCTTTAATTTAGATTCATACCAATGGGTTCATTTAAAAAATCAAAACTACTACTCAGTTTTTGCTTGAAAATCGCATTGAAATCTACATTTTATATGCATAAATGTCATTTTTAAGCCTATAAATGTACATCCTCTGCATTAAACTCGAGTTTCCCGGAGACGCTGTGAACCTGCTTTGGCCAGCTTTCATGTGGAGTTACAAAACAAAGCGTTACATATAAAAATATCCCCCCAGTATTTTTATCTTTGCGAGATTGTTTCCCACAGCATTTCCACACCTTGGTCCACTTCTTTCTAAAATGTAGAAGAACTGAGCTATTGATTGGTATTTCACACTCTGAGGGCACAGTAGCAGGAAAACACTGGATCAAAGTGAATCTCTGCAGAGCTGTGTCCCCCGTGTCCTTATTATCAAGGCGTTTGTTCAACCTTAAACATTTGAAAACCATCATTTATTTGGAGCCAGGCATTTAAACTCATGGATAAGTTTAATGATGTAATTGAGATCACTGGGGATTGAGGATAAAAAAGTGCTATGTCTGAGGAATATATTGGTCTTTTACGACACTCAGGTTTCATTTCTTTTCCTCATCCAAAACCTCTATTCCTCTGTAGTAATATGTCTTGCTTAGTAGTTCCTCGACTACTGGCTTCTTGACCAAAAATACATATTCAGCTATTTCAACTCTTCAATTTCAGATTCTCAATTTAATAAATAAACCAAAAAGGAAAAGAAAAAAAATCTTTGGGAAATTATTTTGAAAGCTATCTAAAAGTTCTCAGGCTTTCTGTTTTCTCTGACTTTTTAATTCAGAAAGCAGCTCCTGTTCTTGCTGAAGAATGGTTTTATAAACTGACATATTTTCATAGCCATTTTCCCATATTTTATTAAAATGGGAAGTAAGCCAAACCCTTCTTTCTAACCCTTTTCTCCTTATGGCCATAGGTCAAAAGATACAGGCATTTCTGGGACTTCAGTAATTTGGGCATCTAATTTCTCATAGAAAGAAAGAATTCCTGGCATATGAACAAAAAGAAGAGTGACTACAGCATTTAGGACCACACTAGAAACTGTCCCTAGTTCAGGAGGCCTCTCTGACCTTCATGTTGATCTTCAAAAGAGTAAATTGCTGTATATGTATTTGCTGGAAGCACATAATTATTTAAAAATAACTAATGTGCACATGTAACTGCTTCTCTTGCACTGTAGGTACAATTTGAAGAGAAAATTTTCAAGGTTTGTAGGTATACAGGAATACATATGATACCCATAAATTTTGGTTGTGAACTAAACTGACAGTCACAAGAAAGGTGCAGCTTTCTGAGTGAAGGATGTGGAGGTGCAGCTGATGATCTGAGCTCCCTGACTTGAGTGGAGAACTGGCTCTAGAGAACATTTCCAAAATCCTCACAACACTGTTTATGCCTACACTTCATATTGCACTTAAAGGTCTTCTAGATTCTAAAAGATCTGCAGGATTTCAAGATGCAAAGTCTGTGGGATGAATTCTTGATGGGTGTAGTTAATGGAATTATCATTCTGGCGACCATGACAGTGTGAAAATGAATTCCAAAATTTACTTTTTTTAAGGAGAAAAATATTTTTTAAAAATAGTGGGCTTGCTGTTTCATAGTTCACTGTGTCATCCCAAATTTTTGAGTTATAAGGACCAGTGATTACTTTTTGCTTATTTAGTAATTTCATAGAACCACAGAATGGTTTGGGTAGAAAGGGACCTTAAAGATCATCTAATTCAAAACTGAAAACACTTACCTCATTTAGTCTCTCCTTAAATCAAAGCAAATCCACACTTTGTAATGCTTATGTTTCCATGTACTTTTCCATCCTACACCATCACTTGTTTCAAGTGAGTTGATAAAGACTTCATGAAATACTCAAACACAGCATCACCCAATATTTTCCTCTCTCTCTATCAAGCCTCTTCTCATCAATCTTAACATTCTGTTGGCTTTACTACATGAGCTGAGCACTGCACTGGTACGTTGTGGTTGGTTTTTTGTTCTTGTTTTCACGTGCATTTTTTTTCATGTTTGTACTGGCATTAAATTTTATGTTATCACCCTTTCAAAAAGCGAATAATCCTTCCTAAAGTAAGAGTCTAATTCACCCAAACTAAGTTGTCCAATACCATTCTGGATTACCATCACGGACTATTTTTCCTCAGCATTTTGCAGACGCTATTCCGACTGAGTGACTGACAAAGGATTCCTTCAGTTACAGCCTTTCTCAGCCCTAATCAGTGGAAACTCTACGTGATCAGAGATGGCATTTCTCTACATGCTTTCCTCTAAACATTTCTCTGTTTGAGATGCCTTTTATAGCAACATTATCACCTCAAAGCAACCATTCAGTTAATCCATCACAGTTTTAGAGCAAATCCCTTATGAAGAAGTGCTATTACTTTTACTTGCAGCAAATTTCCTTTTTTTTTTTTTTTTTATGCAGCACATTGGGATGTTTTTGTCCGTAATTTACTATTTTTTTTCTTTAAAATCTGTATCTATCTTTTGTCTCTGCAACTTCATTTGTGGAGATCCCAGTTACTTTTAGGGAGTTTATTGGTACCACTAGTAATGTCAGTCTATGTCAAACTAAAGGGTAATATCAGGAAAGCTCTTCAAGGACTTCCCCACATCTTCTAATATATTTGGGTCATGTCTACACTCTCCAGTTCTGATTGGGGAGCTGTTTTTATCCCACAGTACAACTAAACAAGGCAAAAATAGTAACTTCCTGAAAGGCCCCAGAGAGTGCGTTTCTTTACATAGACTGTGTAGGAGGGCAATAGAACAAAATTTGGTACTTTGCTATTCTGGGGAATAATCAGCGTATCTGAGACAAGCACCCAAAAATCTCTAAAAAAACTCTGCAGGGGTTACTCATGGTTTATCACAGTGTTTCAAACCCCCTCATGAAGTCATGAACCTTCCCTTAAGTTGTTAGTGTTTTATTATAAGAAAAATTAACGGCTGCTAGTGATTATATACGTGGTTATATATGTTCTTTTATATATGCAAAGATTTTTTTGAAAACAATAATACAGCCTCTGTAGTTGAGACAATTTCTGGTGTTAAAAGGGAATAAAAGTAGGTATTTGCACAGTGGACTTCATACAGGTCTATGAACTGTGGCACAGTAGACGATTTCCAAGGTTCTCAAGTGCCAACCTTACAAGCTTAATAAACTGAACTATCTTTATGCTGGTTCTGAGGTGTTCTGTTAAAACCAGTAATTTCATCTCACATCACACATCTGTCTCGTATGTATCAAGGCCTAAATCTGTCTCTGATTTAAACTTTGGTTTCGACCCACTGGCTTATTCTGGTTATAAAAAAACAGAGAACATTCACCAAAAAAATAAAAAGAAGGAAAAGAAAAAAAAAAAAAAGGAAGCACGAGGCAGAATTAATCACTGCATACATCAAATGTGCTGCAGGAGATTATCTGTGCATTAAAGGAGACGAGCCATGTAGAGGATTCCAAGGTTAAATGAGTTTATTGAGTTAGTGGTTACAATGGTATGTCAGATACCTGTAATCCAAGCTACACCTACATATTTGCCTCTAAATTCTCACACTGTCAGTTTCCGTGTCTCTAAACATTCCACCACCAGGTCTTCTATTACTAATATTATAATAATCAGAATAATAATCATGATATAAAAGGCAATGTCAATCACCATATTGTGCTTCATACTCCACCATAAGGAATTCAATTGGCAAAAGTAAACCTCTGGTCATATTAATGGGATTAATTGAAACGTGAGCAATCATAACACTACTAGAATATAAAGAACAAAATCTGGTTTAAAAGAAGCATTTTTAAGATGAATTAGTTTGAATCTGTTTTAAAAATTCACATACTATAATGAAGAAGACTTAAAAGTTATATCATTTAATTATTGGGCCACACATTGAAGCATATTGGCTAGTACATTTTTGCACTGCAACAGAAGCAATACAAGCTTTATGGTCTACCATTACAATTCCTTTTTTTTTTTTTTTTCACTTAATATACCTGCCAACCTAATGTTTCTTGCATGCATTAAAATTTTCAGGGTTTAGACTTGAATTTTTTTATTTAATCCACACGTATACCCCCGTGATGCAGATTCTTTGGCCAATTCAATGCTATAGTTTAGTTTAAAAAGGAAGCTTGGAGTAAGTCCATTTAACATCAGAGGGCAATGCCCTAAATTTTGGCATTGCAGAAGGTTAGTAACTTTATGAATAGAGCCTCAGGTCGCATGCAAATTGTCCCTGCTTCCCCCCACCCCATGCCAGACGCACACAAGTCGGCAGGTATGCATACAAAAAAGAATATAAAACCCTCCTGGTAAAGCTTAGTGGTTTAGAATGAATCCATCGCTTTAAATTCACTTAAGGCCTGTACAGGGGAAATATGTTTCTTCTGGGACCCTCTTCTCACTCTTGTCTGATATTCTTCTGGTTTTTCTCTCTTTACTAGAGGTTTCTTCTCAGGGGCCTTCATCTTCCAAGATACAACTGGTGAGTTCACTGCAGCAGTACCATAGACCTTCTGATATTTAGTAGAAGCCACATAAGATGCTTTCACTGTAAGGACCACAGCGTTCATCAGATTTTTAGCTGCCTGGATGAGAGAAGTGGCACTGTCCAGCTACAAACAGAAAAGAAAATGAAATATGGCAAGGTTACTCCAAAATAAAATACAGCAAGGTCATGCCACGACTGGATCACAGGACCATTTCCTGACTGAAGTCTGGGTCCTCCCAGATCTTATTAAAGATGAAAGAAATACTCTCCCTCAGGACTAGCTTGTTGCATCCAACACAACATGCACCAAACAGTAAAGGTAAGACCGTGGTACCTCACATTACATCTTTTTGATAATTCAAAGGAAAAAACTTGCCTTTTTTTTTTTCTTGTTGTTGATTATTTCTCTATGGATGAAGAAGCTGTCTTTTTTTTTTTCCATAAAACTGTTACTTTTCACTTAAACCCTTAAAAATTTACTGTTACATGTCAGAAACCTCAAAACAGGTCAACAGGGATTTTTCCCAAGTGTTCTGGTTTGTTCTAATTATACCTATTAAGCCCAGGATAACCCTCCCAATGATGTCTATGGGAATAGTGTGAGGCCAGGGCCGAGCTTGTTAGAGAATCCCACCTGAAAAGATGAAAGGAGGTTCTGAAACCCCTACAGACATAAAAAGGATGAAACAGTTAACCACAGGTTTTTTGCAGCTCCTGTAACATGTGAGTTACTTATGGTGACAAGGAATCTCACTTTATGATTACCAGGCTTTTTGTACTTATACCTTTGTGCTTCTCCCATGCACGAGTCTGCCTGAGGTTCCCGGGTCCTCGGGATGTAAGAGCCCTTAAGAACTTGTTGAACTTCAAAACACTGGGACTTCCAGTCAGGCAGCTTCCATCATACACTGAAATGAAGTACATACCCCTGGCCAACATTTTCAAAAGGATTTTAAGCACTTAATGGGACCTCCAAGGCAACGTCTCAATGTCCCACAACGTGAATCAGGTACTTGCCAAATCCAAGTAGATGTCCTCAAAGTAGCAGGTCCTAAAAATATGCTCTTAAGTACTGTAGCAACCCAGGTTACTACTTGTGATGTTCAATTCTCCCTTTCCTAAAACACTAAAAGAGTAGGATACACTTTTTTTGTGGTAAAGCCTTTCAGTTATATACCATAACATACCAGTTATATACCTTTCAGTTATACCATGGAAACTGCTTCAAATATTTATAAGTCTTTCCCAGACTGTAGGAATTATTTTGCATGTAATATTATTTTAGCTCTTTAAGTCCACCCCACATGTTCAGTAAGTTTTTAGCTATTTTTAATAAGTGTAAATGGCCTGTGTCACTCCCAACCTTTTCTGCTCCCTATTTTGGGACCATATGATTCTGTAATATCAATGCCAAGCAAGGTAAGCAGGATAAATAGTCATAAGGAAATAACAAAAACCATACTATACTTCACCTCAAGTATTTTGAATCATTAACTGAAGAGTTCAGGAGAAATCTCCTTCTGAAGTGTCAGTGACTGATGTGAACAGGAACAGACCCTACAGAAAGCCTGTGTCTGGAACCACATTCTTCTATACTTACCTGTTCTTTTTAATTTCCTCATTATGATTAATTAAACACATAAATAGCTACATAAAGCGAGGTGAAAAACAACAACAAAAAACCATTTCAGTGATATTCAAGTACTCAGTGCCATTTTCTGAAATGCACAGTTAATTGCCTGCCCCCAGTAAAATATTTTTCCTCAGGACTAATTTGTATTTCTGTTAGTAAAAGAAACTGAGTTAAACAATGGAAAATTACATTACATGGCAGAAACATGACTGTTCAAGAGGGAGTAATGAAATAGAATCCAGTACAGTGTTATTCTATAACCACACTACTGTATGATTTATAAGGCAATATGTATGTTTGTTGGCAAATAACAGATCATACTCTATTAAATTAGGATATCCTACTTTACTGCAGAGATCTACAATCAAGCATTATTCATTGTTAAATGATTCTTTCTGAAACACTGCTGAATCGATATTGAATATAAAGCGATACCGTCAAATAGCATTTACTTCGTAATCAGTGTGAATAAACTGCCTGGATTGAGCCCGTATTGCACATTCCTGAATGAATTCTAGTTGTTGAAGGTTTCCAATAGCTCCACATTTTCCGTCATGGAAAGCATTCTGGTAGCTGTTTCACATGCATTAGGGAACAGAATGATTAAAGGAAGCATTTTAAAACGAGGGGACACACAAATTAGATGCTTAAACCTATACATAGGGTTCAATCTACATCTTTGCACACATTAGTAATTTTATGAACTATACCGATAAGAGTGAGCAGAAGCTTGTACTGCTTCAAGATCAGATGCAGACTGCAATGGCACCTCTTAGGAAACCACATTCTTCTGATGCCATTTTAGTCACCTTTCGTTTCAATCTGCTGTTATAGTAGATATGAGCTCCCCGTTTTCACCATTATTAATCACATTTTAAGATACAGATACTTAGTCTTTGACCTTAATACCCATTTATACCGTAAAACGCTTTCAGGTCTTGGAATCAGAAAAGAGACATAAAACCCCCATCATAGAATTAGGCCACGAGTGTTCTCCAAAATCTGCTGTTAGCCATCCCATGCATCCAATTTGGCCACCTAAGCACTTCCAGTGATTGTCTTATGCCTCCAGCTCCTTGCTTGTCTTATGGCTCAGTAAAGAA
Source organism: Oxyruncus cristatus (assembly GCA_013399855.1). Classification (NCBI taxonomy): domain Eukaryota; kingdom Metazoa; phylum Chordata; class Aves; order Passeriformes; family Cotingidae; genus Oxyruncus; species Oxyruncus cristatus. The sequence goes on from VXAY01001870.1 coordinate 111,892, forward strand.
GAATTAAAGTGAATGCACATCATTCCAATTAACATTTAGATCTTACTACACAACTCCAGTGTTCCTCCAGCTTTAAGCTGTGCTACACTGGTATAAAGCTGGAATGAGGCAGCAGTGAGTCAAGCCCTCAGTGAGTTAATGCCTTACAAAATTTGGGCAAAGAAACATATGTACTTTTCCAAAAGGACAATGTCATAATAAAAAACATAAGAAGGAAAATTAACATTTCAAATAAAAGTACCACTTCTTGCACTGTACAGAAGGCAACCTTCACTCCCCAGCAATGCCCAGAGAATTATGGATATAACAATGGATTTTGGTCCTAACAGCTAACAGAGCCTTTGACTTGATACACAAAGTAACAGTGTTCTGCAACTAAGACCTCTTTACGTTTGCCGCCTTACAGGAAAAAAAGCCCTCTTAAACATAAGAGATAAATTTAGGTTATTGGCCCATAAAACTCTTAAGAACAGTGAATGCTGAGGAAAACTCAAAATTCTTAAATAAACTAAGAATCACCATACTGGAGCCGGGCACTTAGAATCGTGGAATCATTGGGGTTGGAAAAGACCTCCGAGATCATCAAGTCTAAAAAATTTACCCAGGTTAAAACTGCCATGGAATCATAGAATCATAACATGGCTTGGTTGAAGGGACCTTAAAGATCACCTCGTTCCACCGCCCTGCCATGGGCAGGGACAGCTTCCACCATCCCAAGTTGCTCCAAGCCCCATCCAGCCTGGCCTTGGACACTTCCAGGGATCCAGGGGCAGCCACAGCTCCTCTGGGCAAGCTGTGCTGGGGCCTCCCCACCCTCACAGGGAAGAATGTCTTCCTAATATCTAATCTAAACCTGCTCATTTTCAGTTTGAAGCCATTCCCCCTTGCCCTGTCACTCCAGGCCCTTGTAAAAAAGTTTCTCTCCATCTTTCCTGTAGGCTCCCTTCAGTGTCCACTACCCTGGGAAGGCACGAATCATTCAGTAAAAAAAATAATTAAAAAGAAGGATTTTGCTAGAAGCTAACTTTGCTATTAGTGAATGCAAGGGTAGAACTCTGGAACAGCAAAGGGTCATATCTGCCAAGAAGATAATTCCAGGTTTTTTTCCCCCTCCAAAAAAATCCTTAAGGTTTAGAGGAGTTTTTGAGCTGCTTATAAGCTCTGCAGCAATTTTCTTGCACTATTTGCAGAATTCTCCAGAATCTTGTGACAATCAAGATTTCTTGCTTCTTTTACATGTACACATAATCTGAGTAAAATAAGCAGCAATTACAATACCAAAATAGCTGAAGAAATGGGAGAGAATAAAGCTGGAAATTTTTCTTTTTAAGAGTACAGCAATGAAAAGAGACTTTCTCCCTGCATTGTCACATCACTGTAACAGGGAAGGATTAAACTTCAGCTTTGAGAAAGGAGTAAATCTAACTTTCAGAGATATCTTCATATTTATAATCACAAATATCCACAAAAAGTAAGGGAAATAGAGAAAAAAAATATATTTGCAGTGAGCAACATTATGATATAGGTACTTTTAAAAGAGCTCATTGTTTAAGAATTTTCTCTATCATTACTGCTGATTTTAATAAACCTTAAAAAGTGGGAGAAGACATCAAAAGAATTGCAGATAGTTCCTGGTCACGAAATATTTGAGCAGAGCAAAAAAAATGACCTGTGAAATTATAGGCCAGTTCAGCTGCCAGCAGTCCCAAATAAGATAATTCAATGTCTGTGACAGACTCCATAAATAAAGAGAAGAAAGAAAGAAATGGCAACCAAAGGGTTGTGTGGGTTAAACTATTTTCAAAGTAACCTACATCATACTTTGATATGATTAAACTTTGAATTGCTTAAAATAATGCTGTGGATATAATTGGACCTTTGAAAGGCGTTTTGCTTAGTCCTACATGACAGTTTGATTAAAAACTCAGCTGATACAAAACTAACAAGGCACATACAGAATGATTCCAAATTCCCCAACAGCTGCTTCCAAAAGTACAGAAAAGATCAGTGCTCAACGGTGACTTTCGCAGTGGGGTCCTGGGGAAACAATTTGGCAGCTTCACAGTATTACTACTTCTGTTGAAATATGGGGAAGAAGGTCACTTATTTGATGAAATCTTGAGATGACAATTAGGAAAGTGGCAAGTCATACACAAGGCAAGCGACTGATATCTAATTAGCTGCTGAAAGTCACAAAATGTGGATATTATTTCAGCCAACTTCATAACAGATGATACCTACTTATACAATAGGGAACTTTATTCCATGTAGGATCCCAGGTAATCACTCCTTGAGTACACAAAGAGGAGGGAGCTGATGAAATAGGTTCAATTATCATATTCAGTTATGGAAGGTTCAATTATCATATTCAGTCCTCTGCCCAACACAAGAACAATGCTGAGGAATTGGAAAGAATTTACAAAAACTCAAGAACTTAAAACGTATTTTATGGGAAATACTCAGTCAGCTCTGTTTTTTTCCAGTCATAATGACTAAAAAATGAATTTATCAAAATCAGCAAGTACATGGTAACAGGAAGCTGATTATATTTCAACTTCCATAGATTAGACAAAGATAAAACAAAACATAATGTCTGAAAGGTGAAGCAGGTCATACCAGTTATTAATTAGCTGAATTTTTTTATGTAGCAGTGATATTAATTAATCACAAGAACTCATGAAAGATTGATTCTATTTCTTGAAATTGTGAAATCAATATTGGATGGTTTTGCTTAATATTTATTAACTATTGGACATTTTTAATGCACATCAATTCAGGGAGTCTGTGCATCAGTTATGCAGGAAGACAGCTTAGATGATAAAAACAGCCCCCACTGACCTTGAAATGTAGGAATGCAAAAAATTAGTCTTGGGAATTATTGATAAATGCAGTTTAGTCTGGTTTACTTTGTACAGATTGCAAGGACCAATTACCACTTATTTAGCATGTCGAAAAAGAACCTGTAACGCCTCAAATACTCTTGGCTAAGACTTGATTTGTTTGCCTTCAGCGGGTGATTTAGGCACTGCCAAGCCCTCAAGGCTATCTGTGCATCCTGGGTGAATTCCTTGGTTCTCCTGCTTTCCAAAGGAAGTTCACACTTTCATGGCCAGGTACAGTTGCTGTTACCACAAAGCAGAAGTCACTTCACAGTCTCCAGACCAAATGAATTTACATGAAGCAATTAGGTATCGGGAACATAATTTTCTCAGACTTTATTCTTATGCAACAGAACGTTTTCCTCTCAGCTGCGCTTGATAGTAAATCCACTCCTATGTGCATAAGATGTATGTAAGGAAAAGATCTTATTCATAATACTTATGTCTTACATTCCTGTGGCACATTCCATGCATAAAACATGACAGCATTAGTGACAGCCAATGCAAGAATGGCCTGTTTGCTATTCAGATGCTCTCATCCCTCTGGTAGGAGACATCTGCTATTTATCAGCACTACTGTGCAATGGCTGAGGGTCTATTTTAGTCAGTCACTTGAAAATGCACATAAGGCTTTTGCTAGGTACAGTCCGTTGTGAGAAAACTATCTTATATATTTCAAAATCCCTATGTAAAAAAAAAAAAAAAAAGTCATTATTTGGAATGCAATGTGGTCACAATGATGTTATAAATGGATCATAGCTACCCAGAGAAAATAGTATTATACTCATCCTTACTTAGCTATTTATTTTCACATTCGACTGCAATTAACTTACTCCTTTATAGATGAGGAATATTTAATTCATTCTGGGCATAGTTGGGTTTTATAGGTGGCCAATCTACCGAATAACCATCCCCATCTGCATTTTTTCAATTACAGGTAAGGAACCCATGGGATTCCCAGTCCCATTTGGTTGTATTTTACAAAGGCTGTCATCTCCCAGGACAACAGAAAGCACGGGATTACAGCAAGAGCTACAGATATCTTCTGTCTTCTATGGACTATTGTCATTTTAAAACACATTAGCAACTGCTTTACACCAAATTTGCAAAAAACAAGCATGTAAAAATACTCTCAACACTGGTATTCCCAAAAAACACAGACATAATAGAGAGGCACTTCTACAGTTGTTTTACTTATTCCAGGTTATTTTAAAACAAAAAGGATAAACCCCAAAATTATATCCCAACTCATTTGCTTTGAGAAGAATACTCGACAGGGAAGTTCATATTTTAACAACTGAAACGGTGAATTAAAAAAACCCCCAAAACAATTAGAAACACCTAAAAGTTAATGTTACATAATTCTTTTTGTGAATTATAATTATTACTGATTTCTCTCCAGCCTGGCGGGTCCCAAAGGTGAAAAACATGTTTTCAAATTTTTGATAGATACTATTTTTTTTCTATTCATTAAGTATCTTTTCAATGAATAAATTACTTCTCTAATATTATTGCTATAAAGGAGAAAATTACAATTTTTCTTGTAGTTACCAAATATAATGTAGTTTATTTCCTCAGCATTTAATATTTAATAAATATCTTGCTGCATTCCTTTTAGAATTTAATGGGGAAAAATATTTTGACCCGTGATAAAAAAATCTGTCAGAACCAGTTATTTTTCTTTTTATGCTCATTATCTGCCATTTTGCAGGAGCTAAAAAATGCCAAACCAGTACAACTCACACCATATCCCAGAAACACTGTAAGGACAATCAACCATACATAGCATTGAATTTTTACAATTCAACTGTTTTATCAGTATTTTTCATGATACAACCTTGTCTCAAAGCTTCCAGTTACTAAATTAGGATATTTGGTATCAGTCTAAATGCCAAAACGTCTGCAACAATTCCACTTTTTTAGGAAGAAATCCTCAGTCAATGAAGTCAAAGGAGTTCTGTAGATGGGAACAGGATTTTGCCCCACAGATTTGCCAGAACTATGGCTGTTTATACTACACATTTCACTTTCTACATCAACCTACAACTGAGAGACACGGGAATGAGTTTTCTGCCATGATGGCTCCAGGGTTTTTAATTCCAAATCTGCCTCATTCTGCACAGAACTGATGTCTGGAGGACGCTGCCTACTGTGGAATGTCACAGAAAATACGATTGTCTAAGAGCCATCACAGCTCCAATACAAACTGAAGCAAAATTAATACAACTTTCAAACCATTCTGCCCCGTGGAATGGTTTGATCTGAATTCTTGGATATTTACAGGAAACAGGACTTTGTATGACTGATTTAAAGAGAGCCTCCCACCTAATATTCAAGAAGAGAAATGCCTACGACAAAGAATAAGTCCAAACTCTATTTGACAGAGAGGCAAACCCAAACGAGAGCTAAAATTTTTTGGTATTGCCAGGAGGCTTGCTGAAGACAATCAGGGTCTTTTGACAAGTCTGTCAAAGCTCAGTATCAGGCCCAATAAAAAAGCAATTTACACCAATTTACACAGGGATTCAAAAGCCTGAAGTCTACACATTGCCTCACCCTGAGGTCAGAGTAAGAAAAGTGCAGACAGGCCTCTGTCAAAAGTATCTCACCACAAAGTTCCATTTTCATATTCAACTGCAGTTAAATCCAAAGAAAAGGGAAATACAGAATATCTAACTAGCCTGTGCTACTGATCTCCCTCCTTCTGACTTGAGTGCTGATTTGGCTGTAATTTGAGAACAGAGATAAATTTTAGAATAATCTAGTCCTCTTTCAAACAGAGTTTAAGAAGCAAATCTTTTGTTCCTTATCTAGAGAACAATAATAACAAGAGAAAACGTGTCTTTCTTACAGTCTTACCTGAAAAGCGTCCAAATCATGTCTAGTTGGCTGGAAATTGCACTCAGTGATAAAATGTAGGAGACTTTGGATACAAAAAAATCAATAAAGCAGAAAAACACTACATGCTTTACACAAAGATGTGTTATCTCCTGCTATTCCTCCCTATTTTGTCACAATGAAAACACAAAGAAAAGCAGTACAATGCAGGATTTCAGATTTCAATGCTGAGAACTGTGCTATTTGCCCAAATTCTTTTTAAATTTCTACAAGTGTCTGTATGTGATTTACCTCCCCATCTTCAGCTGTGAGGATCTGCCACTTTTTAAGGCAAATCTGCTCCTTCAGGTACCTTCTTATCTCTGAAGTGATGCTTGCCCAGGTCAGCTCAGAGACACATTTTGAGGATTGGCTGCTCTAAAGGCATAGCTGGCTTTTCTCAGGAAAGGGCTTGGAAACAATGCATCAAACAGATCAGACTGAATAAAACAAAATCCTCCTACAGAATGGAAGACAGTCCCAGGACAACTGTTCCTTGCTTCCTAATGTTTGCCCACCGTTGTCCATGTATATTTTAAGTCGTGTAGAAGCAGATAAAGGGTTTGATTATTCAAGATACTGATCTCTTCTGAAGTGCTAAAAGGCTTTCACTGCCTTGGAGTTAAGGGTCCTTCCAGTATTGCTCAACTCAATCAGTAAAAACATTCTTTTCTCTGATTCCCTGAGCACTTTCCAGGACTTTAAAACAGTATGCAATAAAATAAAAAAACAAAATCTAATCTCCACAACAGTCTTCAAGGGAGAGCCCTACTTCAGCTTTTCATAAAAGTCCCAGCACTGACAGAGTTAGCTTAATCATATACAGCAAATAATTTGTAATGGAAATTCTATCATTTTATACCAAATAAATTATTCACAATAAACTGTTCTACTTGTTTGACCAACTCAATTAACGGTTAATTAATTCATCCTTACTAGAAGGATTTTTTTCCCCTGGTCGATCACTGAATATACAATCTGTAAATGCATTTTTAACTTTAGCTAACATTAAAACCCATCATGACAGGTAAGATTTAATGGAATTACTGCAAGCAAATGAAACCAGAACAAAACAGAAACATTTGTAAAGGCTGTTGCAGCTCTCGAGGAAAGAACAAGCAAAGATGACAGCAAATTGAGAACAAATTGGAATGAGTAAAATCTTGCTCTGAATTCCAAAGGCTCATTTTTGTTACTCATGTTTTATAATGCAAATATTCATTTAGGATGTAAAGAACCTTTTGAGGTCGTCTAGTTCAGCGCCCTGTTCAAAAATTCAGTTAGAAGAGGTTGTTCCAGATTTTGTTTAAATTCAGAGCATGTCCCAGGATATGTTTTTTGCACACCTCTGGACTTGAGACCTCAACCCTGAACTTGAATTTCACTATCCTCGAGTTAAAACTCTTTTATCTTATATCTAATTGGTATTTCCCACGTTAAAACTTGTTTGTTGTCCCTTTTCCTGTCCCTATGACTATGCACCTCTGACAAGTCTGGATTTGGTCCTTCGAGATCCTCCTCTTTGATAGATGTAAACAACATCTCCCCTTAGCCTTCTCTTCTAAATACATGCAAAGGTATCTAAGAGAGCTTTGTAGATGATGTTTGGCACCTCATTTTCACTACAAGAGCATGTCTCCTATCCAAAGGGGAAAAAACTGAGTAACCGTAGAAAGGAAAGAAAAAATATCACCAATTATGGACAATTTTTTAATAGCTCGCTCAAGTTGGTTAAGTCCTGTAATAGTCTCTTCAGAAAATACTTGTGTTAGGGATTGCTAATTTACCTGGGCTCTTTTGCAATTCAATACTTTAGATAGCATTTTCCTTGAGCAATAAACACAGAAGTACTTGTAGCCTCAGTGATTCAAATAATACAAATGGTTTCTGTGCTTTTCACCTCAGCACACCTCATCCCTCCACAAAACCAAATTAATTCCACCACATCTCCAAATCTTCCCTCTAATCCAGAAATTATGTAAAGGAGATGAAGGTATAAACTTGTCTGTTATTTAGAAGAAATGCTGAAATGAAAAAGCATTTTCAGGGGCTCTTTTCATATAAAGTTCTTACTTAAATATTGTACATAAGTCATGATTATCTCTGGACTTGGTTGCACTTAGTTGTCACTGCAAAAATTCAAACTGAATGTCTTGATTATATTAGTCATGATATTAGTCATGATCCAAGAACTGTTCATGGCTGGTGTCACTAGACCCCCAGAAGAATTTTTTTAGATGTCTCCGACTGAACAATTTCTCCAGGAATGAAGGCAGGAAAAATAGGGATGTTCATAAAAGCCATTGATTTGATGTGTTCGGTGACCTAGGCAAGGTTTTCAGAGTTTCCGTTTCTATAAATCAAGTCTTACCCTGCACTCATCCTACCCAATTCCAGGTGCTGGACCAAAAGATTCCAGACTCCCTTTGGGCTTGGAGGAGATGACCAGGAACCATGGAGTACTTGAGGCTTTTCACAGGTTCATTTTCTACTGAGATGGGCCAGAGCACCTCACCTTTTAAATGATTTTTATAGATCCTACCTTGCCTTAGAATCCTAAAGACAGTATAGTGAATTTGGGAAGAGACGCTCAACATCTGTAAAAAAACTGTCCTTGGATTTGATCCAGTAGTCCAAGAATTCAAACAAATCTAATGAATATTTTTTCAACTGTTTGCCCTAATTTTCTCTTTCGGTCCTCAAAGGGTCAAATGGGGGAAAAACACATACTACAAAATCAGTGTCTCCAACATAAAGAAACGAATGAGATTGGACCCTCAAGACAGCTACTTTATTTAGATAAATGTTCCTTAGAAAAAAATATAAATATTTCTGTCCAGAAAAAATCAGTTTCCTTTCTCTAGCAGTTCACAGAAAGCTGCATCACTTATCTATGAATATATGCCCTCAAAAGAACCCCGAAGTTAAACTCCCTGACTCTCCTTGCCTGAACACATGGTTTAATTCACCTGTCCATGTCTCTGTATTTTTTAAGATATTACTATCCTAACCAGTTGTCAATGTCTACCTGAAACAAGAATATCTGCTCCCTAGAAATGGCCCTTGAGTTCCACACGAAGAAAGTCTGAAGTTCTCAGATGCAGATGTTTACACTTCACTAGACCAATCACTCTCCCATAGCAATGGAGATGATAGTAAAAATCTCTTCATAATCCAATTAAAAACTTTCTGAATAATAAAATAATTAGTTTTCATCACACCATAGATCTACTCTCATCTTTTGCACAGCTTGAGTGTGGCAGCCTCCCACTGTTACTGCAAGATTTGTTTTTCCATCTTTTTCAAACTAGGGTGAAGTCTTCCTCCTGGTTTCTTTCTGGTTTTTTGGTTTTTTTTTGGTTGGTTGGTTGTTTTTTGTTTGTTTGTTGGGGGGGGTTGATTGTTTGTTTTTGTATTAATTTTTACTTTTATTTGGCCATCCAGAGTAGAAACTGGAATATAGAATAGAAGACAGAGAAATGCTGGTATTGAAAATTAGGTGTCTTAAGGGAGGATGTAGTGATTGAAACTCATCATTATTCTATAATCTTTCCCGCCTTGAGCTCAATATTGTTTGCAGAAAGGAAATAAAGACAGTATTTCCTTCTGTTTTCAGTTCTACGAGGGTACACCATGTGTTTGCTTTGAAACACTGAGGTGGGACTGATAAAAATCCAAAGGATTTTGACTGAACAGAATCACATTTAATGTCTTTGAGGTGCAACTGTACCAGGATCAGAAAGCCCAGGGTGTGAAGGCAGTCCTGGTTTCCCCCATCCACTGTACACACTTCAAATGCTGTTGAGCAGTTTTGTTGACAATTCAAATGAGCTGAGGTCAAAGTTTAAAAGGATTGCAATTTAGAGCAACATGAAGAGTCCTCTGGAATGCTGGGCACTATCATTGTGACTTCTTTTGCTGAAACAAGATGAAATCCACAGTAATTCATTTGGAGTCAATGGTGTTAAACCAGCCTAAAACTGCAGTAAGAGAGGGCAGGGTGATAAGCATCTCTCTGCCAGCTGACATGGTTTAGGAACAGATGGAGCATTTCACAGCTCTCCCTCACTTCTCATATAGCAAAAGAAGGTAAGAACCAACCCACAAAGTTTTAATTCAACTCGTAAGAGAAATCAGCCTGGGAAATAAAGAAAATTTGGGAATTGCGCATAGCCACCTTAATCATACTGAAAAAATGTTTGATCCCTATAGATGATCTTACATCATTCAACTATTGTTCCCCCTTTGCCAGCATCACCAAGGAACAAACATGTAATTTAAGCACTGACCTCCTTAAATATATAGGTATAAATATGCTAGTTACTGGTTTTGTTTCAAGACAGTTATACACAATGTGCTTGCAAATACAAAACAATTATTTTTTTAAGAATACCATATCAGAAAGTAACTTTCATTTTGCTAACAACTTACAAAGATTAAATTCATTTAAATTAGCATATATTGGAAAAAGTTGCTCAGATATTTGCTCTAAAAGTTTTCATATGAAAAACTAAATAAAATCAGCTGAAATATAGGGCTTATAGAATTTTAATTTAATTTATGTACCTGTAAATAATATTAAAAAACATCGTAATTGACTGAATACATATTTAAGCATAAGTTGTAAAATGTAGGAATCTGTGCACTTCAGACATGTTAATATTTTTTTAAATCACAGCTGCCAGTAAAATAATTAAACAGGGGAATTAGATCAGTAAATGCAAAATTAGGCTATTTATTCTCCCAGTGTTAAGTTACTCAGGCAAAGTCACATCCTGGGGTTGCATGGTCAAAAATTTGTTATTAGAATTGGCACAGACAGATTCCAGGTTAATGATTGCAACAGTTTATGTAGCTTTAAATATCATTCCCTCTACAACCTCCCTACTATACAACTCTAATTTGCTCATCTTAAAAGATAAATTTAGAGTGCAAATTTCTCTGGATTTAAAGTAATCCACTGACATCTCTGTTCCACAATATCCCTCAGTGTTGATCACTATGTCTAGTTCACCGTAATTATTGAATGACTTCAATTCTGATTTCCTCTTCCCAATCCTTATACCACTTTTTAAAAAGAGTTTCCCTCTCTATACCACCAAAATGGTTTTGTATCACTGAAGTGAGATTAGAGGCATTGTACAGTTGGTCCTTATCTTTTATCAATTCCATGCAAAAAATTAAAGTCTCCTGCATTATGCAAGAGTAATTACGTACTAAGACAATTTGACAAAACTCATCAGCAAAGGATGTGCTTAGGCTCTAAATTAAATTTTACCTCCAAGCATTTGCTTCTGAAAAGAACAAACTTCAAATCCTCTTTAAGAGCAGAAATTCCCATAAAGTTTTCCCAGTGAAACATTAGAGACTGACTAACCTGCTTTTCCTTTCCTACTGAAAAGATTAAAGTTTGCTGGGGAACCTAAATTCGCTTAACAATTTTGTGCCTTCGCAAAGGAAGATTTGGAGATTTCATGTTTGGTTCACTACAGGAATAAACAGTAGTAAAACTCCTTGTGCACATTATTCAAAGCCAGAAAAGTTACCGCCCGTCAGGGAGACATTTTTACATTCTTTGTCCTTATTTTTCTCTCTGACAGAAAGGGAAACAATCATTAGTGAAAGTTTTGGTAGCTGGCTTTGTAAACAAGACTCTCATCCTCCCAGAATTTCATTTGGATCTCCTATGCATTGATACAAAGAGCATCCCTGAGTCATCAGGGAGGAATATCTATCCATCACCACAGACCAATCCCCAATACGTGCCACTGACCAGAAGATGGAATGGTCTGCATCCTTAACCAATTGCTCAAAGCCACCAAGTCACCTGGAAACAGAAGTACTTCATCAATCAAACTATGGACCATCTCTGCAGAAAAGGCTGTGATTGCACTCTCCTCGTCTTTGATTTATGGAGAATGTGCTGCTGCCTTTTAGTGCCTCTCACTGAGATATGACAAGACCCCACACAAAGCTGGTAAAGAGCTTTAAATGAACAAGAGCGGCAAGATTTGCAGGATCCCCAGGGGCCAAAATCCTCGTATGATCCTTCTTCTGCCCTTTAGTATGAGAGCTCTGACATCTTGACAGCTTTAATAGATACCCAAGAGGCAGAACAAGAAAGGAAGATCTTCGTAGTCCGTCTTGTCTTTTTTAAAATGCTGAGGGATATTAAAACAGTGAAGCAGTAATACTTGGGGCCAAGGGACATAGGTAACAAGACATTGCTTTAAAGGAAAACGGTAATGTTTAGGTAGTGACAAAAGAAAAACACCAAGAAATTCAGTTAGCAGTATCCCCGCCCATCTCAAGCTCTTATCACAGAAAAAAATAATCAAATGCTTTGATTTATAATTTCAAAAGGTAAATCTCACATCTCCTGGGGTTTCCCGCTTAATTTTAAGTCTATCACAATTTACCTTTGAGTTTTATTTCATCTATAAAATAATTGGCCTAGTGTCAATACACAGATTCATTAAATATTCTGGGCAAAGAAAATAAAAACAGTAACAGAGAATACAGGAAAAAAAAAATCCTGCCCCATATAAACAGCCGTTACCCACAGTTAGTAATGTTAAATATATAAATAACATCATCTATCTTTAATCATAAAGAACTTTGGAAAAAGTATGGCCCAGCACTGTAATTAAATACTGCAATTAAATTAATGGAAGTTTAGGAATTGAGTTCAAGGGGACCAGGGCCTGCCTTTCAGCAAGGCAAGTTAAAGATTGAAGGATCAGTTTAACCATCAGTAAATGGATTGTCTCTGCAGAGAAACGTTCATTGCTTTGCAGATGATGTAAACTCTGGGGCCTCAGGACAGGAGGGGAATGCTTTTTCTCACGTGACTAAGACAACACATGCAATTAATTCTGTGAGTCCTACGGCTAATTAAAAAACAAACAAACAAACAAAAAAACAAAAAAAAAAAAAAAAAAAAAAAAAAAAAAAAAAAAAAAAAAAAAAAAGAAAAGAAGCTATCAAAAAAATCCCCCGTTGCCATTTCTCTTCCCTCCACCCCCAGACCTGTAAAGACATAGATGAGACAGGAGGTTACTCACCGTTGAGGAGTCACCGCTTCCAGTCTCAAGCGTAGCTCCCTCAGCACAGGTGGGTGGGTGGGTGGAAAGTTGACTAGCCCTGCCCCCATCTATGACATCACACTCTACCTCATAAAAGGTAGTGAAAGTGCTCTGAACTCCAGTCTGATTTCCGAGAGATACAGAAAAGAGATAGTGAGAGAGAGAGCAAGAGAAATACTGTGTAGAGGTGAGGAGAGAGGGAAACGTGTGCTGAAGGAGCTATGCTTGGCCAAGGAGACAGGGACTCCTCCACGATGAGTGACCCCGCTGGCTGGTGGTTCCTCTCACTTGTTCCCATAGCACAGGTTAAGCCTGCAAAGCCCTACAGGGTTTGCTGACTGGGAAAGGGGGTAGTTTTTGGCACCTTTGGATGAAAACCAGAGGACAGAAAGCTCTGTTCCCGTTAAATGCTAACTGACATCAAATCGGGCACGAATTTGGTTCATATGTCCAAATGTCACTGTTTTATGTGCGGTTCTGTACAGCCAAACTGCACAAAAACATACATACCAGTGCAAGCCAGGTAAAATTCCAGTGACTACAACTGGAATTATGCTTGTGTCCCCCCATGCTGAATAAACGTCCAATCCACACCTCTGGAATGACCCTTGAGCAGAGTAAACCAGAGGACTGGCCTTCTGTATACCCTCTACACACCACTATATGAAGGAGTTCAGCAAAGAATTATGGTTTTCTTGCACTGAAAATGAGAACTGACAAACTGTGCTGAAAGAACAAGTGAGGGAAGCATACAAATTCTGGGCATACATTTATTTACAGAGCACACTTTCAAAGTTCCAGAAAATATCAACAAAATTGCGAAGAGGTGATGCTTTTAAATATGTGCATTTTTAGACAGTGACAACCTTACAGGCTGAGGCACTTTTTTTTTTTTTTCCAAACAAAATCCCAAGAACTGAAATGGGAGGGCTTAAAATGGGATATTCATTCTAATTTATTGTAAATGGAATTTTTATCATCCAAATTCTGTAAAAGCAGGTTCAAGAGTAAACATAACTGCCTAAATTATTCACTGGGATTTTCTTGATAACCTAGCTATATACTAAAAAAAAAAAATAGTATATGCTGCTAAACTTAATTCCATTTAATAAAATTGCTTAGAGAATGGGGGACTATTCAGTGCCAGTAAAGAGTGCTAACATAAGATCCTGCCTTTTGGAAGAGGAAAAATGAATGCTCCTTAAATCTCTTTTAAGACTATGGATTATAAGCACACTGTGCTAATATTGACGTTTTCCCTTAGGCTTTTTGATGCTACAAGGATCATGTGAATTGTAATCTAATCGTGATTAGTCTTTCTGTCTTAATAATGATTAATGTGCACTCCCTGCTCTGTGTGATCTTTGTTTTTCTCTCCTTTGCTTCTATTGAAAAAAGAAAGCGTGTGACTCATGTTTAGTACCAATCCCTTCACCTAACAACAGAAGTCAAGTATTTTTCTTCTTACCCTTCAGAACTTTTATCATAATGTTAATCCTGCAGTATCTGCAGATGCTCCTTTAAACCAGTATATTTGTGGATTTAAAAACTCAACACACAGGTGCCCAGTTGGCAAAATGAAGAGTTACTGTGACTTAGAGATGATATGGAACTCCAGGAACACAATGCAAAACTAGGCTGCAGCTGAGTAATGCTAAGTGATGATAGTGCTGTTCACAATTGAATTAAACACACATCTGTCTGATTTCTCTTTGCATCTTCTTGACTACAAGCTGTTTGCATGTCTGAAGATAGAGAGGAGGAAAACCACCTCTGGTACCCTGTATTGCATCGAGTCCTTATTAGTATTTATGTCTAATGCTAAAACAAAAGAAAAATAGTAATTTTTAAAGGCTCTTATGGTAAAAAGTACCAAGTAGAATTCAGTTAATTCATAACTTAGGTAACCTATGCCTTGACTACTGCACCACAGTTGTTTTTGCCAAATAAAGTAGGAATATATTTGAACTCCTGTGACCACCAGACCTTATGAAGGCTAAGCAACGTTGCTGATTCTGATAAAGAGAAGGATGTTCAGAGGATATATCCTTAAATATGAGAAATATTACACCTGTAATAGCAGTTCTCCTACAGAGAGACTTAAGAGCGAATAAGAGTTAAATTGTCTTTTATTGGACTAGAAACATATGGAAGTAGCACAATTAAATCCCAGAAGACTGAGTATGGACAAGGATATTCTCCAGCAACAATACAAGATGAGGAATATGGAGAAATATGGAAGATTCCATCATGATAATGTGATATAAAGAGTTCAACAGATTAGACAGCAGATAATACCCCAGATCTGAAACTTTGGGTTGGCCTTCTTAGTACGACATCTGTGGTTTATAAAGAGAAAATTAAGGGAAGAGCAAAGTTAAGACTGAAGAGCAAAGTTAAGACTGAGTTGTGAACATACACTGGAATGCATTACTCACCTACCAAAACACACTACTGAATAAAAGCAGAGAAAGAATATATCTCATGAAAACATTTTAAAAATGTTTATACATTCAAGGAAGGACAGAAAGCTTCCAAATGTTCCAAAGAATACAACTAAGATTAATTAAATGAATGCACGGAAATGCAAAGAGACAATAAATGAAGACTTGAATATCAAATGTTTTCTTAAGGGATGTAAGTTAAGCCTAACAGCATAAGAACACTGTGAATGCAGGTTGAGTGATTGATTTAATAATTTGCACCCAGGCAGTAGAAACCAACTTAAAAAAAGGGTCCATGTTCAGTCTGGCCTCAAAGATGTGTTGGAAAAAAATCCTTGTATGCTTTCTTTCTTGCTTAAAGAGATGAACAAATGATGGGAAAGGGCAGGTACCACACAGGTACCAGTGGCTCCTGTCTATAAAGTTTGAGCAACAGTAAGATTGTGAAAAGCTGACCAGCACCAATTGTGCAGGAGCATTACAGAGACCCAGAAGGGAAAAATGGATATATTTCCAGAAATTGAAACAAGAGCTTGAAAACAGGCCATGTGAAAATGCCAAGGTGACACAGATCATTAAAAAGAGTTATTGAGAGTTAACACAGACACGCCTCTGACCCAAAGATGTCCAGTTTCTGTAGTGGATGACCCTGATGGATAAGTGGAAAAAACCTTTCTGTACATTATCTGGCCTAGTTAAGGAATGGTGAAATATTTAACATCCTACCTGATGCTGAGTAAAGCTGTAACTTCTCTAAGTTTTTGACAGTGTAAATGTTGAATTTAGTTGCAGGTATAGAAAGGGATGAAAATGCTTCTGCAGTCTTTTGGCTCACATCTTGATGCTCTAATCCAGTTTTACAGAGTTCTAATTTGGCCTTTGATGAGATTTAGGACACATGACTTGTAGACTTCATCTCAGTTTCTTAGAGATACTATTACCTACCTGGTAACTTAGTTCACAAGGTATTTTGATGATGTATTTGTCAGAATATGAAAGAATTGATGTTAAAAGAGAGCATTTGAGAATATCTAACTGTAAGAGGTTAGGACTGATTTTTCTGATACTGGTTAGTTTTTTACTTTGACATTTTACTTTTTGTTGATGCAGCTGCTTATCAGTTATGTAAGATTAATGAAGTGATAACAGAAATATTCTTCCTTTGCTTCTATGAGGTACATAATTGTAATAATAATATGTCCCAAGTGTGGAAGAAAATATTTCACAGGTTAAAGATAAAAAGTAACTTTTAACCTTCCTCCCTCAGTTTGTTCTCTTCCCAAAGGCTATTATGACCTCCTCCATTTAATGGAAACACATCCCTGTTGTGAGTTTTATTAAATGCTTTGTTGTAAGTTGTTCTGTTCAGTATTTGCAGTTGATTTTGCTAAGGCTGAGGAAACCTGTCGATGTTTTCCCTTCAGGGTATGTTTTCTTGTCTGTGAGTGTTTCTATGTGTGTGTTACTCATCTGCAGCTCAGGTTGTCAAGAACAATAATTAAAGTCAAAGGAACTGATGAGTCTGAACTGAAGTTGTTATTATTTTAATATCTGCAAAAGCACAACCTGACAGTACTTCTAGAAGTGAGATTTAGTCTCACCACTATCCAACTCAGGGAATTAAAAAATTGCAAGAGCTACAAGATGTGCTTCTGTATAAGAAACAAAATCCAGAATCTCCTATTGCGTGCTAAATCTGTCATTATGTAAATTCAGTTCTCCCTAGTTCCATGAAAAAGAAAAAAAAAAAAACCCCTAACTTTTATTTGAAGCCTCAAAATGTATCTATTAGCAAATCTCTGCTTTGCATTAGGGAGGCCAACTGAGAATGCCCCAGGGGAAAGGAATTCTTATTTAGTACAAAATGGTGACACTTGCTCCCAAACCATCTCTTTTAAAGGCAGTAATAGAAGAAAAGAAGGGAATGTGAAAAAGTGCTACATTGCTCTCTTTCTTTATAGTAATTTTTATAGGAATAACCTTTTAGGACCATATCTTAGGGTTTGTTAGAATGCTGTTTGCTAATTATTGCAGGGCTGGTGCAATTTGTGTATCAGAAAGCCACAATACTCCCATTTTCTTCCCAACTAATTCAGCATGGCCTGGAATAGGAAAACAAGCTGAACTGAAGCCATACCTACTGTAGCAGACGAGCTTTGAATTTTTGAGTTGTTACTATTTTTATAGCAAATGCAGTATGTAATGAAGCACATACAATAGTATTTCCTTCAATTCTCTAATCTTTCTCTATGATCATATTTGTTTCAAGCTTTAGTCTTGAATCTGTAACACTTTGCTTTGTTCTTATAGAATTAAAGGGATTATTTGGTATCAGAAATGTTTTCCTGTGCAGAAAACTCTTCTAATGAGAAATTTCAATAAACGTAATCTTCAGAAATTCATGCATATTTGTCACCTGATAAAGCACAAGAGCAAGTTCCCTCTAGCCAAAATGCTTCTTAATAAAGAGAAAATCTGACCTGTCTAAATTTGAACTTACTGAATGTAGACGTATAGATGGTGCTTCTTGTCTCCATGAATGCAGTCTAATGAAGACAAGTGCAGTGTGATTTTGCTTTGCAAATTAAATTATAGATAACATCTCTCCACTTATGCAGGATATATTGTTTCATATTTATGTGAATGTGTGTTTACATAAGCATTTATTTACAATGAGATATTTTCTCAGAGCTGAAAGTAGCCTTATATCAAGAAATTGGAGCTCCAAAAGAACTGAGATTATTGCACAAAAAAATATTTTCTTGTTGAATTTTTCAGTTCTGTCTCAAGCTTTTTCATGTACTTTTCCTTACATGGAGTAAACTCTTCCTGCCACCAATCGACCTTCACTCAACTGCTTTGAGGAAACAGCAATACACTAATAAAAATAACCTTTACAAAGGCTTCTACAAATTCTTGTACAACTTCTGGCTTAAAGTGAGTTGATTACCCACATTAGATCTGCTCAGCACTGTCTACTTGGGGCTTGAATCCCTCCAGTGATGCCAACTGCATAAACTCTCTGGACTCCTGGTCCACAGCACCTTTACTGGGAAGCAACAGATAAGCTACATATAATGAACTAAATCTTTATTATTGTCAAATATTTGGGAGAGGTATTGAAAATGGCTTTAGAGCCACTACAGATACATCTATTTATGTCTTCTTTTTTTCCTGTTCATCTTGGAGATGTGTCATAGGATAATTAGGAATTCTTCACTGTTTTAACTTTCAGAAAGCCCTAAGACAGTGCTTCAATAAAATACGTCATATATAATGAATATATGACCATGAGGAATTTTATCAGCACTCATTTTGATTAACCTGCATAATTCACTGGTGCCTTTATCCTCTAGGAGTAGTAAATTGACTCAGTGTCAGGATGATAAATTTTTTATGTTGCCATATCATCGGGTAGTCCCTTTCTTGGACAGTGTATTGAGAAATATTCTGTGCCAGCAGGAGCTGGAGACTCCAGTATTCATCACAAATAGAAAAGCCCAAGCAAATTTGTTCCAGGTAAAGGTGTATCAAAACCTGTGTCAGTATCACGTGCTTCATACAGCCATATATTTTGGAACAAAGTACATTTACCATGGCTTTATTTCACCCTCTCGAGTATCAACATGTCTGCATACATTCAAACACTTATGCAGAGGTTACTTAAATATATCTCCATCCCAAACTGCCCAGCTGAAACATCTCCCTGTATTTTTCATTTCTTTAATTTCTTCCAAAGCAGGTGACATGAGCTACTTGAATACACAGAGCAGATCAAGGTCTCTCTTAAAAATTGCTGAGGGTGCACTCAATCCCAGTATTGCTGACTCATCACTGGTCTCCACCTGGACATTGAGCCGTTGACCACAACTCCTTCAGTGAGACTATGAAGCCAATTCCTAATCCACCAATTGCTCCATCTGTGAAATCCATGTCCCTACAGCTTAGAGACGAGGATATGTGGGCCAGTTGTTCCATTTCTATTATAAATTAATAGTAAAACTTATTTTCTTCCTAGGTAAGTAACAGCAATAACCTTTTTGTACTCCTGAGAATCTTGAAGAAAAAGGACCCCAACAGTTTTGTCAATTTACCAACTCTCCCTTCAGTAAACTTTCTTTTACATAATGCTAAATTCTTGCCTGATTCACGAGGAATTAAATCACTCCATTTGCCAAGCTCCAAACCAACATTTTGTCCATATTCTTAGGCATTTTACATGCAAAGGTTCTCTTTGACTGACAACTTTAAAGCAAAGGAAAACACTGCAGAAAGGCTTTCTTTTTCAGGAAAATGAAATAACCCATCAGTGGCTCTTAAGCGAATGTTTAGGAACATGCTCTTAATCCAAATTCAGTGAAAGACAGCCTTACTCACTTTTAATAACAGTGGAACCTGAAAGTACCTGATTTTTCTTTGAGTCTCTAGAATTAATAAGTAGCAACTTGATACTTCACTGCCCACTTGCATACCAACTTGCTTTTACAGCACAAGGTAGTTTACAGTGATTCAGCCTTAAATGAAAGAAAAGTAGGACCTTTAAACTATCTTGTTTTATTCCATGTAAGACCCATATATAGAATTGATAGGGATACTGCCAGCTCACCTGAAATAACTGCTGGATTCTCCCTGTCACTCTGTGATAGATAATGAGGTTCATTCATTTTTGGTGAGGACCGGCTCTTTCTGGTCACCTTACTCTTATCACTGATCAAGAATAAACATACATTTACTGTGCTGTATGTCCTGTATCTGCTAATATTTTTTTTTATCCACCCTCCCAGTCAGGGTGTTATGGCAATTTTAACCCAAAATTAATGGGGTGGCTCCAGCCTTTTTACTTTCCTTTTTCCGCCAAATCCCTGACTTCAATTGCCCAAGCAGGAGCTCCTCAGTAAACTCACGGTCTTAACTAAACTGTCTTGTTTCTTCAACAGATCATAAGAATCCTTCTCTGAGTACTGCAGTTGAACCTATTATGTTAAGATAAATGGGATTTGGAAAACGATTGGGAACGGGACCCAGCTTGAGTGTATGTTTGGAGAGTGGTTTGGCTACTGAGTCAATATTTTTGGACAGTGTTCAAAGGCACATGGTACAACCCTGCATATCGGTCTGGCTCAGAAGTTTCAGACTCTCCGGGCAAATTTTCTGATAATACAGCTGATTAGATCTGTAGAGCTCTAAATCAAACCTGAACATGATAAGGGGCTGCCTTGGATAAAGGGTTTTCTTAGATTCTGCTCAATCTAATCCTACAGGAAAATCTGTGGCAAATCTACTAACATCAACAAGAATTTTAAAAAATGCAAGCTCATAGCCTAAATGGGTAGTAGCTAAATGAGCTGATCAGCTTCTGAGCAGCAGTAAACAGAACAAGTGGATATTTATTCTAGGGTACGAAATGAATATATATATTTGTTTTATTGTAATGCTCTTGCTAACAAGAGGAAGAAAGGAACACTGGAAAAATAAAGCAGCCCTACAGTCAGAAGTCTGAATTTCTATCCAAATAAGAAACATCATCATTAAAAGCAACTCTGTTGAACAAAAGCGGCTCCCACAAACAGGCAGGGCTATCAGCAAGAGCTAAGTATATGTAAATGGAATTTACTGAGAGTAGTGTATGCTCAGCACCTCAGAGGATTCATTCCAATACAACAGTGCAACTGATTATGAAGCAAATACGCATTACTTTAAATAAACTAAGGCAAGAGACAAAGCAAAATTATTTTGAAATGCTTTTACTCTGTAATTTCATTAAAGGATGTTGTTTATTCTTGGAGGGGAACTAGAAATTGAATATTTAAATTTAAAACTACAGAAACAGGTATCTGTTTATGGACCAAGGTCAAAGAGACTTTCATTAGGAACAAGGATATCATCTACACAGGTCAGAAATATTTGTAAAGTCTTTTGCAATTTTTTATATTAATTTGGTTTTGCTTTTATCTAACCTCCTCACCATTTTTGCATACTTTCTTGCCTATAGTCTTCTTCAGCTTTACGAGGCTCCTCACTGAAGGACAGGTAGAACATAGTTTTTCCTTGTTTTACTTTCCAAAACTCAACTGGAATCAGAAATTAAGAGTCTCGCTTTGCAACATAAAGGACCAAGTCAACAGACTAATTGGCCTTGCTCCACTGATATAATGAGGTGTTAGCTGATGTATCCTAACTCCCAATTGCCAGGTCTTACTTAACTGGTAAAAATAGTTTTGCTATCTGCACGGAGGGAGTTTGATGGGAAAGATCAAAGGAGAAGAAAGAGCTTGGGGGAAAAGGAATGGGAGAAAGGAAAGGGAAAAAACAGTGAGTTCTGTACTGAAATAATTTACACTTCAGGACTGTTGACATTTTCTTACTTTTGATCTGTTTTCCTATTTGCAGCATAGTCACTGATGCCAAAAAGGACCCCTTCATATGCTATGCTAGTACCATATCAATCTATAGAGGAAAAAGCAAACAATATCAGCTTTAGGCTTATTTTCAGAGATAAACCACACTGAACTACTGAATCTTGTAGGGGAAAAAACCCAGACGTTTCATCAAAATATATACAGCACATTATGTGTTATGTAGATAATATTTTTGAAGTTGTTGCAACATATTTTCCTCTAACAAAACTATAAGAACTGTGGGGTGGCTTTCATCTGTCTTTTAGATTTTAATTGGTTTTATGTCTCTTTCCTTTTTATATAAATATGCATACACCCACACACAGATTCATACATACATATGCATACATTCATTTCATTTATAAATATTGATTAATATTCTTAATAATGAAAGAATTCAAGCAGAGATTCTACTCCCTATAAGAATTCTGAATCATAAGTCATCCTTTGGATCAATCTGAATGATATTGTGGTTCTCTGAAAACACAGTAGTAAATTACAATATTGTAATAATCATCCTGGTTCTTGATATTTACAACACTTAAATATAGTGCAAACATAAAGTTAATTCCATAGTCACAGGTTGGGAAGCTGGAATTCTGGATTTCTATAGTACTTCTGACATTGTACTGTATGCAAGTTGCCAAATAATGGTATTTCATTTTGATACAAATAAAATACTGTTTATTTGTAATTGGCTATCCAAGAGAAAATGAAGAAGAAGATGGAAGCAGAAGCAGCAAGTAGACAAGCAGATGTAGATGTGCACTTGGATACCAGATCTCTGGATAGCAAAGGAGCATACAGTACCCAGCACCTTGAAGATAAACAGCTCAGAAAAAATCTGGAAATTATCTATCAGGAAAGCACTGCACTGTGTTATACCAGATCACAAGATAATGCTCTCACAAAGGGATGCACAGGAGTTCAACTCTGTGTCACCTCCTGTTCAGGGCACCAGCAGAAGAAGCGAGCTGGGCAATCTTCAAATTTTCCGCACATCAGTACTACTGAGTCTGGGGAACAGAACCAAACAATTTCTGCGTTTGAAGCCGGTTTTGTCCTTGCAACTGACTGTAAAACCCCAACCAAACAGAAACACAATGGTGATGAAGCCTGGTAAGCAGCGGGTGCCAACAATGCCAGACTGGGAATGATGGAAGTCAAGCGGTTCGGCCACTTATAGTTTCACAACGGATGGGGATGTTCCAGGAACGAATAGATGCTCGAGATTCACAATGGCTTATTCAGCATTCACATACACTGAATAAAGAGACTCGAAAAAGAAACACACACAACCACAAAAGCCAAGCTGGTTGAAGCACTGATTTGGGTAATTGTTGTAGAGAGATGAATATGACGACTGGATGGGTATGAAAAGCTGGACCCAGATGGCGGTAGGTAAGAAAAGATCATAGCAATCCCTCTGCAGCATAGCTGTCAGCAATACAAGGACAGATCATTCCGTTAATCTCAGGAGAATGGAAGAGGATCTTTTCGTTGCTGTGGGAAGATCAAGGCATTAAAATTACATATGTACATACGTCAAGAAGTGAAGACCAATTGCAGGACAGACACAGGAACCTTTAAGCAGCTTCTTTTAGGATTGTATGTGTGACTTCAGAATGTTTGATCCAAGAAAGCCTGGCAAATGTTTAAGACCTTCTATAGTGCTTTGCAAAAAAAAAATAAAAATGTCATGTTGTTGCGAACATTTTCTCTGACTTCTGATGTGTTTGAGGAAGGCCAGTGATGTCACTGGGGAATCTTATGGATGGAATGAAGGGCACAAGTTAGTTGTCCTAATAATCTTCGTACTTGATTGGGCTTAAACAATGAAAGGGTGCTTTTTCAAAACCACATCTGAAAACAATTTGTTTGAAGCATCTTGGGTCTCACAAATCACCATTATTTTGAAAACACACTCAGGAGAGTGAAAATACTACACATTTACATACATATGGTCTGTATTTGAGTTAAACAAAGGTGTCAGGGGGCTAACACTAGGGTGAAAGAACAAAAAAAAAAAGAAATCATGAAGAGTAGCAGTTGCTACTGCTTGGTTCTAGCATTCTCCCAGAGGCACAGAGGCCAACATTAGGAGAAGGAAAGAAAAAATACTTTAAAAATACAAAAACCTCATTGTTTATAGCATTACTGCTGCTGCATATTCCTGTCTTTATTTCTAAAAAAGATTGTGTGTAAGAATTTTGCAGAGTTCACTGAAAATAACTGAAATAACTGGGTGGGCATTAGAGCATATAATCGTTGTGCTTGCCAATACTATTTGAAAACAGCACATGCATCAAAATTTAAAATATTTTGCTGGCCTTCCAGATTTTTTTGCTAAACCTAGTGTGCATTGGAACCTGAGTGAATGAATCCCATTAGTCATCACCATCTTAACAATATGCACTTCATACAGAGCTGGCTTCTGCACAGAGGAAGGAAATTACCAGTACTAACAAAGGAAAGAAGATTTATAATGAGCAAATATACAAAAGCTCCAAATAATTATAATATTCACAGCTTGGCAATGACTTTCTAGGCTATAAAATTACTTTTCTTTTGGAAGAATGAAGATTTTACAAGGTTAATATAAACAAAGGGTAATTGGAAAATCAAACTGCTCTACACAAGTTATTGTAAGGCCTGCAATAATGGTGATAACATTTTTAAAAAGCTTGCTTATGAATCAGTGGATTTTTGTTTTGCATAGTACTGCAATCAAAAATGCTCCCTTTCAAGTGCTACGTGGGAAACACAAATGGCTAAATACAAATCCCAGCTTACCCCTGATACAATAAGTTCTCCTCCCAGGTTCTGAACTTCTGCCTTCACTTTGCTGCAGATATTGAGCTGGTGGCAGTACAGGGCAATGCGCTGCAGGTAGGCCAGCAGGTCCTGTTTGCAGGCTGAGTCTGGGCACTGCAGATGAAAGAAATATTTCATTAGATGTAGCTGAGTTTATGTGATTAGAGGCAGGTCAGCAGACAGCAGCAATGTGTGTGTATTAGGTGGCTCTATTCCACTTGGTCTTTGCATGAGGTACTTGATGAAATGTGAAAACTCAGACTCTGCCTTTCATTTAAATCAATATTTATGAATTGTAGCCTGAAGATGCACTATACTTTTCTGGAGAGAGATGGAACCTCTCTGTCAGTCACTACTGAAAGGCAATGACAATAATAATGATCACTGTGAGTGTTTACTTAGGATATCAGATTGTACTGAACAGAAGACTCTCCTGAACAGCCAAAAGACCAGGTTTGACTTGAAACTCCACAACATGGACCAGTGAAAGTTCAGAGGAACCCAGTTCTGACTGATTAGACCCACTCAGATGCCAACTCTTGTCTGTGTTGCCACCTTCCCTGGCATTTGTGCAGACCTTCAGAGGACACAGCTCTGCCTCAGGCTTGGCAGAAACCAGGTCTCTCATTAACACCTGAAGGACTTCAGAGGCAGAGGTGAGGCTGCTTGGGTTTGGTAATGACAGATTTGGCAAGGTTATTTTTGATCCTGAATTACCTTAATCTGTGCCAGAGAGAAATTATTTACACAAATGTGAGCGACATAGTGCAGAGTATCTCAGCAGATGACATCAGTACTGCAGCCCTTCTCAAGAACACAGTGAGTTAATCTTGTCCCTCTGCATGGCTAAGGGATACTTCTCCATCCTAGAGGGAAGGCTGTCTACAGTCCTGTACCATTTCAGATACTGTGAATCAATCCCAAATGTGTGTTGATACGGATTAGATTAGGTCAAATGTGCTAGACGCTGTGAGGGTTTTATAATCAATATAACTAGAAAAGGCCCAAGTACAATTTATTCATAGTCTCTGGGACTCTTAATAGAAACTGCATCTTCCCCCACAATATCAAGAGCATAATAAACAACAGTCTTGTAGTTAATATTCAAAGTCTTGCCTCAAGAGAACAGACCTCAGTAATTCACTCTGATGAAACAGTGCTAAAAGGGTCCATTGCTAAGAGCATGCCTCCAATAAATACCCTTTGAATATCCTTTGAGTGCACAGCTTGGGGAACAAAGATTCCAAATATGCCTTTTTAGCACCTTACAAAGTTCATGCTCGATTTTTAAAAAAATACTATCAGAGCATTTCAAGAAAAACTGATGGAATTAAACACTTGTGAGCCAACAGTATCACAGCCCCTGACTTGAGATTGTCGCTCTAACCCAAGAGATAATGCTGGCCAGGAGTGAGTTTATGAAGAACCAGTTGTATATATTGTTGTCTATAACCCTGAAAGCAGTCACTTTGCTTTTTTCTCTTCCATTAAAACTAACAATAAACAAAGCTGGACGTTCACTGTGGCTGTCAGGTTAAACCTGCCCTACACTTATGGCAACGCTATAAAGCCTCTTTTCCTCAGACAGATGCCACATCTTTCGGGCATGAATCCCTAAGAAACCTTTTCTCCCTACCAGTGCCAATTAAATACAAAAATATTTACCCTATTCTTGAAGTCTATGAACTGAAAGAAATTAACTTTAAAGCAATAATCTAGAGAGCTGTCCAGGTTTTAAATATAAGCACCTTGGAGTGAAAAAATGTAAGAGCTCTCTCATTGGAACAATAATTAAAAATGCAACTGTCCATAAAAAGTTTATATTGCATGAGGGTCTCCAAAGTTCTGTGAAATATCATTAAAGTGCAAGCATTAAAACAAATAATTCATTCTCAAAGTGCTTTCACTGTTTATTATTAAAGTGTTACAGTCCTCTGAAATTTAAAATGTGACTCAAGCCAATGCACTCTAAGCATAACAAGTCTCTTTGTGTTTCTGTCTTTAAAATATTCCACCTCTGCAAATACTGCAGACTAGGAATCTCATCAGCTGACAGATGGATTTCTTCTTTCTTGTGCTAAAATGAACAGATGCTACTTTTGAAGGATTGGAATGGGTTAACTACAGGAAAAAATGCTTGCTGATAATGAAGAAACTCTAAAACCAAAACTTCCAAATTTACAGAAAAATGGGCAGCTTCAGGTTTCTTGCCATTTTTGCTCCTATTCCATGGCAGGAGATGTTACACACTGTTATGTTCTTTCTTGGAGAAGAAAAAGACACACTTACTGTGAAGAGAAAGACTAGAAGCAAGGAAATTATCGGTTCCCACTGTCAGTGAATTTTCTCCTGATGACAAGGAGAGGAAAGGAACTATAGGAAGTTTACAAGTGAAAAAACAGTCAAATTTAATTTGCCTGAATCTAAAATTAACTACCTAGGACCTGGATTTGAAATTTGGCTCTTGACTTTTAGTATGCTGCTTCCTCTCGCTCTCCAGATGGATCCAGATGGAATCCAATCTGAAAAGAAATATATCTAGCGAGTTCATCTTTCCAGTTGTGAGATGAATTTGGTACCGGGAGTGAGGACACAGAACAGGGACCAGGGGCCTGTTAAGGTGAAATACCCACATTTTTGCCTGATGCAAACCAGAAAACTGGGAGTCAAGGAACATTGAAGAAGAAATGTGCCATATCAAGGGAAATTGCTGAAAGAATGAGCTGAAAAGAAGGTAAGGATTCCAAGGCATATGGCAAAGGTAACGGAGCATCCGAGTCTCTACTGCTTCCATAACAGCAGATTAATTTTGGACTTGATGAGTCTCTGTCAGTCTAATTCTAACACAACACCTGGGCCAAGGAATGAGGCTGCGGAACACGCATTTCTGAGCTTTAGAGAGACTTGTTTATGACTTTCCTGTGCTGCAAAACCCAACTGATAGGTACAGAGAAACTTCTATTTAATGGGTAGATCCGTATCCAGGTGGTGACTTCCAGCAGGTGATTTTCTGCCAAGTAAAGATAACCTCTTCCTGCAAAAGGCAACTCACCGCTAGAGTTTACATTACATTTCTGCTCATTTTTGTGCTTACCTGATCAGCTACTGCCCGTGCCAATTTGTCCATCCTCGATCCTGCCTCTGCAATCTTCTTGGCTGCATTAATGACATCTGACGTGTTCTTCAGGGGGCCTTTGCCTCTGGGAAATACAACACAATTATGCACAACCCAAATAAATCATGAGAGGCAACAGTTTTAGTGACCCTGTTTAGTGCTTGATTTTAAAATAGTAACAAGAGTGACTTCTTAATTTATTAGATTCTCACCTTTTAACTACTTTGTAATACAGCTTGATTAAGAAATCGGTCTGCTGCATTTCCTCTCCCTTACAAAATGCCTCACTAGCAATTTAGTGTGATGGTGCCCTCAAGCACATGAGCTGTACTTAAAAGTATATGCATTTTTAAGTGCTCATTAAGCCAGTGCTCTTTCTGGAATACACAACTTTTTAAAAATTATGCGATTCCCAAGCCAGTGCTAAATGTTAAGTCCGTCATGTCTAGGGCTAGAATGTCACATTTCAGAAAACCTTTTTTAGTAGTTTTTTTTTTTTCCATTGGAAAATAAAGATGTGTGAAGCATAATCCTTATATTACATTTAAATATTACACTTAAAATGTGCATAATTAGCTTTAAGACTGATCTTTCACTATATTTTTAAGATGACGTATGAAACTCTCATTTTAGTCTATAAAGTAACCAAAGTGCATTAAGACAAAAATTAAAGTCGCTACAGGCTTTTCTGAGTTTGCTTCACACTCAAAATTTTAATCCTCTTTGTACTAATCAAATTGCTGCTGCTCCTGAGAATGGCTCTGTTGGAAGTGAGCTTATTTTCTTTTTTTTTCTTTTTATTTTGGAAAATCATAATATGATCAAACTTTTTTTTAAAAAAAATTGAACCAGAAATGTTGTATTATTTTTCCTTTTTTCATAATCTATAATGCCAAGAATAACACGCTGAAACATATTTTCACTTTAATCTTCTTTCCGTACTTCCATTTCCACCTTAAGCAGGTAATGAAATAAAAGCATCCCACTTCTGGTGAACTTAAACTGCAGCAAATGTCCTTCTTGGTGACCTCTTGTGTTTCTACGTTAATTACATGAGCAGATCTTGCTGTCACAAACTCCATGCATTTGAAAAATTATTCTATTTTAACACTGCTGAGGTTACAGTCAACCAGAAAGGTGTGATAGGCTTTGCTCTGTTTTAATGGAATATATTAAACAAGTTGTTATTGAATCTGATGCCGACAGAGGTGCACTTTGATTTTTTTTTTTTATTTTATTTTTATTTCCTTCAGGGGTGACAGTAGTTTTCTCTCATTCTCATATTAATTCCGTTCTTTTGATGCTAGGAAATGTAATTACAAAACCTTCAATTTCATGTTCAATGCGTCAAAGGTTGTCCAGGAGGTTCCATAAAATGTTCATACTTTAGGCTGTGTCTTTAGAAACATCATTTCTTCCTTCCATGAAACATTCTTTGGGCAGTTTTTCATACTGTTTTTTTTGGGGGCAGACGCATCAGAGTCCCAAGACAATACAAATACATAAGTAAATCAGAATCCTGTAAAATATCACCCTTCACAGGAGGTTCCAGGGGTAGTGAATCTACTGCAAAAAGAACAGTTGTAAAAGCACAAACTGAGAGGAAAACAAGTGCAGAGAACAGCCTGGAGCAAGTCTAGTAGTAATCTATTAAAGTAAGCAAATTTTCTCTAGGGGTAGTTCAATTTAAAATGGATAAAAATGTTTGTTGTTGCCTATTATCAATTAAGAATCTATGCAAATAGTCAAGTTATTTGAAAATTAATGTTATTATCTCTCTCTCTCTCTCAGGTATGTGTGAACTCCAGGTTGTAAATGCAGAGACTGACATGGTTTGAAGGTTTTAGACACAAGGCACATGATCAGCTGGAGATTAAGAAATCACAGAATCACAGGAAGATTTGTGTTGGAAGGGACCTTAAAGATCACCCTGTTCCAACTCCCTGCCATGGGCAAGGACACCTTCCACTAGACCAGGTTGCTCCGAGACCCATCCAACTTGATCTGGAATAAATCCAGGGATGGGGCAGCCACAGCTTCTCTGGGGAACACAGTGATATTAATAAATGGATGTCTTATTTTAATTCTAAAGGAAAACGTGAAGATTTTGGTCCATTTTTGTGTAATCACATTTTGACAGATACCGTTTAAACTTTTGAACTCCCATTAAAAATAAACACTGGACAAAATTTAATTTATTATGGTGATTTTTAATTCAAAGAATCTTTTAAAATGTTGTCCCTGGTGTATTTAACACTATGACTACAGTTTAACAAACTAATTCTGTTTACATTATATCATTAATGAATGGCCTTTTGATGCTTTGCAATTAAAGAAGAACAAGATATCAATAGAGAAGAGAAATGAAAGCAAAAAAAAATCATTACTGACAGACTCTCAAGAAATATTAGATCAAAACAGTTTCATTTCACTTGGGATTTTTTTTGGAAAGAAGTTCAGTGTTCAAAATTATATAGATAGTTTTGCCATTATTTTTGATTGACACAAATTGCAGCGAAATGTGGAAAGTTCAGAGAGGCACATGCATTTAGATGGGTACTAAACAAAATGTCAGTGGTGTGTCTGCAAGGTCACAGACCAACTTTGCTGCTGAAATTCAAGATGATCTGCAAACAAAAGAGATGCACACACAGGACAAAAACTTCATGAGATTAATCCTATTTGGAGAAACCTCCAGAGCTGTCGTGCGTAGAGAACTAAACAACACATCCCACTGTATATGATGTGTGTTACTTGGCTTTGCATCTCCAAAACCACAGCAAATCATCTCAACAGGCTACAGATTGTACAGAAAAGGAAAGATGTGGCACATCTGAACTCCTCAGTGCAGGTTACTTCGCCCTTACCTAGTGAAGTCCGTCATTTCCATCATGATCATGCACATCTGCTTTGCCAGCACAATGATGTCATTACCGCTGTCATCCCACTTGGCCACCTCCGCATCCAGTTTGCTCTTTTCTTGGTGGAATATCTCTACCTGCTCAGCAATCTTCGCCTTCTCCTCCTGGGGAAGCTGTGCCATGATAGCCTGGAATAAAAACAGAAGTTGGGCATGAAAAAAAGGGAAGCCGGAAACTTGACATTTCCAGCGGTCCAAATGGCAAGCACAGCTCGAGTTGCTTTTCATGGGAGTTGAAGATGCCAAGCAAAATCCAGAAGGCATTTGATTTCCATTAGGACAGGCAAAGCCAAATCCACAGCATGTTTATAGCTCCTCTTGCACCTTTAAGATGATAAAAATTATATGACATACAGATGATTCACCAGTTGATACACGAGTATTAAATTCCTATTAAATCTTAACTCCCAGGAAGAATAAAATGAAGGACATTTATGAGAAAAGGCAGACTGAATTGCCAGTGTCTCCCCTAGTCTCATTCTCTGTCAGAAATACAAGTTTCTGATTAACCCAACACTAAAATAAGCTATGACATGCAAGATAATGCATTTAAAGGGAATTGTAACATGTCTTTTAATGATATTTAGCGTTCTGTCTCTTCGACAATCTGCAAAAAGGCTCTGCACAGGTTGGTACTAATCTGCCTCTACATCAAGAAAGCAGAAAGTTCCCAGCCCTCTCAAAAAAAAAAAAAAAAAAAAGAAACCTAAAAAATTATAATCACTTTTGAAGATCAAATGGACACTTCCAATAATGATTTCCAAGTTGAGTCACTAGTTGGCTTTAGGGGTTCTGAAGACCATATTATGCATTTAATGGGGTGTGACACATATTTAAGTGTCATTACATTTTTTTCTTGTTTATGTCACTTTCAATCAGCTGAAGTCTTTTTCTACATATTCTTAAAATGCTCTTGGCTTTGGAAAGTTCATAATTGACCTTTTCCAAAACCGAAATGAAAAAGGGTTATAAACAGTAGATCAGAAAATGAGAAATTTGCAAGTTAATCAAATTAAAATTCAACACGACTTTTAATTAGGCCTTGTCAATGTAACTCAGCAATTTCAAATGTTAGAATAATAGTCCTTTCACAGAAAAATGCTGTGTAAGTCAAGCTAAGAAATAAATATATAAAATATACAAAAACCCCTAGAACTGATGAATTAACTGAAGAGAACATGGTAGGAGTAGTAAAATTTGGGAAGGGGATCTGAATGTCTTGTCTGCGGTTTCTTTTGGTGGCAGCTTCACCTGCACACGCTTTAAACTGGTATAGGGTGTTTTAGTATTTCTGTTCCAGCTGGTGAGGTGCTTTCAAAGCAGCCATATCCTACAGCAAATGCAGCTCATTCATTCCAGTTTTATTTCCACTGAAGACCAACACAAGCCTTTCTACTGAAATACTAACAGCTTTATGGAGGAAGCATATTAAACAAATCCGTTACATTCCACAAATAAAAATGTTTTGGATATTTTCTACAGAAAAGGTTCAAATAAGACACTGTTCCACTTAGCAGAATCATTTCCACGAGTCACTGAAGAGTGTGGACCGGGCAGCTTCTGCTTAGCATGTTTTCCTTTTGGGATTTACTCATTTGTTACTCCCTGTGACATACTGCAATCTATATTATTCAGGAACTGTCCTTATAACGTATTATGTTTATACAGTGTTTGTAGCTGATCAAAGCAGAAGGTTTTAAGTGCAGCAATAATAAAAACTGCAATAAATGTAATAGAATTTAAGACTCCTAAGTCATTAGGTGAACTCAGTTCTTAGTAAAAAAATTACTGCAGTCTTTACTTGGGTTTCAGATCAAGAACGGATGACATGCTACCAGTCCTAAATGTAATCAAAAAAAAGGAAAAGACTATGGAATTTGATAAAATACTCTGTACTGTACCTCAATTCTGTGGTACCTGAGACTTACTTTAGTAGTCAATTCTTTGAACACAACAAACAGCACTTTATGCTCTTTAAAATATAAAAGTCACAAAAGATAGTCATCTCCCTCCAGAACACAGCTCTTCTCAGTCATCCTTCTCAGAGTGAGGTATCCAGGTATCATTCTGCAGTTCTTGGGACTGCATGGTTTTCACTGTCAGTTCCTGGCCACCCAGCTCTCTGGGATGGGACCTACAGTCCATCTCTCTTCATGTAGATCAAAATGGATATATATATTTATGATGTCCTTGAGATTCAGGGATAGAAACGCAGCTTTTCTGATATATGGTATGATTTATTTACCATGTAATTTCAATATTCATGGAAATTAATTTAAGACAAAAAGAAATCTCTGCCCACTACAGTGGTTCCATGTCTCACATTTCTCCCATACTTTTAAGTAAGCTTCTTTTAGATTTGTGTAACTCTACTGTTTGTTTTCAGGGTGTAAAATCTTTGTGTTAAGTCCCAGCATACTGTGAGTCCTACAGAAGCTAAAACCTCCTCTGTCCTGGTGCTTTGAATTTATTTTTTAAAGCATCATTGCCTTTTAATCTTTAGGTTCTCAGCACTACAAACCCTCTTCCAGAATCCAAGGTAAGAAATCCCCATTCCAGCTACCAGCTTTTGCTAGTGTTTGTTTAAGTGTGTGAGGACACATGGGAAGAAACCACAGACTTGTGTGAAACAGGCATGAAAATCATTCAGGTAATTCCCAGTTCCCCAGTGGTTCTCTGCTGGAAAATGTTTAGGGCTTACTTTTTAAAACTCTCTTTCCAGTCAAATACAATTTCACGATGTCATTTTCCCCTCAAATTATATTCTGATTTTTTTTTTTAATAATCTGATCTGAGCAGCCTATTCAGAATGAAGTAAACATTCATCAGAGGGTGGTATAATCCTGAATGTTAACAGGAATATTCCTGAGTGTAAACAAACTTCACTTCCCCAGCACCTGTGACCCCTGAAGCACTCATCAGCTTCATTTGCAATCCCCATGCACAAGCTGAGGTTGCAAATCACAATGACTGGAGTTTATCATGATGTAATTACCCTGGCAAAATTACATTGACTCAGTAGCAAATGTCTTCAATTACAATTAAATTACAGGGACTACTCAGTAGCTTAAACAGATCTTCTTGACAGGTTTGCACACTGGGAAACATGACTAATGTAAGATTTCTCTGGATGTGGCACATGGTGCCCTGATGGGATTTTTTTATTTTTTTTTTTTTTTTAATTTGCTGACTACTCCCACAGCTTCAGCACATTCCAAACCTGCAAAGCCTCCTCTTACAGCAGTAGCTGGAGCAAACAGCTTATAGAAGGCATCACAAAAGCCTCAGGAAGATCATTCAGTGAAGTCAGTGCTACTCAAATAGAAGCGACACAAACTTTCAACACTTGGATCAGCTTGGTTCTGTCCTTTCTTAAATGACCCCCGAAGACTGGAAATCACTGCCTTTGCTTCCCGAGGCACAGCTTTTTATTGGTGGCTATATAAACAGCTAATGTTTTACGTGGGGTTTATACTCACCCTGGCACTCTGGCCAGCAATAAGCTGGTCATCCTCAGTCTGTACACTTGTTCGGCTGCGAACGTCATAATCTTCCTGCTCAAAGTCTGAATCATCCTCCAGCTCTTCAGGGGTCTAGAGAGAGAGAGACGGGGAGAGAGAGTCAAAGAGAGGAGATGACAAGCTTAGAAAGAATATAGACCAAGTCCTATGCACAGTAAGCTCTTATTTCATTGATCCCTTGCCCAGGAAATGCTGTTCTATTTCCCTTTAAAATGGACTTGTCTGCCCAAGCAGTCAGGAACTGAAATTGAATTGTCATAAAAATTAAGTTGTTTCAACTCTAGTTTTCTTTACAAATACCATTTGTCATTACCTTGCCACAACTTTTCGTATTGCAGTTTCACTTAACTCTGTTAACATGATGAATGCAGTTCCAGGAACAAATATCCTTTGGAAACACTAACAACCAGAATGCTGTATTTCAAAATAATGTTATTTCTTATATAAATGGACACTAATACTATTATATTACTGGAAGCTACATGTAATCTTCAAAACAGAAAGTAAATATCTGGGAAAAAGCAACTAACATCCTGGAAGAAAAATTTATCAAAACAAATAAGAGATTTCCCATTGAAAGAAATCATAAATGATGTCAACTGGTTTTGAAACAAATGTAAAGTTTATAACCTGTGTTATCTCGTTAGCTTACATGGTTCTTTTCAGATGCAGAGCTCTGGAATTTGACTCATCCCCTAACTGAAACCAAGTTATCGCCGTTGCTGGTGCTACAAATGGTGTGAGGGTCTCTAAGCAGATCGGTTAAATCTAGTTACACGTATGCAGGATTCAGCTTGTTTAAAATTTCAGAGGGAGGGAGGAAAAAAAAATAACTGATGGGTCCATTTATTTGGGTTTTTTTCACCTTCTAGCAAAAAGTTAGGAGAAAAAAATTCCCTTATGTATATACAGAGAGACAGCGTAATTAAAATCACTATTTAGCACCACATTTATTATAGATGGTGCAAAAAAAAGAGTCTTTAGAAAGAAGATTATATTTCATTTTATGACTGCATAGCCTCTACAACAACAGTCTGGCCATGAGCAACTTCTGTAGGTACAACACAGGATAACGGTAACAGAAAAAGGAGATCACAGTAACTGTGTCACCTTACTGGGTACCCCCATGTGCCCCCAGCATCAATCTCGAGGGCCATTACAGAAGCAATCATCCATGCTGGCATTCCACGCTTGGAGGTAACGTCAAGTTTTCCAGCAGAGGTGCTAATCATTGCCAGTTGTCATTACAGCTCTGTCTTGAAGATGCTCAGTCACTAGGAACCGGTCCAAACCCTCTAACATAATGTGGAGAAGTCTTTTGGCGGTGTTTGTATTCCAGCCTGGTTTCCAACGTGAAGTGCACAGCACTGTTTGGAGCTGCATGGTGAAGTGCACACGATGGGGAGAGTAAAACACAGCCATCTTCATTTGGCTTGAAGAGTATGAATTAAATATGTGTTTTGATGCTGAGTGCTGGAGGAAGAAATAACCAAGTATGACAGTGTGGTAATGGAACTCAGGCTGCATCTCTGTAGAGAGACATGTACAAGCAGCGTGTGTAACAGGATAGACAGCATGAGAACTTTAGATGAGAAATGAATTTACCTTTTCTCTGCTGTCACAGGAAAAATAGAAAGATTGGTACCCATCATTAAAATGACCAATGGTCTTGTTTTCCAATCACTTTATTTTCTCTGCTCAGCTGCCTGAGGACAGGACGTGGCCTTAAAATCTGTCACAAACAAACAAGCTACAAAGAGAATCGTACAGCTCCCCGAGCAAAGAGAGTATTTTCTATCATAGGGTTCTGCTCACACTTTCCTGTGAAGAAAAGGAATAGGGTGAAGAGTTTTAACCCCTTATTCATAAACCATCTGGCTCTGACCCATCCTCCAAGTCCATTCAACTACCTAGTTTCACTGGTAATTGTAAAACCAGTATCCTTTCACCCCCAAATACCCTCCTCTTAGTTTTCTCTGTCTCCACTTTTATAAATAAGACTATAAAAAATAAAGTGCAGTCCTCTCCCAGGACTTCATAGTCAGACTCACAGTAAAGTAAGGGTGTAACATTCAAAATACACATCTCAACACTGTAACCAGTAAGGGCATCCATGAGGATAAGCCTCAAAAAGCAAAAATATTCTGAAAATTCTATTCAAGGATTTCCTCTTAAAGAAAGATTCAGAAAAAAAACTGTATTGCTGTTATTGTTTGCCACTCCTAACATTAACATTTGCAGTCTTTCAAAGACTGAAATTTAATGGTATAGATGTTGAACTTGGAGAAAATGTAGTGCAAACCAAAAGGACCAGTAATGCAACTGTTACTAATACACTCCAAGCACAA
The DNA here is from genome assembly GCA_013399855.1 of Oxyruncus cristatus. Classification (NCBI taxonomy): domain Eukaryota; kingdom Metazoa; phylum Chordata; class Aves; order Passeriformes; family Cotingidae; genus Oxyruncus; species Oxyruncus cristatus. Next base: position 148,293 of record VXAY01001870.1, read on the forward strand.
GACATCTCCATATTTCCCCTCTGTACATGTGAGATCTAATTCAAAATGATCTTTCAGATTCACTTCACTCTCTTTAGGTTTTCAAATGTGGTGAGTTTAACATCCTCTTTTTCTTCCCCAGATAGCTACATTTTTCATTAAAGGGAAGAACTGGAGTTAACTTTTGTCTGCCTGATGCCATTTCGAACATCTTCATACTTTTCACCCTTGCACCGTTGCTTTGTTTTAGCTGATCTCTTGGGGATGCAGCCCACATAGAATAGAGTCTCCCTTTTCTTTAGACAAAGGTATAAAAAGAAAAATTGAAGTCCCTTGACATAAAGACTTCTACTGTTAGGGGGGCCTTCTAAACATAACATAACAACTCTAATTTTTGTGTACACCTAACAGGACCTTGGTATTTAAAACGTAGTTTCCACGACAGCAGAGTCTGAAACTCAATTTATCTGATTTGGAGGACAGAAGGCCTGAATCCATCTTGCAGACACCTGGACTAATGGTCACACAAACATAGGAAACACGGGTTTGAGATTGGAGACAGCTTCCAAACAAAACTGACAACGACCAGTGGCAGGAGAAGCTACAGTAATTTTCCAAACTAATAGATTTTATGAACTGATTGATTTAAGAAGAAAAATGGGCCATTTCATAATTTTTAGTCTGTCTGGTTTGTAGCTGAGGCCATAAGACTTTCCAGGACAACTCCTTTTTCAAATAGAGTATCTCTACTACACACAGAGCGTATTCTTCATTCATCTAACTCAGGTGAATTCTTCCAGTGAAGAAGAATCTTTCACAATCCCAGATAAATCACCCAGTAAATGTACACTTTCTCTTTTAAGAGGCATGTTTTATCTATAATATGAATATGGTGACTTTCAACTTCCAGGCATTGGAATATTTTGTTTAAATATCTCTCCGACTGTGAGAGTAAGGAGCTTGCTGTAAACAAAATACCTTCCATCACTATATTTTTTTTTTTTTATATTTTGTGACTGCAGTATAAAAATGTGAATTATTCAAGTGTAAGTCATAAAATGGCATATATATGCAGATTTATACATGCTATTTGTTTCATATTTCACCAACTCAAATATACTTGATGAAGATAGAAACCCCACTATGCTCCACTGCTGTATGCACTTAGAAATTGTAAGATGCAATTATAAGAATTTCAACACTGTGAACACCAAGTCAAGCTAACCTCGTAATGAAAGACTGAAAAGATGAAAAGATACTCCCCCATTTTTTACCATGAAAATGCCCTTTAATTTTAAAAGATAAGGAGAAAAAAAAAATAGACCTTACAATATGCTTTTATATCCAACTCTACACTCTTCTGTACATTTGTTTTGGTACAATTGCAGCCTGAGTGACTCAGGTGCAAGCAATACCTGAGTGCCTAAGGCAGAGAACCTCTTTCACTGCAGGTCTTTGGCTGTTTAATGATTTATGGTAAAATCTTGAACTTCAAATTCAGTCCGAGAAGCAGCAGGCAATTAGTGCAGACAATGGACCCCATAACACCCCTTGGAGATAGGCTGTTTCAAAAGATGATGGGATTCTGCATCAGACCTCACTTTCCAGAGGACCTGAAAAGTTGCAGCACTTCGGGTTTCTCCACAGTGGCTGCCCCACAGGTGATGGTGGCTAAGCCTATACTGACAAGTGTGGAAGAGTAGAAGAGCATCAATACCCCAAACAGTTTGGGGTTAAGGACCCCACAACTGCCCTCATATAATTTTTATTCAGACTCGTTGTAGTCTTCTCTCATGAACTAAAAGTTCCTTAATGATAAAATAGAAATGCAGTTGATCACAGAATTGTAGAATAGAGTTGGATCCATCCTGAGCTGGATCCACAAGGATCATCGAGTCCAACTCCTGGCTCTGCACAAGACAGGCCCCAAAAAAATCCCACCATGTGCCTGAGAGCATTTTCCAAATGCTTCCTGAACTCTGTCAGCCTTGGGGCCAGGGTCATTTCCCTGGGGAGCCTGTTCCAGTGCCTAACCATCGCCTGGTTGAAGAACCTTTTCCTGAGATCCAACCTGAACCTCTCCAGACACAACTTCATGCCATTCCCTCGGGTCCTAATGCTCAGAGAGCGCATCCTCCCAAAGAATCAAGTTTCTGTGCTCTAAGACTACTCTGTAAAATGAACTAAAACACAGTAAGTAGCACCTGGAGATTGGCTCCAAAAGTGCACTCCTGACCCAAACAGCTGTAACACCAAGGTTAATGTAGATGCCACCACTAAAGGTGAGGTTTCTAAAGGCAAAGGCCACGTGTGAAAAGAGTAAACTGGCCTCAGAGAGGCATAAGAATGAGAAAAGGTTCCATTGTGATTCCTCCTAATTGCAGAGAGGGTTTCTGGCTAGTAACTGAGGGAATTTCATAAACAGCTGTGAAAAAACAAAGTGTAATTTCATCCCTACACAGTAATAGAAAAGATGTTGGAATGAAATTATTATTTTCTGTTTTATTTTTAGGTTCTATAATTATACTCTTAAATTCATTTATACTACTTCTTAAATTGTGGAAGGGATTTTTTCTTCTGTGTAGATCATAATAATAGTCCTCAATGAAAAGATGAGTCCTCTTTCTCCTGCAGCGGGAAAATAAATTCTCCCTTTGTGAAAGAAAAAGAGAAGAACAGAGATTATCACCCTTTCCTTCAGCTTACCAAAAGTAATAATACCAACCAAAATGAATTTAAAAAGTGGCTTTATTTACTGTATGGAATGAGGGAATCATCTCAGATAAATTCAATCTTTCACGACTTGCACACAAACAATCACTGCCTGAAAAAATTGTGTCAGATGCTCTAAAAAGTTTACAAGGTTGGGGTTTTGCCTTTTTTTTTTTTTTTAATAATTCTTCAAGAAGTTTTACAGCCTGAATAAAAGGGGTACATGAGATTTGATAGATTATTAGATAAAAATATTCTAAAGACTTTCTTCTATAGCTTAATGCCTCACCCTTTAATTATACATTCCATTTCAGTGTGACATGTTCAGATGGGAATGAGTATCTCAAAGTGAAACTAATTTTGTTTTCTACAGAAAATAAGGTTCTGATTCAGCAAACTCTGGTCTGTGTAAGCTTATATATGTGGATTTTTCCAGTTAACTCACAAGGATAATGAGTCCATTTATGTGCTTTAGTTCTCTGCCTGGGTAAGGAGTACTACATTTAGCTTCATAAATACATTAATTGTCTGAATGCAAAAATAAATCTTCCTAATCTGGGTAAGCAGAATTCATTAACTCATATCATACAACAAGTGGAAAGCAGCAGTGATACAACAGCAAAAGTAACTTTGGAGGACTGCAGAGCCTGCATGCTGATCAGCTTTCCAAGTAAACAGTAAGGCAGAAATGAAATAAGTGAATGTGCCTCCAGAATTTAAAATGGTGCTTTGTGCTTAGCAGAAACGTCTCACCAGGATGGACAGTCTCATGGCAACCTCTCAGGGACAACTCTGATGCACAGGAGGGTGCTGGAAGACAGAACTCTGCCTAGGGGAAGGGAAAGTGGGTGTCTACAACAGATCCCACCCGATGGTTGCGCCTCATGAAGCGATTTCAAATCTAGACTAAAATGTGTTAAGAAGTGGTTCTTGTCCTAAGAGAAGTTTGGAAACTGCTGTTACAGACTAAGGAACTGGATAATCAGAGGGAAAATGGAGATCCTTCGCTTTGCAGATCTTTCATTTCATAGAACCATCGGATCACAGAATGGTTTGGGTTGGAAGGGATCTTAAACACCATCCAGTTCCAAACCCCTGCCATGGGCAGGGACACCTTCCACTATCCCAGGTTGCTCCCAGCCCTGTCCATCCTGGCCTTGGACACTTCCAGGGATGGGGCAGCCACAGTTTCTCTGAGCAGCAATCCATGCCAGGGCCTCGACACCCTCACAGGGCAGTAATTTAAGTGAAGATTTCCATCCTAGTCCAGAAGAGTTGCCAATAATCTGATGCTGCACACCCAGAAACAGGGTGGGTTTGCCCCCGTCATCAGACATGACTATAATTCAGGCTACCTGAGACGAGCACTGAGGATGAGAATGGAATTTATGTTTCGCAGTGACAAAATTACGCCTTCAAAAGCTTTTTCTGTAAATGTTAATACATAGTGACAGATGACTAAAATGGAGCTATTTTGGAGTGCTCCAAATGCCTGAAGTCTTACATCGAGCCATAATACACTCCCAGCCACAAGTGTATGTTACCTGTTTGCTCAAAGGGGATGAGTTGGAGTTTTAGGCCTGTTATTTGCTTCATAAGAAGTAAAAATCATCTATGATTTTCTCCATAGCTTTATGTGTATGTGGCTTTCATTAGGGTAGATTCAGCTAATTTGGGTTTCAAATAACAGTTTCAATTGCTGAAGAGATGTCCAAACTAGGTTTGGTTTACTGTTTTTATGTTTTAAATCATTGACTGCAGACTACAGTGAAAAGCAACACACACCTACTCGCATAATAATGATGTTGTTCTGTGGTTTCTTTTATTTATTTGTTTGTTTTATTAAAAGATGTCTAAGCAAATTGAATCAACTGGTTAGTCAACACTGAAATGACACATTTATACTTCAGTAAACATTCAAAACCATCCCCGCAGAGGCTCACTGGAGCAGCAAGATAATTTATTTATTCATTTAGATTTTAACCAGACCTACCTTACATCCTATGCAGCACACATACATTAGGAAAAGAACCCAAACAAACCAAACAACAAGAATCTACACAAACTTTGAAGACCTTGGGAAATTAATTCTATTACTGTGGAAACAGTAATGAAGTTTGCATCTACTGGCAGTTGCAATCAAATCTTCTCCGAGGTGATTAACATATTAATTGTGGTTCATCTACGAAAACAACCTCATCTCTTTATTTACTAATTCTTTTTTGTCGCACGTTCTTTTGTTTCGCGCTCGTTGCAATGTCAAGCTTTTCTGGCTTATTACGACACAAGGTTGACTCCAAGAAGCTTTTGTGTTTCTCTCATCCAACACGATACTTCCCTGGAAGTCCCAAATTTTTACTCCCCAGGTGCTTTACATACCCTTATCATCAGAACAGCTTTCCTGATGTCACGAACTCCGTCGTAAACCAGGCGGGAGGCGTCGATGAACTCGTTCTCCTCAAAGGGCTGGGGGACATTGGCACTCAGAGCTTCAATGGCGACCTCAACTTGCTCAGCAAAACGTGGCATAACTGGATTAAACACAACGAAAGGAAGATTAGACACCCTCTTTCATGACCGTTCTCCCCCTGCTCTTGGGCAGAGGTACTTTCCGACAGGTGTGGGACACACTGTTCTTACAGTTTCAAGACACAAGGAAGGCTCATGGCATTGGTTTGTACTGATGCTGAGCTCTGGCACATATTCTGGCAGCACAAAAATAAAGATCTTCATATTCTCTCCCCCAGTTGCACAACAAAGAATGGAAAACTTCCTTTATGAAGTGTGATTTACTAACTTCTAAAAGACTGCAAGGTACCTGAGCAAGCAGTTAAGTACATTTAAAAGCTTTACAACTTCGAATGAACACAGTACATATTTATATCAAGTGATCAAAGCAAACTGTAGCCATTATGCCCATCCATTTAGACAACTAGCTGCAGTCTAGCTCATACTGAATAATAGTAATTATATAAAGGATGAAATGCAAAATCAAGCATATTACTTCTGAGAAGGCACTTCAGTGAAACTTCTGTTTCTTCACTATCATCATGTATATAATACAAAAAATAGTCATAGATATTAGCTAACAGTATTATAAACTGTGCTATGAACTTTTTAATACATAGCTTAAAGCAATTATTACTTCTGTAAATAGTTTCAGGCATTCCTTGAAGTAGCAAGAGGTTTTTCTCCAAATTTCATACAGAATTCCTTTGAAGGTATAATCACTTTCTGCACATCATGTTTGCAAAAAGATAAATCTTCCCCAAATCAGTCCTCTAACAACTTACAGCCAAATCCTACAAACAAGAACATGAATGTCAGGTCCCACACTCCTGTACTTATTAATTCCTCTTCAAAATTTTTGGCTTAATATTGGAGGAAACCCGGATTAACTAGAAACCTGAATACAAAATCCAGTGGGATTAATTCTTAAGAATTTAAGGAACTTGGGACAAGCTTAAGGTTTAGAGATAGCCATCTTTACATTAGGGTTTTTAATGCAGAATTTAGGTATCCAAATCATGGACCACTGGCTTTACTATTTTGGGAATATAATTGGAAAAACAGGAAAAGATGATTCCTAGATCAGTCAGTTGTTTTTTTTTTTTTTTTTTTTTTTTTTGTTAAAATATTACCTGCCCTGACTGTCTTTTCCCTAGACCGTATTTTTAATGCACTTCTTGGTAATTTGAACCCAACTGATAAATACAAAGGGAAATTTGCAGTGTTATTTTCTTCCAGAGCAGTGACAATCTCTCCTAGGAAGGAAACTTTCACTGTGACACAAAACCACATTTTCTTCTTGACTGAATATCCTTAAATTTATTTTAATCATAATTAATTTTAATCATAAAATTTAATCAAATTTATTTTAATCATAAACCTACATTTTATGCATCTTAGTTACTATCTGGTTTAAAGTAAAATCACAAAAAACACGATTCAAGAATAGTTTACATTCTGAAGAGCAAGTGACATCAACCATGAGCTTGAACTTTCTGTTTCTGGCACTTAAGTATTACTCACTGGATATTAATGGGGAACCCTTTAAAGTTCAAGACACAGTGATTCAAATCTTGTTTATATATATATATATATATACACACACACACATAAATACATACATAAATATATATTTGTTCAGGTACACAGATGAAAGAACAAAATTGTATCGTCCATGAGGTTAATATTCAGTAACTGCTTGGGATATATTGAAGAAAACAGGAAAAAGTGGTAGCAACAATAGACTTTAAAAAGTAAACATTAACAAAACATTGCCAGGCAGAGGGGAAACATTCTAACTAGAAAAGGAGTGTGAGAGAGCTGGAAGTTTTGGAAAGAATATCAGTAAATGTATATATCAAATTATCTTAATTAACAGAACACTTGAAAGTGTAGTAGGAGACTAATATGATTGCATAAGGAAGTCTTTAGACTGAATATCAAAAAGCAATCATTCAAAATACAATGAAAACAAGTAATCTTAAAGGATAAAACAGAAATTATTTAAGGTCATAGGGATAAAACAAGTAAAACTAGAGATGCACAAATGACAACAAAAAGGAGGTAAACCCCCTAATATTTAGGGTTAAATTAAATTTAACCTTAAATTTCTGTGTAGAATTTCCTAACTAGCAGAGGTGGTCAGGTATTTGTTATAATTAATAGCAGATGCTACAGACCTGAGTTAGGAATGGGGAGTTTGGAGAACATCTACATTAACATAAGGAAATTTATCCTTTACATATGTCTTCAAGTAACCAGAGCATAGTAAAATTTACCCTGTAGTTCTTAAGAAAAAACAAAAACAATTTATGAACCACCTTTTAGAACTCAAGAAAAACAATAACAGCGAAAATTCCAGGGATTTAGAGAAAGAAAAAAGGAAGCACATATCTATTATAATAAAGCTAGAGAAAAAAAGGAAGGCAGATTTATAGAATATGCAACATAATTTTAGTACCCAGAAAGAAAATGAAACATGACATAGACCAATTAATTTTTAATTGTCTTGTAAATAATGAGCAGATGTTGGACAGGCAACAGATTTGCCAAAATAGGTTGCACCAAGCTTTTACAATATTTTCCTTGACAGGGCAGGTATCAGTGGTGGTGGGGAAGCAGACATGATACAGCTTGACTTTGGTAGGATCTTTCCAATGGCCACCTGGGGTGTTCTCAGAAACAGAACACAGGAAATGTAAATTAAATCACTGTAAGGTGGAAAGTTACATTTTATTAATTTTCCTGAATTAACTTGATCACATGTGTTACCACAATGACTTCCACTGGCTGTGGAAGCCTCTTCCATCCTTTCTGACTTTGCAGAGCTGGCTGTAGTTTAGTCCTTAACTTACATTGCTACACGCAACCATTATCTGCTCTTTCAAAATGGAAATAGCTGTTAAACTACTTTATGAATTGCTTGCTTGCCAACTGCATTTTTACATCAGTGCTCACTTCTGATTAGAGAAGCAAGAAAAAACATCTTAAACTAATAAAGTGCTATTAATTCCAGCTTCTCCATGCATATGAGGCCATTTAATGCAGTATAGTTTTTGAAAATTGAGTTGAAAGCTGTATTATTCTCCAGTTAAGGTTATTGAGCTCCATGACAAAAAACCTCCACTCCTTCTTATCTATCATTTCCTGTACAAAGAAGGATATCCTTCTCCCAACACTGAAAGAACTACAAGTAAAATTCAGGCGAAGGCACAAATCTGTACCGGGAGTTAAAACTTGCAAATGTATCAGAGGGAGAATGATTCATTTATTATGCACAGAGATATTGGCTACGAATTTTAGATTCAGAAGCAAATCAATACTTCTGGGGAAAAATTAAACATTGGTTTCGTAGTTTAAACTGTGGCCTTGAAAACAGTTATGCATATGCTTAGACTGAAAAATGTGAGCCATTAACATCTCTGGGCCTAACTACATGAATTAATTAGGCACCTGCATAAATGTTGACAGAATCAGGTCCCAAGTTAATAGCAACACTTCTAATTTACTGACTTTGTCATTCCAACAAATAAAGATTTTAAAGCCTTTCTGTGGATGAGTTTTCAATGGCACAGAAAGTAAGATCACTGCCAACAAAATGTAGGTTGAACGGCTGCTGGAGAAAAACTGGGAATCAGCAAAGTTGAAATTACTTCCATTTTATCGATTAATTCTTTTAAATTATATATTTTTTGCTATCAGCAAATAGAAAACTAGCACAACATCATGGGTGAATTCATGCCTTGATAAAAATTGTATTTTTTTGTGAACCAACCTGTTCCACAAAGAAAATATTTTCTCCAAAGCTCTTCTTGTTTTTCTTCCACCCATCCATATTCCCTACATATTAAAATTATCAAGTAATTATCTGTTTTCTAAAAATATATTCCCTATTGCCTTTTTCTTGCATGGCAATCAGTTCATACTGCAATTTTTGTACTGAAAAACATCGCTGCAAATTTTGTTTAGTGGTATGGGAACAATAAGATCACTGACAGGGAAATGTTAGGTTATGTAATAAAGTTATTGAGATATAAAATTTAAAAATGTTTGGGCGTTGCTGTTCACAGTATTAGAACAAAAAAGTTTCATTAATATGCAAGATTAAATGAATGCCTCGCTAATTTACTGCACTTTTATGGCCTTATAATTTAGGAACTTGAATTCTTGAGAATCTTAAGTAGATGTGAATGTTCAGAAATACAGAAAGGGATAATTAAGACACGAAAAAATCAATACAGGTCAAGGACCCTCCAGGTGCCTGAGTTTCTAATTCTTAGCAGCATCGATGGGGGTCAGGAAACTTGGCCTGCTTTTGTCTTACTTCATACACCTGAAAGTTATAAATCTGTTTTCCTTTACCACGCAGAAAGCGAGAGACGTTTCCATGAGACAATTTATCACACCCACTTTAAGAAAGCAGTTCAAGTTCAACTGGATGAAATGCTGGCATTCCTCTGCCCACTGAGTAGAGAGGGAGGACTCAGATCATGGAGAGAGCAGATGCCTGCTCTGGACAAGGAAGTTTAGGCATAAATAATCCCATTCATGTACCAAATCCTAGAACAGTTTTGGCTCTCAATCAGGAGGGTACCGGCTCAGCAAGACATTGCTCCTTTCCATCCAAATCTCACTGGAACTAAAGGGTTCCCAGAGGTCTCATCTTTGGGGTATTTTTCTAGCCACAAGACTACTTCGGAATGGCATCAGCAGAGCTATTTCTCAGAGCTTCATTTTAAAGAGACAAGCAGCTATTCTACTCTTTCTAGTACCCAGGAATTTGGATCCAAGGGGATCACCCCTCTCAAAGACCAGGGGTTGCTGCCTGGAGCCAGACTGTCCCTAGACAAACCAGGGAAGTGACTGATCTCCTACACCCTACTGTGTCCATCTTTGCCCTCTGGCTAACTCTTGGTAGCTCTGTATTCATTTCAGTATTTGTGGTTGTCCTTCAGAAATTTGATTTCCCCTACTCCATGTTCAAAAGGTGCCAATCATCTGATCAAAGTAGCCCCTAAATAGCTGTAAAAATGTGGTCTGATTTGGGTAAGATTATTCAAGAAGGACATGGCAGTCTAAAGGTTTGGACCACTACACTGCTAAAAGCTGAAGGAAGGATCCCTGATAAATGTCTGTGCTTCTCCTAAACATCATAGTTGTTTGAGTCACATAAATCAAGAAAATTATCTAGAATGACTGTCAGGAGTCAAAGGTAGGGGTTATCAGGGGAGACTAATACAGAAAAAAAATCCGTAAATGATCCACTACACTAAAGAGATGCTCTGTTAGGAAAAAAGCTCAGCCATTATCCAGATTTAAAAGGTTTTAGTACAAGAAATTCACAAAGTTATAGCTTAAAAATTTCAGAGTTCTGGATGAAATTTCTTCTGTGTGTTTCTTTTTTTTTTTAATCCATAAATTTAATTAGCTGAGTAAAGAATGTGGTCTACTAGGAAGTTTAAGATTTTAAATAGGTATTTAAAAGATAATTCCTATAGGATATCTGACATAGTCTGTCAAAGACGGCACAGCTTCTCAGATTCATTTGAAGGATGAATAAGGAATGAAACATGATACCTGATTTAGATTGAAGTGTTTGTCAAAGCCTGTTTCTAGAAGAAGTGTACATTCCTTATCAGAAGATTCTAAATATTTCCTGAAATGTTTTAAAGTCCTGGTCTCATATAATATAATTTACATTTAAGTCATGAGTATTATATTGTTAATTAAAAAAGAAAAAGCTTTATAAAATACTACTGAAATATTATACAATATATCAGAGAATCACAGTATTGTTTCTGTTGGAAAAGACCTCTCAGATCATGGAGTACCACCATTCCCCCAGCACTGCCAAGGCCACCACTAAACCATGTCCCCAGGTGCCACATCCACATGTCTTTTAAATCCCTCCAGGGATGGTGATTCCACCACTTCCCTGGACATCCTGTTCCAGTGCTTGACAACCCTTTCTATTCAGAAATCTTTCCTGATATCCAATCTAAACCACCCCTGGCACAACTTAAGGCTGCTTCCTCTTGTCCTGTTGATTTTTACTTGGGAGAAGACACGGCCCCTCACCTGGCTCCCCTCTCCTTACAGGAAGTTGCAGAGTGAGAAAGTCCCCTCTGAGCCTCCTGTTCTCCAGGCTGAACCCCCGCAGCTCCCTCAGCTGCTCCTCATCAGTCTTGTGCTCCAGACCCTTCCCCAGCTCCATTACCTACTAGGACAGTATTAAACCAACTGGTTTTCCAAGAAGTAGACCGGATTTAAATATTTTGTTGCTTGGGCTGATGCATGTCTCGTAACACACACTGTGCATGGATGTATCTTGCCTACAGATACATATATTAATTTGCTGGATGAAGAAATGACCCATATATAACCATGTCTGTGTTTCATGTCACTGGATTGGGTTTTCAGACCGGTTACCCTTCCGTGCTCAGAGGAGTGGTCACTGATTTCTGTTGCAGCTAAAACTCCTAAGTAGAAATGTGACTTCTCTTTAGCTCTGGATATCAAACCCTATGTGTCTGTCATTGGTGAATCTGGAAGGAGGAAAAGCAAAATTAGAGCAGAGTGCTATGGCATAGAAAAGGATGAAATGCCACCGTCCACTGCACAAGATCATCTTGTCCCTTCTTGCTATTTACTATTCAGTTTTCCCCCAATGAAATGGTTAAAAGTCAGATGTAAAATAATGAATACCCACACCCTACAGCATTTTTCAGTAAACACAAGACTTTCAGGAAGAATCAGCCTTCTCTGCCAATACACTGCACCACTGATTTAGCCACGGACCATAAAACCAATGTTCTCAAGCTTTCCTGAATTTATGTCCAAGTCCTGACCCTTTGGCCCACATGTGCTAAGTCTTCTCTTCTGGCACTTCACAGAAGGCTCCAACTTAATCCGTGGGTTTATGCAACTAAGCAGGATGACGTGGGAATGGAAGAAATGGATTTGTTCATGTGCCGTACAGGTGAGCTGTACATCATCTCACTTACGGGGATGTCTGGGGTTATGCTACCAAGTGTTGGGAGATAGGGACTCACAGAGGAAGGAAAAACAAGCCTTCAAACCTTTTTCAGACTGAATTGTCATTTGCAGAAAGATAAATGTCAAGGGAGAAGCGAGGTAAGTGTTGGTTGCCTCATGGCCAGGTAGATCACACAGGTACAAGGAAAGGTACATCACAAAGTGTTCAGAGAAGGATAACAAGTGGCAGCTGCAGGGACAGATTTGTCTCACGAATTTCAGATGGCTCATTCTCCTGTCTACTTGTGCAGGACTACATGCAGTGAGCGCCCCCAAAATATTATTCCTACTAAATGGAACTCCCTTCAGGTTATTATTTCAAATAAAAGCTGACTCTTCCAAAAAAATCCCCTCAAGAAAACAGTCCCATGCTGTTGGACACAAACCGGGTTATATAACACAAGCAAACCACCCTTTCCGGCTTAGTTATAGGTTTGTGCATATCTGTATGTAGGTGTGTGTAGGCAAGGGGATGCAAGGAATACCAGGGCTTTTATTTTTAAAAGATTATTGTACAACTCTCACTTGTGTTCACAAAACATTCTGTTGGATTCTAGTGGATATTCACTGCATTTTTCTGCCTTTATTTTCTAGACTTGGTAGATTTCTTTCCACTTCCACCACCACCCTTCTTATTTTAAAAAATGGTTTTTAACAACACAAGATTTTTTTGAGAACAGATTTCAACAGCAACTAAGTAATAACAGTTTATGAAAATGGGCATTTCTATTATATTAACCTCCTGTTCATTATATAAGGTGTCTGGCACATCCAAAATAGATAATCCTGGTATTTTTAAACTCTCACTGAGTTAAATTGCATCTAAATCTCGAATTTTCTTTAATTATGTAATCCTTATCTTGACCTTTTTCCATTCTGGAAGATCTTCAGGTTGTGGAGATCAAAGTGGGAACAACTAGTTGGTGCATTCTTCCTATAATTACAGCCTAACATCTTCAACACTGCTGTGAGGGCTGTTATGCATGAAAAAAGTATCTTTGCTCAGCTGCCCCTAAAGATGCCATATTTTTTCTGAGAGGATGAATTAGCTCAGAACCTTCCTGTCTCTGTAGATAATATAGCTCTAATTGTTCCACTTACCTAGAGAAATTAAATAAAAATATCTTTTAGTCTTTTCTTTCTGACAAGGAAACTCCCTCATTCCTACCAGCCAAACCAGCATTTTCCTTGTGGCAAATTTTGCTTCTGTCTAATCACCTGTTAATTAATACACTGTACACCAACCACAGCACTGACCCCTGAAGCATCACAGGATTTATCTTTCTGCCTGCTGAGAAATGGACATTTATGCTTTGCTTATGCCTTGTAACCAGCTCCTAATCCATCAAAGGCCTTAACGCTCACTCCATGGTTACCCATTTTCCAAACAGCTGTGTGTGCAGGACTTTAGGAAAAGGCTTAGAAAATCTCTAAATCAATTAACGTTGTATTCTCCTTTAGTAGTGTATCCTATTTTTAAACTTTAAAAGTGGAGAGAAAAAGAAACAGTGTTTCAGCTTTCAGCCACAGTGGTGATTTATTCATCTCTTATGTGGCTCATTTAATTGTTTTATAATGCATTTCCTATGATTTCTTACTGTATTCCTCTGTAGCTTGATCACAGTCCTTCTGGTTAAAAATCCTTTGGATGATACCAAGCACTAGTGGAACACAATCTTGAGTATTCTCTGCTCCTTTTGTAAGATACTTTTTCTTTAACAATGCATCATTTTTTTTTTTTTGTTGGTGATACCTTGACCTTTACATTTCAGTTTAGCAAAACTTTAAAGAAAATGGTAGAGTACTTTGCAGAATAAAAGTCATAATTTCATCAAAATTCCAGGATAAATGATCTCATGTTCTCTGGATGATAGTACCCATAAGTTATACTATAACTACCTGAGCTCCCATAAAACATGAATTTAACATCATTTATTTTTTAAATAGGTTCCATTTTGCAATTTTTAGCTCTCTCTCAGATTCAATACAGGGTTTTTTTGATTACAGCTATGCTTAAATTCATCTTCTTGCTTCTACATTTTGTTTCCCTTCATATCACTGCTGAAAAATCCATCTTTCCTACGTTTTAGTATTAGCTTTGATAACATCATTGAGCTGCCTTTTCCTAGTGATAAATATCTTTAAAGTTTGTCCTACTCACACTGATAAAACTCTCACAGGGTTATTGCTGAATTGCCAGTAGTGCTGATTTTCAACTTTAGTCCATTCTGATAAAGACAAAATAAAAAATTTGTGTCAAAACACAAGTCAGAGTGACCTACTTAAAAACAGCCAGTTACAAAGTTACTGGGATATTTTTAAAACATGCTAGAAGTTGAAACTCAAAATTCCTGGTGTGAATCAGACAATTTCATATTTCCAGTGTCCTTCACAGGAGTAAACCAAGTACTACGGCACTTGCTGTTCCAGGATGGTTTCCAGACATCCCAGTGTAAACTGAAGAAAAAAAAAAAAATTGTTGGAAATTTTTCACAGCTCTTCCCAGGCATTTCTGGTCTTAACTTGTTCTTCTCTTTCCTCCTTCATTTCTCATTCACTTCCTTTCATTACAACCCTGCAAAGTCTACTCCATTTTTCCCAATTTAAGTTCAACCCTCTGACCTTTAAAGAATGTCACAGCTTTTTCTCCTTCCCGAACCTCAGAAATCTTAAAAGATAACATTTAGCCTCATTGGCTGTTACTTGATTTCTTTCTAGGGTCAATTCTTCTTATTTATTTAGAAACTTAGGCTTCTTCCCTTCAGTTTTTACAGCTTATCAAATAATTGCTGCGTAGACTTCAATCTCGTTATTAAAGGCAATGGGACAGTCTCAGCTGGCCTTGGTCACTCTAGAAAAGGATGCTGAGCAGTATGAGAGATCTCAATATTCAAATGGAAATTGTGCTCTGTTTTCTCTTACTCTTTACCCTTTCCTTTTGCCTTTATCCCTGCTTTTAACCTTTTCTTTTTAATCTCTTTTCCTTTCCACCCTTCTTTCCTTCTTTTTCTTTTTTTCTTCAGCACGGACCACCTGTAAGACGATAATTTCACAGTTCTCTACAAATCTGAATGCCAATATAAGATTTAACAGAGGCCATAAGGGCTGTGTCTGACCCTGGTTCCCCTTCTTTGGCCTGATCCTGACTCCCACCCACAGCCTGACATGCCAGCCTGGCCTCAGACCACCCCATGCTCATTCAGGTGCCAGATGCCCCCAGGGAGCCACCACGTCATGTTATTTAGGAAACCAAGCTGTGGATATTAGTCAAACTTCACGGTGCCCCAAAAAGCAAACAAACAAACAAAAAAAAAATGAGAGCCTGAAGCTCTGGTTTACTCCTGCACACAATTAACACCCACCAAAATCTGTGAGTTTTGTGCTTGTTCCCAGCGAGCCCCGTAGACTCTGTGGTTTTATAGGTTTCATCCTGGATTTATAAGAAAGTCAGAATGAGAGGGTTAAGCTTTTATTTTGGTTTTTAAAGGAAAATGAAAGTACCCAATTTTAAAAAGACATTAACCAATCCCTCACTCCCTAATACTGCTGTCAGAGATAAGAGTCTAACCTCTACCAAGTACTTGGCTTTAAAGGCAGTTTGTTAGTCAAGGGCAGGCCAGAAAGCCCTAAAACACTAAAAAACCCACACCCCGTATTTTCCAAAGCCTGTAAATTAACACAGCAGACAAATAAAACTTTGAGCAGAGACTGGTTTTTAAAGTAACATTTGCTGTTTCAATTTCTCAGAACCCACCAATATAATTTTCATTAAAGATTAACTCTCTCTTCCCTAAAAATAAAAACATTAGCAAGGTGTTTCTCTTTCTGAAATAGCGTATCCATATTTCTCAACTGTGGATCCAACCCAATACTCACATAACCAATTAAAATTCCTGGAAAAAGAGGTTTAACAGAGGCTCTCCTTTCCTGAGTTGACAGTTAAAATAACAAGAAAAAGGTAATGTGCTTATTTCCCTTCCATTTTCATGTAACTTAATTTTTTCTCAGCTTCCAAAAACACTTCATCTAAAAATAAATAAAAGTCAATTAAAAAAAAAGAAAAAAAGGAACAAAGATAAAAGTGGTGAGGTGTTCATGATCGTGCTTGTCACAGAGATTTTGATACACACATCTGTGGGTGGTACCTGAATCCAAATAAATCACTCTCATATAATTCCGGAGTGTTTGATAAAATCTGTGTAGGATCTCGAGGTGATAAATAGAAAAAATGCAGAGATAGATGTATAGATTCACAGGTACTGATATCACAGAATTGCTGAGGTTGGAAAACATCTCTAAGATCATCAAGTCCAACCATTCCCCCAGCACTGCCAATGCCAGCACTAAACCATGTCCCCAGGTGCCACATCCACGCATTTGTTGAACACTTCCAGGGATGGTGAATCCACCACTGCCCTGGGTAGCCTGTTCCAATCATTAACAGCTATTTCTATGGAAAAAATTTCCCTAATATCTAATCTAAATCTCCCCTGCTGCAACTTGAGGCCGTTTCCTCTCATCCTGTCCCTTGTTCCCTGGGAGCAGAGCCCGACCCACTCCTGGTTCCCATCTCCTATCTGGGAATTGGAGAGACCGAGAAGGTCCCCCCTGAGCCTCCTTTTCTCCAGGCTGAGCCCCCCCAGCTCCTTCAGCTGCTCCTGCTGCTCCAGACTCTTCCCCAGCTCCGTTCCCTTCCCTGCACACGCTCCAGCCCCTCGATGTCTTTATATCTTCTACCCCAATGTATATGTAGGCAGGGATCTGTTCTCTGGGAGAGGATATATGGGGCACGGAATGGCACAGGGGCATCTAAATATCATTTTAACCATTGCATTTTAGGGCAATGAATTGAGTCAGTAAATTCTACCTTTTTAACCATAGATAAATAATAATCAATGCCTTTGTAAATGGCCTGAAAAGCTGCAGATAGAAATTGTGCTGTAATATTAACGATCCACATTCATGCCTGGCATAAATTGTTTAAGCTTCATCAGCTCCATTGAATTTGGGCCCATTTTGTCTCCTGAACTTCTGCTGCACAATTTGTACATGATTTAAAGTTCTCAACATTGGAAACATAATTTTTTTAATTTTTTTCTTTTAATACTCACAGGTTGTCTTAGATTTGACAAAATAAAAAATAAGTAATAACTGAGGAACACGGACTTGTTCTGAAGTATTGAATCTCAGCATTACAAGTTGATGTCATCAATATGTACTTAGTCCAGAGTTTATAGCACTTAGGTATAACTCAAATTATAATAAAAAGTACAATAAATGTGGAATATAAGTATTTACCGGGCCTATTATTGATCTATATAATGGCACTTTATACCTGCCAGTTACTCTGTTGAAAAATTTTTAACAAAAAATTTTATAGAACATTAGGTCAGAAATTTTAGCCGAATAAAAAGCCTGAACAGACATTTGTTTTTTCTTAATGAAGAAGTCTCAGTGATAGGAAGAATTCTGCAAAATCCCTCCTTGACCAAAAGACAACTTTAACACAGGAGTGCAACAAACTATTTTACCATGTTAGACTAAACAGATTATTTTCCTCCTGTGAATTCATAACACTAGTTTATAAACTTCTACAAACAAGCCACATTTACAGTGCTTATTCTACTGATTTCTTGTTGGGTAGTAAAAACTAATTAATGAAATTAATGAGAACAACTGTTGGACACACTCTTACACCTCCCACCTAAAACACACACAACTCAAATAACTAAACTTTGAGGGAAAAAAGGAAGCAAACCTCACTGCATTATTTTCAAATAAAGGCCAAGAGGCATTTGGGACATTTTTAAGGCAAAAAGGCATTTTGGACATTTTTAAGGCCAACCAGATGTAAAGGGAACAGGAATGATGCATAAGAAATGGCTTTTTAGAGCCCAGTGGAATGTGTAGCATAGGCTGAAAATTATGTCACTGATTTTTGACCTTCCCCCAAATTTTCTCTCTGCAGCTCACAGGAAAGAGTCTGTGAAAGTTAATTCTACTGGATGTTGTGGATCTACAAGTGTTGCACATGTTCAAGGCACAACTTTCTAGTCATAATCACAATCTCAAGAATCCACACTTCAGCTATAATGTCTAACAAATCCCACTGGAAGGTCAGAAAAAGAAGAAATTTTTGATTTTGGTCATTGGGGTTTATCTGTGCAAATAAGGATTTGGGTCCCTATTAGGGCTAAAAGATATTAAGCTGAGCACAACAATAACACAAGTAACACTAAATCACCCCAACATGTTTTTTTAGCTTATTTTGTTGATTCCTGTTCTCGAAGCAAACACAGAGACTGCCAGAGCCACAAAAGATTTTGCTTTTCTCACAGGGAAAGGCCTGTTTTTTCTGTCCAAAAGTTACATTTGCTGCGTCCCGAACTGATGCAATTTTCATTTGTTCCCTCTAAAATGATCTTGATGATTTTAAATCCCAGATGAGCAAGTGCAATCAGGTGGGGGAGGATCAGCTCAGACATTTTCAGACATCCATAATACCTGAATCTATATCATACCTGGTCACCTGGTCAGTGAGTGGAGACTTAGTCTGTGAAGGCAATAAAATTTAAAGCATGATTCATCTGACAAAATATAGACCACTGCTTCAAGATGAGAGCACTTGACTGCGCTGAATTATTGAGACACACATAGCAACAGAGAGTATTGAGTATAAAGGGGTTTAAAATGACCAGCTGAGATGTAATCACCTACATTTAGATGAATCCAATCCCTGATCTGTCAAGGTAAAAACAGGTTAAAAAAAAAAAAAAAAAAGAGTTTTTTCTTTCCCCCCAGTCTATCAATCCAGCAAACTTTTCTATTTTTATATCATCTACATATTTTATATAATCTAGCCGACTTTTATGTTTTTTTTTCAATCAGATAATATATTTTCAGTTGCTCTTGTGTATTTTCAGGGAAAAATTGTTCTGTTTTGAAACACAATTTCAGTCATCAACAAGTACATTCACCTGCATGGACCCCAGAGTAATGTTTGTAATGATTTTCTAGAGACACATAATACATAATCAACTGACTCAGAAGAAAAGACTGTGCATTATTTATTCAAATCTAGAAACTTTGAGGAAGCAGCCCAGTCGTGGGTTACTGAATCTCTTCTCTTCTCAGTATGACTGCTGCAACGGAATTGAGCAGAGAACAACAACAACAACAACAACAACAACAAAAACCAAACCAAAACAAAAAAATCCATGGTCATTAATTTATTTGTTTGCATCTTGTTTTCAAGCACAGATTTCCCTCTGAGTTACAGATCTCAGAGAATTAACTGAAAGTTTTACGCGACCAAATAATGAATATTTCAATAAATCAATAATTCAAACAAACTTACCTGTCTCAGAGAGCAGTTTGGTAGCTTCCAGCACCTTCTCAGTATAAACTCCAGTTTCATAGTTTTCCATCTCTGCGTTAATGATGTGAATAACTCTGGCTGCACGGCCTCGGATGGCACCCGCGGTTCTGTCCAGTGTATCCACATCCCCCTCTTGGAGAGCAATCACACACTTATTCACATCTTCCAGAATATGGTTTTCTAGAATGGAGGGCAAAAATACAGCTCATTTAATTTCCTTCTTCCTCATAGCAAAGCTTACAGATTTGGGTAAACAGCAAATGTCAGTGCGTTAAAAAATTGGTATCTGCCTTTATCCAGATCTGCAAAGCAAATGCTCTTCTGTGATATTATGCCACATAATAGTAAAATTCCCAAGTGTGATATTTATCTTTAACAGGGACTGGACTACATCATCTTACCTGTACTGTGAGTCCCAACCTGTAATTCTTTGAAAATCAGTCACATTAATTTCAACCATCACAATGAATTTTGGTATAATAAAAATCAATGCAAAAAGGAAAGTGGTCAAACATTATGCAGATTCTCTAATAAACAGTCTGAAGATGAATTTACACACTCCCATGAAATTTAATATGTTTGGTTTATTTGTGCCTAAATAAGTCAGAAAAGAAAATAAATAATTTTGAAAACACAACAGCAAATGGCCTTTGTAGAGAGCAGGGAGCCTGGGCACGAGAGCAGTTCATCTCCTACACTGCATCTATGCCAGAAAATAAGCTCTGAATTTTTCATGACACACACTATAATTATATGTGACTGTGCACATTCTGAAATAAGAGTTAACAACAGTGAGTCTGCCCAGATGAGGTAATATTGACCAGCTTTATTGGATTCTTGGGAGCTGCACTGTTTTTTTTGGCTCAGCATCATGTGCTGCAGTATAATATTTTATGTAGTATTCTCATATAAATAATGTGAAAGGATGAAGCAAATTTTTATTAGGTCAGGCATTATTTCCCAGCAGTCAGGAGAGTCAAAATAATTTCAATAAGACTATGACTGAATTTCATATTTGACCAAACTCAGTCTGAGACACTTAGCAACTCTAAAAAACTACTTCCTTTTCTGTTACAGACACCTCTAAACTGAAAATGAAATGCTGTTCTTTGTAGTAGCAGTAAAACAGAATTAATCAATTCACCAACTGCTTTTTGTTAATTATCCTTGGCCACTAAAAAGAATGACTCACTAATACTCACTGTTAAAAACCCCAAGGTTGGGTCATTTGAGAGTTTGAGAAATGTATTACATGATGTTGAATTTTACACTTTAACAGCTATGGATGGAAACTGTAAGTCCCCTGAGATGTGAATCTGAGTAAGTTGCAAGGCAAAATCCTTTGTTTAAAAAACTCCCTATATAGAATTAAAAAGCATTGCTTTGCCGACATTTTTCTTCACTTATTCTGTTCTCACAAACATCTCCAATTGCTTTTACGATGGCATAACCAGATTTTGCCCAATAAGAAGTGCTGCATGGATTTCAACAGCCACTGCATTTGGAATACAAAGTAGTTTATTAAAATCATGGTCAGCTTTCTTTTGGTAGCCATCCTATTGTTAAAACATACCATCAAATGTGACAGTCAATATGAAGAGGAGGAGGTGTCATTTCAGGAGTTACATTTAATCAGACAGTAGCATTTAGAATGGTTCACTGGTTTAACATCCAAAAATAAAACTACCCTGTGTAAGCTGAGGCTTCCAAGCTTACAGTAGGCAAGCAACAAGATTTCTGGATACATGTCATGTTTAATTATGGACAGTATTGGGAAAAAAACCCAACTCAATGGAAATTATGCTTCCCAGCCACCTTGGAAAGTTTGGATCTAAGTCAAGATGAAGTTAGAAAGCAAAATGATTTGAGAAAAAGAAATTTAAACCCCCCATCATCCATTCAACTGACTTCTAGTTTATGGATACAAGAACTTGGAGTAAACAAAGTTCTCAAGCAAATCAGAAAATGGCTATTTGAGAAAGTCTGCCAACTCTTTGGTTTGTGGACTGGGTCAGCAGTTTACAGCTTGGTTTGCCCTTTCACTGTAGAACCAGGTCTGCTGAAAAGTGTTTGTTGGTTTCAAATCTCAAATAAAAATCAATGTGCTCCCAGAGTCTGAAGTACCCTTTTATTCTGACAGTTCATTTTCATTTTCTTGTCATGGCTTGCAGTAAGCACTCTAACAGGGCTGTTGAACAGTGGAATGTAATTAACTAAGTCAAACCATTTTCCTGTTAGTAATAGTAGCAGGATGCAGCCAAACAAAATAAAGGGCAGGGAAAAGAGGAAAATTAGGGATTTTTTAAAAGAATAAGTATTTTTTTTTCCTCCAAATCTCACAAAATTTTATTAGAAAATTTAGATAACATCAAGGAAGGTAAGGTAGATTGAAACATAACATTTTGGCCAGACTATCTCATGAAGTTTGCCTCTTCTGAGACAGTCAGGGAAACCAAGCACTCTTGGCACACTCTGTGTCCTTCTTCACAACAGTGAAATTCACCTTTCGAACCGAAATAGGAAAATGAGTTTTCTGCAGCAGACAATTACCCCAGGACAGGCAGCAATCTGCAATTACCGTGCTCGTTGTGTATGACTATATCACAACAATCCACTCTGCCACAAGTTGTAGCACTTTACAAGGAGGATGGAGAAAAGACTGGCCCAAAGAGTCAACATCCTTCTCTTGTCCATCCCTTCTTTACGTAAGGACTAAGATGCTTTGTTTATTTCCACAGAGGAGCTTGCTTTGCATTGTAAGCCTCCCTAGTGAGGTCTGAGAAGTGCGAAGATTTGCTTTTTCTTGCACTACTTTACTGCTTCTCTCTGGTTTTATTGTTACACCAATAACTCTGAGACTCAGAAGTGCCTCCCAGCTCTCTGCAAATGTACACACTGGTCATGTCTGACAACACACCCAGACTAGAATCATAGAATCATGGAGTCATTAAGGCTGGAAAAAGCCTCTAAGATCATTGAGTCCAACAATTAACACTGTCAGGTTCACCACTAACATATGCAGCATCTGTGTGTTTCCCTTCTTCCTACCCCTCTTCAGGGCCTGGTAACCTGGTACAGATGGTCAGAGGGCAAGGACTGTAAATATGGTAAATCTGCCACACTGCACAGACAGAGCTGATCTGAGCAAAGCTAGAGAATAAAGCAAGGAAAGTGTCAAGGCCAGGTTAGATGGGGCTTGGAGAAACCTGGTCTAGGGAAAGGTGTCCCTGTCTACGGCAGGGCACTGGAACTTGATGATCTTTAAGCTCCCTTCCAGCCCAAACCATCCTGTGAATCTATGATTCTATAAAGTTCATCTTTACTCCTCTTGCCTACAACTGCACAAGGATTCTAACAATTTCTACAAATACTGTCAGCCTGTCACAGGTCTGGAAGACATTTTTAAAAGGTGGCTAAAATCCTACTTTGTGACTGAGTTGAAACAAAACTTCTCTAGAAACAGAAGCACAAATAGGATGCTATTTTCTGGGAGGTGAAAAGCCAACCATCGCTACCAGGGATTAATTGACACGGTGTGGCTGCTCCTACTGGGTGCAGAAGATCAGCATTCCCACAGACACAAGCTAATGGATTAATGATGCTTTAGTAATTATAGCTTTTATCCACTCTGACCCATTACTTCAAATTAGGAGTATATTTTTAGAAACGTCCCTTGATCCCAGTACCTGAAACAGAGAGGAAATCATCCACCGAAGTGATGTCATCAACAGCTTCAGTGAGGACTCGCACCTGCTTCTCCCACTGATCTTTAAACACATCCATGTTGTCCTGAGCTACTTTGCTCTGGGGTCTGGCGGCCAACGTGAGTGCAGCATTTATTACCTGTTATTCAAACCCAGTTTTTAGGAGAATTGGAAGTTTTTTACAACAAAGAGAACAGATAGATTATGGGCTGTGTTAAAAATGAATGAATTTTTCACAGTTCGTGGAAATCAGGCAACAATGTCATGACATAGACAAGGTTATAATCTTCACCCAGGCTGTTTTCTCTGTCTCAGTATCTCTCCCTAACTCATGCTTTTAAATGCTAAAAGAGTTCTCAGGTACTTTTTAGTAGGAATCTTACTTACCTGTGGGCACAGACTATCAATCTGTGTGGCTGCCATACGGACTAACTTCACCCCTTCTTCATTATTTGAGATTGAACAGGCCAGATTTGCAACCTGCAATGAAATCAGCAGATAAGAATCAAGCTCTAGGCAAGTGAGCCATTAGGGTCATGCCTTTCTCTGTACCTACTGAGCCTTGCCTGGAATGAAAGAATATATACGAGAGGACTAATACATCACCTTCTGTGCTGGTGAACAGAAACACATGTAGATTATTTCCTTACTAGCAAACTGAACTACCCATCTTCTTTAGATTTTTCACAGAATCTGCCCTCACTTTCAAGGGTTTCACATCCTCCTCTATAGCTTGAAAATTATCTCCTGAGAAGTCATGTAGAGAATGCAGAGCACCCAGACAATGACCTATACATTTCCTTTTCTCACAGTTTCCTTTTTTTCCTTATTAACCAGGTCCAAATGAATATAGGTAATCAGATTGATTCATATACTCTGAGCTTTGCAAAATGCAGAATCTTTGATGACCTAACACATGGAATTGTATTTTCCATCCATAAACAAAACTCCAGGAAGCAGCATACCTCTCAAATATTTTCGTTGTTTCAGATCCTGATGGTTTTGTGAGGGTTTTACTTCAATTCTCAGGTGGACCTCTTTATTTCTATGCCGTCACCTGCCCTACAGTAAGATATCCACCATAACGGTGATGTGACATGTCTCTGGTGAAAGCCTCATGCTGTAACATATGCCTGAAGATCTCATTCAAAGATCTTTGCATCTACATTTGCTCACTCCGGCACAGCTCTGGAAAGTCTGAACCTCGTAAGACTGAAGGCTATTTGGATAAGATGAAGACAGAAGAGCCTTAGAGAGACATCTGAATGAGATCTAGCAATCAGGCTATGTCTCCAGAGCTGCATCTCTGTGGCTTGGATTCAAGTAGAAGAGCATGTTCTCCCAGCTCATAGAGTTATTCCAAAAACTGCATTCCCAAAAGCTTTGCACCAAGTCCATGAATCTGCCATGGTCTTCCAAAGAGCAATTCATGGCACAGTGCACATAATTAAGCTCATCAGTGATATTTAAATCACAAAGGTACATTTTGGGACGGGGGAATACAGGATATTTTTTTAATCATCCAAAAGTACAGCTTTTAATTCTAATCTACATTAAAACAAACTTATAAATTTTAAATATGCTTCCTTGATATTATTCACTGTGCCTGAAGGCATAACTATCAGTTGGAAATGATTCATGAATTAGTTCAAATACCCCCATCCTTCCAATTTTCCTCCAGTCTCCCCCTGTGGTATTAAACTGTTCTCATCTCCAGTGCACATCCCCGCATTAGCCCTGATCCATCTGTTCTTCATGGAGCCTATTTCCCTTCACAGTTCTGGGGAACGTGGTCTGCATATATCACAGTGCCAAAGCTCGGGAAAGAAAAGAACCCAAGGCTCCAAAGAGTCTTGCAGGCATTTCTCAGTCAAGATTTTATCATAGGGTTGTGATTTTTATTTTCATTTCATGATGAGACAAATGAGTTAGTTTGTTTGTTAACAGCCTTACAGCCCTCATGTCAAAAACATTCTCCTGAGCTGACATCTTCCAATTAAGTCACCATTTTCTGTAGTCACTTCTTTGCACACATCAAACAGACCACTTTAATCTTCACCAGAAACAGAGGCTAAGCAGGACGATAATTAGAATGCATTAACATGAGTGGGAATTACAGACCTTAAAGACTAGTAAATAATATTAAGTTCAGCAAGTGCCATCTTCCTGTATTTGAAATAAGTCGCTTTTCAGATTGCCCTTTCATTTTTTGATTATCATGATGGGGATGTGTCCCAAGGCTTCAGATGCCACATACATCTTATTTTTTCACAGACAGCACTGAAGGGTGCTGGGTGTCATGAAATGGCAATCAAACTATGAAGCAGGTCTTTGAGTTCTTCTGGAAGAGATCTTGGCAGACATAATCAGCAAAAAATGAAACATTTTGTCTCTGTTAATTACTCTTTCAATGGAATCCGATGAGATAATATTTGCATGTTATAAAGTGCCCTGTTTTTCAAGGAGGGATTACGACATAACCAGAGAAGACTTCTTCTCCTTTATTTGTAAAATGAGTTTAGTACATTGGTTGGGGTGCTCCCACTAATACAGGAGCACAAATGTAATCTACTGCTGCATTAAATATGCATCAAAAGAGGATTACAGTTATCTGTTTAAAACAAATAGTGATACATATCATGTATAATCCTTACATGATGAGCCTGATAGTTTCTGTGGTATATTTCAAGTCTTGCATAAATATAGCACTGTATCATCAGCAGTCAGAAAGCAATACTGTGTCACAATTCAGCAGGGAGCAAGCCAGCCTGTACCATGGGAAGATATGATTACGTCAAACAAGTACAGAGATAAGCAAATTCCACAAAGGTAGATGCAATCTGGATAAAATTGAATTTAGCACTGCAAATCAGAAACACTAAGACTTTACCTAAAACTGATTTTTAGAACATAGCAAGAAATAGCCATTACTTGCTTAAGCCTGCATTTTAGTGCCACTGCATAAGCATGGATCTGTGAAACAATACAAGTTCTAAGTGCACTTAATCACCACATGCCACACTATTTAATTATTTTGATTGACTTTGTTATCAAATACAGAGTCAGGTCACTATCAATTAGTATTCCTGGCACAGCAAGGTCCACATGCGTGCTCTTAGTTGACAGAAACCATGAGGTAAGTCACCATGCTTTAGCCTACTATAAATTCAGCAATTTCAGATATTTTTCCTATCTAAAACCACAACAAGAAAAGCTTAGTCCCAATTCCACCCCACTTAGCTGAGACACTTTGACTAGGTGCCAAACTGACTCCTTTGGATAATGGATAAAAAGAGGAAGGCCCTTCCAGAGGCTGTTCTAGGTCTCTGCTTGACTCTCTCATCCAACTGTATCTAGTTTATTATTTAAACTTAGCTGGCCCCAGTGATTGTCAAAAAAGGTATTACTGAAATAAAAGAGGTTTTAATGGTGCATTATAACTTGTTTTGCATGGGTATAGTTAATACAACAGACTCTTCAAGGCTGGGAATTTGTTAAATATGCCATTCTTGAGCTGGATGGAGCAGACAGCTTGAAAAGGAAAATAAAAAGGCTGTATATTACCATAGCTGCCAATTACCAAAACTTTGATTTGACAGCCTTTACCTTTATGCTTCAAGTGCTCTGTCTCCACCAAAGCATTGAAAAGAAGGTTTCATGAAAGGCTGTGGAAGCAACCAGGTAATTAATTTTTTTCTTTTTTTTTTTTTCTGTTTACTAAGTTCCTTGAGCGCCCTGAATTCACTGAGTGCCATAAAGAACTTACAATTGTATTAAGATCAATGTGAACTGTCTGAAGTGTATTTATATGAATGAATACATTTTAAATACCAAAATCAATGAAATGTGAATCATCCTTGAACTGCGTGGAAAACTTAATAACAGTGAAACTGCTGTGCAGATAAACATTACTGTCCAGAATTTCAGGTCTGCTAAGCTACTCTTATACCATCAAAACAATTGCTAAACACCTTAAACCTGTCCTGCAAGAGCATGGAAAGGTAATGAGCAAGAAAATAAACACTCCAGGTGCAGCGACACTGTATTTTTCTGTAATCACAGAATCCACTGAACCAGCCCTAGAACTGGGGGTGTGAAGAAGCAGGTACAAACTGCTTCATATTCATTTCCATCACTGGCACTGATAGCACAAGATGCAATTCTGCACTTTGCCAGGTATCCCTCTTTAATCATGCAAAGAGTTCCAGTAGTTTCAGTTATTTAAAATACACACAGGACCAGTCACAATAAAATACATCTGCATGTACTTGGTTGCATTTCAGCTTCAGTTTCTTGCTGGAGAGCAGATTGGGCTGGGAAGGGACTTGGTTTCTAATGCTAATTTTTATTACTCTTTGCGGTGTCTTGACCCTTGTAGGACCTCAGGTGCCCACCAAGACCACTCTGTCACTCCTCTCCTCAGCTGAGAAGGGGAGAGAAAATGTAATGAAAGGCTTGTGGGTTGAGATCAGGGCAGAGATCACTCACCAGTTACCATCATGGGCAAAACAGAGTTAACTCTGGGAAACCAGCTTAATTTATTACCAATCAAATCAGAGTAGGATAATGAGAAATAAACTAAATCTTTAAAAAACTTCCCCCCCCCCCCTTTCCTTCTTCCTGCACTCAACTTCACTCCCAAATTCTCTACCTCTTCCCTCTCATTGGCACAGGGAATGGGCAATGGGGGTTGTGGTCAGTCCAACATATTGTCTCTGGTGCTCCTTTCTCCTCAGGCGTTGGACTACTCACACTCTTCCACCCTGGGTCCCTTCCCACAGAGTGCAGTCCTTCAGGAACAGGCAGCTCCATCATGTGGTCACAAGTCCTACCAGCAAACCTGCTCCAGCACAGGCTTTCCACTGGGTCACAGCCTCCTTTGGGCATCTCCCTGCTCCGGTGTGGGGTCCTCCATGGCCTGCAGGTGGATCTCTGTTCCCCCCGGGCCTCCCTGGGTGCAGGGGCACGGCTGCCTCACCATGGGCTGCACCTCGGGCTGCAGGGGAACCTCAGCTCCCAGTCCTGGGGCACCTCCTGCCCCTCCTGCCGCTCCGACCTGGGGCCTGCAGGGCTCTTCCTCTCACACGTTCTCACTCTCAGGCTGCTGCCCAGCAGTTTTTTCCCACTTCTTGCACACATTATACCAGAGGTGCTTCCACCATCTCCGATGGGCTTGGCCTTGTCCAGTAGTGGGTCCATCCTGGAGCCGGCTGGAATTGGCTCCATGGACATGAGGGAAGGTTCCAGCAGCTTCTCACAGAAGCCACCTCTGTAGCCCCTCTGCTACCAAAACCTTGCTGTGCAAAGCCAATACACCACTGTTGAAAGGCCATGCCAAGGACAGGATTTATCTAAAGATACATTGATTTGGCAGCTGGGAGGGCAAGCCCTGCTTGGATGGGCAATGCCTACACTGGTTTTTCATTAGGAAGCAACTGAAGACTGGATCAGCATTTTTTCATTACATTTGTCATCCACACTATTTAGGACAGGAAAGCTTTATTTCTGCCATAGAATTGCCCTCCAAGTTACAAAAGTAATCCAGGATCTTTCATATTAATTTACTTTATTTTTACACTGATTAAAATCAGGTGTAGTTATCTTTCATTGTATTTTTAAACTAGACCATTTCCATTTTTGACTTGAGTCCTTTGTATTATTAAAGGTAGCTATGACTATCAGGATGTATTGTCCTCTTATGACTATCAAATTATATTATCCTCTGGTTCAAAATTAAATTCAAAGATTTAACATGGCCACTTTGAATTCAACATAAGTGAAAAGGTCCAAAAAACCCACCATTGCTTAGAGCAAAAATGTAAAAAAAAGAGAGCAATATATGCTACAGCAAAGGAGCAATAGCAACACAAAGGCTGCAGAATATCAATTTTTTAACTTTTTTCTTTTATTCTTTTTTTCACCATAAATTGCTTGAAGAAATTATACCAAAAAGCTCTATTCAGCTGTCCCCACCATTTAACCACTCAAAGGGAGAGAATGCAATCTATTTCCTAGTTTCTTAGTCTTACATATTGCTGGCATGTGAATGTTCGCTTTTTTTTTATTTTTGTTATTCATGTTTTTATACTTATGTAATTTATTTTTTTCATGGCAATTAACTGTTGGAAATATTAGGAAGAAAAAAATTATAGGAAGTTATTCTTTATTTAGGAAAATGCAGAATATCTTGCACAAACCCAAGAAACTGGCAAATTTAATGTGTCTACACTACACATTCGAGAAGCTGGAACTTTCTGAGCTTGAGTTGAAGGTGGTTTGTCAGAGACTTCTTTAACATTCACAGTGGACTAAACCCAAGCAAATAATCAGTTATGATGTTCCAGCTGATGGGACATAACTTGCTGAACTGTGGTATCTTAACTATTTGTAATTATTTATCCATTCTCTTAGTAATTTATCCAGATATTGTTTCAATCTCTGAATCCTTCAAAATTTTGACATATATTAATGTTGGTACTGCTGTAGGCAGCCCAGTGATATTCATGGAGCCACAAATAAGATTTTTTTTTCTAAGGGAGAGCAGAGTTGAAGCCAAGTTACCCAAGATCTTCAACTTATTTATCCTCGCTCTATTCATTCAAGCATTATATTATGAGCAGAACTCTATTTATCACTAGACAGGATGTTTTTGCACATACACAAACAAGTGCCAAAAATCAAAATGTCACTGAGAGTACACATTGCAGCAGATTCCTCTTCCTCGTCATGCACTGCAGTGCCAATTTGTACTACCAGGAAAGTATTAGACCGTGGCCTCTTTCTCAGTACCTTTTCCATATGGCATGGGGGGAACCCCATACTGGAAATAGGGACAATTTTCCCTCATTTATATCAACCTAAATAGGATATGTATTTTTCAGTTGTTCACCTGTACATATATTCCTGTGCATTAAAAAAAAATCCTATTGCATGTACAGCAGTAAAAAAGGGCATTTCTTTTACAAATTAATAATGATCTGATTTCCTGAGTTTGACGTTTGCTTAAAAAGTTTTCAGTACCAAACCCTGAACATATTTAATATAAACTTCTCAGACATTTACAATATATATCTAAGGAAATTGGTAAAAGCAGGACTTTAGAAAGCTACAGAGCATTTTAAGCACAACAGTTGAATGTTTTATTTCATGTCTTATATGCTGCTCACTGAACCTATGAAAACTCTTTTCACTCTCAAAAGGTCAGCAGCATTTCTCTCATACCTACTGCAGGAATAAGGCTTTTCCACTCACTCAAACTCCCTTCAGACTTGCTCTGTATCAGATTTAGTTGAAAGAGTTTTAAGAGATTTCTGCTTTTGGTAATGTCTGAAGTAACTTGAATAGATTCAGTGGGTCTTGGTCTGAGATTTTTGAAAGAAACCCAATAGTGTTGGAAGCCTCGTGTGTACAGAAAACTCAATTCTAAGTGAAAAGATCCTCATTTTTAACAATTTCAATGAAGTGTTGTTAATACAACCTGAATCTCCTCCACTTTCTAGGACCATTCTGTTACATGCAGTGATTATGGCTTATAGAATGGAGTAAACGAGAGATCAAAAATGAAACACCTTGAAAAACCTTTCTACTTTACTATTTTCATAGCTGAAAACAGCCAGCATTGGTTCATGTTCAATTACAGAGCTGCCAGTAAAGCACAGAAGAAAAAGGTATTGTATTATGTTTGATCCTTTACTTTTAATATTGAACAATAATAATGATTTCAGATATGAATAAAGAAGATATTCACTAGAAGTAAATACAGACCCTTCCTTTCTTTCCTCTCCAAGTAAATGGAACTTGGACATAAAACTCTGTCTTCCTGAAATAAGTCAAGTTTCTACACCACAGTGATGAGACTCAACCATGATAAATGTACCTGACTGCAAGCACAAGAAACCCCCGGTGTGGTCTAAAAGAAGAAGACAAAAATGCTACTGTGCATCTGGGATTTTTACACCAGCTTTCCATGTCTTAGTGATTTTTCAGAAGGATCATCCCAAGAATTCTCTGTGGAAAACAGGGGAAAGCTAACTGACTGTAGAAAAGGCAGGTGAATGTCTCAGAGCATTTTTCCCATTTACACCTGAGAAAAATAATACTGGAAACTTCTTCAGTTTCATTTGTGAAACTATTCAAGCAATGCTGTTGGAAACTTGGAGCAAAACAGTGCCCAGAACTATCAACCTGCATCCTCATGTAGACCAAATGGGCTCAGAGCTGCCCCAGTTACTACACGAAGATCCAATCTCATAGTTAAAAATTAGGGGTTTTCCCTAAATAGCTTGGAATTCAAAGACTTTAGAAAAGTGGGTGTGGATGTTAATTCCCAGAGATGACATTAATTGAAATATTTTGTGTTTTGACAGAAAACTCCCTTACGAATTAAAGATGATCCTCCCTTGTTTTCTTAAGAGTTGGTTTCTAAGGCATTCAGCTGGAATAGAATTAAATTATAGTACTAATGGGGATCCTGTATGGCTCTCAGCTGGCCGGCTGGGAGATGAGAACTTCACTCAGAAGCAGAAAAGGGCTTCACTCCTGAGGTTCCCTCCTCCAGGTGCTAGGACTTTCCTGGTGCAGTGGGACACTCAGCTCAGATATGTGGGATTTCTCCCTCCAATGATTTGCTCACTTCATTGATGTAACTTCTGAATTTTCTCTCTATACATCTGCATCCTCTGGGGAAGAAATAAACAGCAAACAGCTGCAATTAAGCCAAGGAGAAGGAGAAGAGCAAGACTTAGTCTCAAGAGCATAGTTAAGACAAGATTTGTACTTTGATTTCAGCTAGTCTGGAGCAATACAGATGAAATGCAGACAGTCTTTGTCATACAAAAAAGCAGTCTATAAAGCCATAGGGAATCTGTTCCCTATTGTCCATCTATTCAGGAGAGCCATGGAGTAGATATCCTATTCTAAACCACACCACTAACACAGTCAGATTCTAGAGAGTACAGCTAAAAGTAATTTGATGTACTGATTTTCTGAGGTGCAGGTATAACTGCATTTTACATTGAATCAATACATTTTTTTTACTTCTTTTCACAGTAAACAAAGGTAAAATATCCAACTATAAGAATTCTTTCTGCATAGGTCAGAGACCAGCAACCCATCTCAGTGCTCTTTTACCTCTGTTACCAGGATTGGATTACTTGTCTATTTAATTTGAAAATAGGTAAAGGATTTCTGACACCATTCTTCCACAACTGGTCTACTCATACTGAAAAAACAATGAACAAAAAGTGTAGAGGAACACAAAAAAAAAAATACAGCAGTGTCTCTGAAATGTCAGACATCAGAACCTTTAACCAACAGCAACTGTTGTATTCCAAAGTGTGCAAAACATCAAAAAAAAAGGTCTTGGTTTGTTATACCAACAAATGAGGAAGCAACTCAGGAAGTTTGTGACCTTTCTGGTCAATCTGCAATCAAGGCCACTGCTATTAAAATTCATCATGAATTACGAGCAACATATAGTAAAACAGTCGAGGAGCAAGAGGGCAGTTGGTGTCCTATGGAAACAAGATTTACAAGACTGCAATGTGTATGAGTCGATCCCATAAAGCATTTTTGACAACATACCCCTGGCAGTGCTATAATTAATAGATATTAATAG
This sequence comes from Oxyruncus cristatus, assembly GCA_013399855.1. NCBI lineage: Eukaryota > Metazoa > Chordata > Aves > Passeriformes > Cotingidae > Oxyruncus > Oxyruncus cristatus. The sequence continues at coordinate 181,225 of VXAY01001870.1, forward strand.
CAAGTAGTTACCAAAGCAATCCATCTATCTAATAACAGTCCACTATTTTGGCAAACTGCTCAGTGACCCTGGGACACTGATGCACGCCTGACTAGGCTGTGATAATTAAACGTTAGTTATATTATCAGGAAGCTGTATTTTGACAGCTGTTGAAGAAAAAGAGGGGACTGTGGTAGGAACTCAGAAAAGTTCAAGACATTAACAGAAGCTTTGAAGACATTAACAGCGTGATAACAGACACCCCAGGGTATAAACAAAGCACAAATTATAATCACTGATCCCGAAAGAAACATAACTTGCGAGTTAGATAGAACCAATTTTATTTAGCTGACCAATGTGGATGGAGCTGAACCTGGCAAGGGATGCAAAGCATAATAAGGACTTCCACGGGTATGTCAGCCAGAAAAGGAAGGTCAAAGAAAATGCATCCCCCTGATAAGCAAGATTGGCAAGCTGGCAACAACAGATGAGGAGAAGGCTGAGGTATTCAATAAAATTTTTGCCTCTCTCTTCCCACATCTCTTGAAAGGATGAACTGCAAGACAGGGACTGGGGGAGCAAAATCTCTCCCACTGTCAGAGAAGATGAAGTCATCTGAACATACATAAGTCTATGGGACCTGACGAGATGCATCCCAGAGTCGTGAGGGAATTGGCTGATGTAGTTGCCAAGCACTCTCCACGGTATTTGAAAAATCATGGCAGTCAGGTGAAGTCCCTGGCAACTGGAAAAAGGGAAACGTAGTACCCATCTTAAAAACAGTGTAGAAAGGAGGAGCCTGGGAACTACCATCCTGTCAGCCTCACATCTGTGCCTGGGGAGGTCATGGAACAGAAGCTCTGCTCCTGCATGGAGGACAGGGATGTGATTTGAGACAGCCAGCACGGCTTCATGAGAGGCCAGCAGGCCGAGGGAGGGGACTCTGCCCCTCTACTTCACCCTGGTAAGTGGGTAAAAAAACCTCACCTGGAATCCTGGGTCCAGCCCTGGACCCTCATCACAGAAAAGACATGGACCTGTTGAACTGTGTCCAGAGGAGAGCCACACAAATTATCAGAGGGCTGATTTCCTTTAGAGGGGTGAGCAAAGAAATTTTTATTTGGGGTAATAATTTAATGGTTTACGAAGTCCCATTCAGAGACTGAACTTACATGTATCCAATTTTTGTGTAAGAATAGTCAATAAAATGTTTTTACAATCATGGCTCAACAGTAATGCAAAACTATGACATGTGCCCAGAACCAGAATGTGTCGACAAGGCAACAGAACTGGATGTTCCCTTTTCTATTCCTCCAGTCAATATGTTTTAATCCTGGCAGGGAGAGAGCTCATATTGGCCCCAAACATCATTTAGTTTACTCATCTGCCTAGCAGCCCTTTTTCCTGCTAATACATCACCTTTTCTCTTGGAAACATGTATTTATGACACTTATTTTTACAATATGAGTGTCTGACACCAAAAAAAGATCCAGAGCATTTAGCAGAAAAACTATATGTCTATACGAGTTATTTTCCCATTTCTGTATTATAAAATACTAGTCAGTCCATTATTCCTGCCTTTTTGTCCAACCACTGTCTGTCCATCCTTTTCGTAGTATCTGAAACAGGGGTAACTTCCATACAGTTGTTTAACAGCATTTATACCAGTAAGGTGACCACAGCCAAGACACAGACCTGAGCACTCGCACACACTCATCCACTTTTTTCATCTGCAAACATAATCCTTAGCAGAGTTGTAGCCTAAAAGACCTACATAAATTTCTACATAAAAGATAGTCTATCTCATACCTATTAAAAAAGATGTTGACCAAAAAGATGCCACCGAGAAACCTGAGACCTTGATCTGGTCGTACAGGAAAGGATAGGACAATAAGGTAAGAAAAAATTCATTTATATTTAGGTCTCTCTCCTCCTCTGAAATAGGAATACAATACCCCACCCCCATATTAATTATTTTTATTATTAATATATTATAATTATTAATATTACATATTTAATATATTACAGTGTTGTAATTTATATCCTCAAAATACAATTTCTGTTAATTTAAGGCAGCATTCATAGGGCTTTTCACATAGAATTTTGGTTTTGTTACGGTACTAACAATACGGTGAAAATTTTCATCTGAGTTGTAAACTCAGTCATACGCTTTATTTAATTAAAAACTGTTACATCCTGACCCACTCTTACATTTTAACCCAGTTGTCACAGGTTTGCAGTTCTGTGTATAAGAGCTGATTACCTTTGCAAAGGATCATCATTAGCTCATAAATATCCAAAACCATTTGAACAAAACCCAGATTATTTTCTGTGTATCAGAGTGCTATTTCTGACTTTTTCTTAGACTCCTCAAAAATAAGATAATTGTCATACGAATGCAGCTCACACGCAATTAATTTGCTTCGTGTGACTTTCAGCACCAAACACAACATGGAAACAAACCTCTATTTAAGAAATCGAAACTGACATCAAAATTCTAAATAGGACTGCAGGTATCTATAATTTACTGTGCTTTGATTTGTGGTCCTCTTGGCATGCAGAGATGAGTATAATAACACAATTGTCTCTGCTGTTAGTTTTAATGGCAATATCAGGATGTGTTTGGGCTCCTTTGCAAACTGCTGGTTCAAAGTCAATGGCCAATGAGTTCATGATGAAGCGGCAGGGAGGCTCTCTACCAGTCCATCTCAACATTTTTTTTTTAAGTTTTTGATTCATTTCATTCAAAGTAACAGATAAGACTCAGTGAAGATTAAATTCAACTAAAAATTAAGACAATGAAAATTAAATTTCAATTGAAATAGGCAACTGTATTGAGTACACAAAACTTATTATCTCATAATGCCTCACTAAGGAGTGAGTTTACCTGATGGGCCACACTGAAGAATATGAGTAGGTGAAAGATTTCTTAAATTCTGTGGGAAAATCTTCAGCTGGATCTGACACTTTACCACAAAATACAAATCTCTAAGAAATCATGCTTCACAGTGCCTGGTGTTTACAGAACTGCTTGTCTCATAGAAGATATTTCTTCTTCCTACAAAACTACAGCAAGAGTTGCACATCTGAAAGACCTTTAACCAGGGAGCTGGAGAGTTGCTGTATTTCCGAGGCAAAATGCCTCATGTTGGTTACATGAGGAAGGTTTGAAGTTGGAAGATGTTTTAGTTTGCTTCCACAGGGACTACTGACCTTTGTGTGTGTGCTAAAACCAGCACTTTTAATATCACTCTGGAAACGTGAAATCCTGTGTTGGGCCAAGGAGTAGCTCCAGGACTTCGGTTTCTTGTTTCTGTAAGAACTTTTCAGTAAATCACCTTTAAAATTAGCCACAGGTGAATGAAGGTATTACAAGAGTGGGTTTTCCCTCAGTGTTGATCAGTGTTGATCCTTTATCACGCTACAGGTCATCATTCAGTTTTCCAAGATCTGTCTTTAGATGAAATGATTTCTGAGACATCATTCCGGAACAGGAAAAAAACTGAAAAACCCAGAAAATGCAGGGTCGTATACAATAAAATGGAGCATTATTAAGTCTTCTCTCAGACCCATTCGATGCTGCTTTGAGAAGTGATATATCTGGACATATTGTTATATGGTGATGGATTTTACCTGTATTTATCTTTTTTTTTAACCCATAGATTGCCTACCTGTGAAGCAGGTGGGGGATAAATAACCCCTTCCTTTGGAGTAGGCAAATAAAGTTTATTTTAATGTTGGGAACACTGTGGATAAGTTTGACTCGCTTTGGCAGGAGAGCAGATACCACAGCAACATCCATGTCATTACACTGATATTAATATGATAATACTGCAAGTGGTGGAAATTGGAGCCGAAAGGAAACTTGACAGATGATGCTCCTGTCTGAAAGCAGGATCAGCTGTATCCAAACCACTCCTGGCAGGTGTTTGCTTCACTTAGTCTCACAAGTCTGCATTGATGCACATCGTATGGATTTCTATTCCTGTACATGAAACATTTAATTAAGGAAAACAAACAGCAGCAGAGTGTGACGAGGTCAGGCTCACTAGACCGACTGCAGACAGTGTGCACTAATCAGGGCCTATTCAAATATATATTAGCAGATTGAGTAATGACAGCAAGCAGAAAAACAACTAAAAAAAAAGGCAACCAAAAACCAATAACCCCCCATTTTTATTTCCTCTGCACATTTCTCCTTTGCAGACTCACTGTGAGCTAAAATATAGGTCTGAGCTATTAGAATTTGTGAGTGAAGAGAACAAGCTAAAGACCACATTTATCTACTGCACAGTAAGAAGGCTATTTGCATCCTATTAGGACTATTTTTGCATGCTTATAGTAAACTCACAGATCTTTAGGACCTTAGAAAAATACAAACCAAAAAATCCTTAAAATGAGTTCCACCAAGAAGCCACTACCAGTGGAGGTGACTTTTTAAGTTAAAAGAAATTTTGATATCCCTTCCCACTGTCTTTTTTTTGTATGTGCATTTCTGTGCTTGAAACACCACCACAAAGGATTATCGGCTGAGTCTGAACAAATCATCTTGTAAATTAAATTGCCACATATTACCCAGGTTCTTGCACTTGGAAGATCAAAGGAAAAATATAATTAAAACATATCTTTGAAGGATTTTCCTTTGTCTGAAAGAACTTCTTTTTACCATCAGAACAGGTGACATGCTGGTTCCTCTGATCTGTTTAACACATTGTTATTGCTGTCTCTACTCAGATGTCTTTCAGACTCCCCAGATAATGTAAAAATAATGCCAAAAATTTTTATCACTACTTATAGGATTTAAAATGGATTGCAGTCAACTCGATTCTATTTATTTGAAAACCAATCCCTGTTCTCAGAGTGAGAAACTGCAGCAGGAGCCCTGAACACATTACAAAACATTAGCAAATTGTAAGTATTAATTCTTTAAATTATGTGTGTGAAAGTAAGAGATAGAGGGGGTTCAAGTGTGGCTATAAACAGAAACAAATCAGCCCTTGCACAGTAAAGGGCCGCAGATCACACTGAACGTTTCACTCAGTAATTCTAAAGTAGAGATACAAACCCCACCAACTCTTACATGAAATGATGAAGCCTCTTCATTCAATCCACCCCATGAGACAAAGCTGAGGGTCCCCAGCTCACGTAGAGCAGCTTTGTCCCACTTCAGCAAAGCTGCAGTGATTTACACCAGCCCTGGCTCGTAGAACACACACTTTGGTGAATAAACTGTAGCTTTGAAAAACCAAGGTAGAAATTAATTCCACAATCAATCCACCAACAGTACACAAATGGTAGTAAATACTTCTGTGTTTTCACTTCTCTGTCTGTACAACGGCATTCCAGAAATGTTTAAGAGATTCTATGTAGAAGTGTCTCTGTAGTGCCAGTCCATGTATAGGCAGAAGTAAATAAAATAGTATTTTCTAAATGTGGCAATTGATCAGTAAAGCTTTTCTTTCACTGGATTAAAAAGACACAATTTGTTGACTGAAGAGCACGTCATAGTCTCTATTAAAAAAAATGCAGATATCACTGCTACCAGAAATGAATAAAATATTATAAAAATACGTCAATCCTTTATCCTTTTTATTCTTGTAACCACAACTTTTTAATGGTTAATTTATTATGGATTCACTGAACAGCCATCAGCATACATTTGCACTACTACCAACTAGAATTTATTCATCTGGCTGCACAGAGGGATTTGTTAGTTATTGGGGGTCAGTGAACATGTAACACTTTTTTATAAACTGATATTGAACAGGAAGAAACTGCATTAGAATGAAGCCAGAATAACAATAAGCCAAAGAGCCAGGTGAGTATTTCTTGCTTCATCTCTTATATACAATTTTTTTTTTTTCCCCACTGCCAGGAA
>VXAY01001870.1:187108-265688 GCA_013399855.1 Oxyruncus cristatus
TATTTAAAATCTTTACTTTCTTTCCATTACTCTTTTTTTTAGGTCTCTGAACCCCCTGACAGCTGCCCTGCTGACAGCCTCCTGCCAGCTGAAAGGGCAGGGGAAGGAACAAGCACCAGTGGTCTGACGCTGTGTGGCTGAGCCAAGCGTGTGACAGGGTTTCGCCCCACAGACGGCGGGTCCCAAATGGCAGCACGTGTTGCAGCTTCTCAGCGCTGAAAGCTCCAACCCTACTTTTTACTCTCTCTTACTTCAAGAGGTAGTTTGCCATGTATCAAATAATTGATTCTTTCTATATATTTAGCACTATCCAGTCATCAGCTACAGTGGAATTAATCTTGATTTCCATCGGCATGAGTGACAGGAGAAATGAGCTCGGGGATAGAGTTTGGGGATAACAGCTGTTGAAAATGTTTATTTGCATAAACACGAGGAAATCAATTCCATTTCTGAGGCAATGGAAATATAACTTACCCTAGGCAGTTCTCATCTGAGAAACCACCTTTCCTGAGAGAATGACAGTCAAATTGTCTGCAAGATATTACCTGCTACCTATTATACCAACATTACACTGCAGTCTTAAGGAACAAGGTAAAGTCTTAACAGAACTGTGTAGTAACATAAGAGTGCCATTTGAATTAGGTTGGGAATATGTTGGTACAATGCATGCTCACCTGTTTGATTAAAATTATAAAAAAACATAACGATTCTCACAGATACTCATGCAGCTGCTCAGGATTACTGAAAAACTTCAAAAAAATATTTTTCAGTGTATAAATTGAGGTAAAAATTCCCAAATTTTCTTCGCCTAGCTGTCAAAACCCAGTAGAAACAGAGGCAAATGGACTTGTGCTGGAGATATTTGAATAGAAAAGATGCTGAGAAAACACTGGTGTACTTAAGATCAGCTCTACTCATTTTAGAAGTTCAGAGAGGAACAGCTGATTTTCATGTTCTGTTATTCCCAGTTTAGGCAAGCATTCAATTTGAGAAGGAGCGCAGAGGTGATTTAAATTTAATATCTCGATCTCATTTCAAGAGAATGGCTTAAACACAAACACGGTCAAGTTGAAAGTCTTAATGTTCTACTTGAATTCACATGATTTATGGCAGGGAAAAAAACCTGCAGTTTCTCAACAGGCTGAGAAATGCCAGTTTCATCTACATGGACTAAAGGAACCCAAATTCAAACAACAGACACTCAAACTAACATTTAACACAACACTCCAACTGACATTCGACACTGACATTCAAATGAACATTTCAGCTAAGAATAAATCTTCTTTTGAAAAATCCTAAATATGAATTAGGGCAGATACTGCATTCATCTGTACTCGTATAATTAGACATACTGGACTGAACTCATGTTCTTACCCAGGATTTATGCAGGGCAATTGAAGCCTATCCTTCAGTTCTCAAACAAATGCCAAATATGCTGCTGAGAGTGCTCAAGTGGCAGTTATTTTCCCTAAGAAAGTCTGTTCAAATTGGAATTTAGGTGCCCAAATACGCCAGTGAAAGCTTGCAGCGTTATCCTGAAAGATTCTGAAGTATTTGGAAGCATTTTTATCCATTTTCAGAATCACTTGTTGGCTTTGGTGAGGTGTGCTTCGCATTAGAACTGCACTCTTGTATTAACCAAAATTCCTTTTTTCCATTAATAAAAGGCTCTTTTTTTCAAGGTTGAAGTCTCTGCTACCCAGTTTTCTGTATATTCACCTCAGTATATGCAAGGTGACTGTACAATGGCAAAACTTGACAATCTTTACTTGTGCTCTGTGTTCCCACCTCCATGAAACCCTTCTGGTTCCTTGGAATTCCGGCTCAGACAGTGAGCAGGAGCAGTTATCTCTGCCACACTGGTGTCAAAGTAAAGCAAAGCAAAGCTAATTACTCACAAAATCAACCTAATGAGAATACACAGATTGATGATATTGCTTTCCAGAGCAAAGCTGGTACATCAGACCACAGGCTTCAACAAAGCTCCCTAAACGTTGGTGAAGACAGAATAAATACCAACAGCACAAGCTTCAAGCAGCTCCCTGAGAGGCTTTTATAAGCTGTCTAACGTTTACTTGCAGAATAGAAGCCCTGTTTATTAAATAACTAAACCAACTCTCTTTATTTTGTCCGCTCCGAGGGACACCCTTTATACAGTGAATAAGCCAATTAAAAAAATTAAAAAGCAAATATACCCAACCCCAATAATAATTAAATTCAGAACAATTTGGGGGATTTGTGGGACTAGAGGTTTCTTTTCTAGACTGTAGGCTGTTTTCAAATTAACTGAAAGAAGCATCTTCCTTAACATTCACTGATGGCACAGCTGCTGCTATCAAGCAGTTTTCTGCTTTAGCAGGTTAAAACCTCAAGCCCACGTAAAAAGGTAGATAATGTGTAATTAATTGGTCTAAATTTGGAGAGTATTTTAACTTAGCAGTGATGTCTCAACTCTGCATTATAGGGAATTTATCTTTTGCCTGTTACCAAAAAATCAAAACATCTCAGAGAGATGAACCAGAGACAGTAAGTATCATAGTATTTTTGCTGGTGGTTTTTTTCCCCCCCAAGCTAATTCCACATGTCAGGTGCTTATGAATGGCTATAGAACTTCAGAAGGAGGAGGGCTCAGCTTCTGTATATAACATTGCAAATTTGAAACTCATAGGTCATTAAAAAGTTATGTACCTGAAATTTTTCTCCGACTTCACCAAGTTACTTAACGAAATACAGAAAACTATTCTTACTCAGGCTCTCAGGTATGTTACTAAGGCTTTCTGTAGACAAAGGAACACTTGGACTTTTCATTCTGCATTACCTTCGATATCTCAGAGCAATTTGTAAGAAACCAACTTTACAGAGTCTCAATCTGGTTTTGCTCTCCCGGCACAAACGAGTGAACCAAGGGAAAAACCTCTTGTACTTGAATCTGTTCACAGCTAATAAGATTTTCCAGGAGGTGAGAATATATATTTTCTCTCTTTTCACCTTCCTAACAGCAGTGTTATCTCCTTGATTTTGAAATTTTTTGGGAAGAAGAGTCAATAAATCTACCCATCCTTGAACAACAGCTTAAGTTTTAGACATCTTGGACTATTTCCATTCTTTGCCTGAAGGTACACAAACAGCTTTAACCTCTGTAGACCGTGCCCAAAGCATCAGGCTACAGAGCACTTTTACTTGCTGCCTTTCAACTGAAGTTTTAACACTACGAGGAAAAACCTGTGAGATTCAGTGGAAATCAAGAGATGTTTTGTTCCAACCCCAAATACAATCAATTACACATAATTCTGAACCTCCTTCAAATGGAGTCCGAAATAAAACAGTCATCCCTTGGCTCAGGATAAAGCAGATAAAAGTGCTAATGCAAGGAAATCCTACTTCTTGCAAATCAAAACAATCCTATCTATACATTTCTGTCTCAAAAAGGAAAAAATGTCAGCATTTGTTTACTGGTGTTTCTTCAACACTTAGCAAAACTTAATTAAAGAGTAATTACACGTAAACCCTTATGTCAATAGCATATGATTGTGTTTTAAACTGCTACGGGGTTTAGAAATGATAACATATATACTTTTCCTGATCACCATAATATCATCTTATTAAAAAAAAAAAATCTAAATTCCTTCAACATAAGTAAAATACAGGATTTCCTTTCTATGTAAAATTATAGATCATGTATCTGAGTCCATTGATTTCCAAGTAAAAAGAATGATAGAACGGTTTGGAAGGGACCTGAAAGATCATTTAGTTCCAATCCCCCTGTCATGGGCAGGGACACCTTCTACTAGACCAGGTTATCCCAACCTGGCCTTGGACACTTCCAGGGATGGGGCAGCCACAGCTTCTCTGGGCAACCCGTGCCAGGGCCTCCCCACCCTCACAGGGAAGCCAAGCAGAGAAAACTGAACATTAAAATTTATTTTCTTTCAATGGTTGTTTCATTCCTGGACAACTGTGGTTCACTAAGTACCTTAAAAATATCAGTTTACAGCAAGATCATATCATCCTGTTATTGCAGTTTTCCCTCTAATGTATGCATTAAATACAGTGTCAAGATCAACTTTATTTTCTCTAACATCTATGTGCTGTATTTCATCAAACTCCCAGTTAATAATTTTTTGAGGGTTTTTTTTCTGGAAAAGTCTGTTGGCTTTTATAACAGAGCATATCAGCTGTTTACAAAAGAAGCCTGGCATTTCCACATTTCAGCTTAAGGAAGGAAATGAAGAATACATCAGCTAAACAGAAATGAGGGGGATTCAGTAAAATAGTTCCAAAGGCAATTAGTCAGGGCATTATGTTTGATATTACTGCAGGAAACATGACCAAGTATCTAAAATACGCAGGAATTCCCACACAATTTCAAAAGATATTATTAATACATTAATTTATCCCGTGTTTTTCCTCCACGTCATTATTGTTATTTTAGTAGAAATATATATGGGTGAGGGTTAAGGTTTATTATAAACATATATGACAGATTCAGGAAAATTCTTTCATAATAAGAGAATAAAATAAAGAAATAAATAAAATAAAATAAAGAAACTGTGCCAGACATACTATCTGTACGCGAAACGTGTGCCAAAAAAATAGAGCGGTTCAAATAATATCTTTTTTCTGTTTGGTGGCTGCAAACCAAAAAAAAAAATAATCACACAAACTGTGTCAGGTTGATACACCAAGTATATTCCTATTGTCCAAATTCAGAAAACTTTCACGGGTAGTTTATGCTGACCTAAAAGGAAAACATCAATATGAGATATTTCACACGACTTCTCTCTAGTTTCAGGTTTTCCCAGAATAATTCAAATCTATGTTTATACAACATGCACTTCTGTATTTAGCATCCCCAATGTACATTTGCTTGGAGGGGTCAGAAGATTTTGTGTTCAGCTGTACGGATTCATTCATCAGCTTCCAAATGCCTCCACCTGTCATTTTTAAATAAACCCACTACTCACTACCTACTACCCACCTACCAGCTCTACTCTTTATTATCAAGGCTATTCTCTTAGTGTTTGGATTAGCATCTGACATCGTCAGCAGAATTTAATGAGCTGTCTTATTTTTCAGTGCTCTTTTCATTGAAAATTTCTGCCCATTTTTCAAGGAACTGACATTGTGCTGCACCATCCTGCCATTTTTCAGCCCTGCTGGAGATGCGATGTCTATTTATCAAACAATTATCAATTATCTGAGAGTTCGAGCTTCACAGGCATTCTATGAATTCCTGAGATTTTTTTGGGGGTACTGACACGATCAAATACCTGTCAGCATATTGTAAAATAGTTGAAACAGCATAGCCAAAAAATGAGGTGGGAAAGAAAAAGATTCACGGCTCACATTAAGTACCACTTGCTGCTGCCATTATCACAATCACTCTGCCTGTGCAGACTTCAACAAACACTATTCTGGGAAGGAGCCTTTCTCTTCAAGGACAGTATCACAAAAGTCTCCAGACACAAAGTGATTCCCACAAATGATTAAACACTGTCTCTAAGTCCCTTTTACATGATACATGTGTTCCCAACAGATCTTCTCTTAAAATGCAGCTCACTCACGTAACAAGGGATGCAAATGTTTGCTTTAGAAAGAGACGTTATTCTATGTCTGTATTGCTAAATCAGAGAATTTCCCTGAATTATCCCAGCGCGTGCATTAACTCTCTGATCCTCTTTTATTCAGAATTATAGATGTATCTACAAGGCCAAAAGGCTTGGACTTCACTCACTGAGGAACTGCCAAAGAAACCCAGATTACCTCAGTGCCCATCAGACCAAGAAACTACAGAGCACAGAAAAGATTAAGAGAAATAGAAATTCTATTGTCTGATCAATCATAAGGAATTATATGGACTCTGACAGGTTACAAGCACAGATGATGATCTATTGTAAGACTTGCACTTGTGTAATCAGTTTTAAAGACTAAATAAACCAGATCAGTGCTAAAGCATCCAAGACACTGGAGCAGATAAAGATGTTGAAGAAGTACTGATAAACTGAGAAAATGTATTAAATTCTTAATACAAAGCACTGACAAACTTCACTTAGACCAGTCGTGTAAAAAGAGCAGTGTGAACTGCAAGGTACAAAGAGGGAAATAGGAAATAGGATATTAGAGGAAGCTACAATAGCGTTTTACAAATGAATTTGAGATATGTGCTTGGGAGGATAAAATAACTACAGTGTCACATTCCGGTAGGATTTTCAAAACCAGTTTTAAAAGATTTGTGATCATTATGGGAATAAAATTCTGGAATCACTTACCAATGAGCTCTCTGACAAAGAGCTAGAAAGTTTCTGGAATTTTCAGGTTAGAAATTGGACTGGAATTAGAAATTAGATTGTTGAATTATTAGAGAATTTGGATTATTATTTACTATTGATGGTCTTTCTCGCACTTCATTTCTATAATATTGACCATATAAGGAGGATTTTTATTGCCACCTATTAAGGTCTTTGGTTGGTTGTGCTGTTTTAGTCTTGTTTGACTTTGCAGGCAGCCTCCTTCACTTTCATGGCAGGTATTCTGCTCTCTTGGTAAGTGCAGGATCTCATACATCCTATGAGAAGAATTTAATTAATTTAAAAATGTAATTCTGCCATAAATGTCTTCTGACACAATGAAAGGCTCTCTTAGACATCAAGATGAAAAAATAATAATGATAATTATCATGTAAGCATGACAGAGTTGCAGAATGAGGTACAAACACGAAATTTAATTTTATCAAAAGAACTTCTTAAAGATGATTATTTATATAATATAAAGATATATTCTTAACTTCGTAATAAACTTTCTCATAAAAAGAAAGTAGAGTTTGAAGTCACAATATTCTACCTTTATTTCTCTCTCCTGCAACCCTGCCACAAATCATCTCAATAAAGGTTAAATAAGTCTCTCTTGTAAGATTCGGGTTTTCATTTCCTTATGCACAGAAATACAGATGGGCCTTGTTATTTCCAAATCTGTATTACAACAAAAATGCCATAATTACAGAATAATATATGAAGCAGAACAAACAAGAGTTTGTTTCATTTATTATATTACTGAAGACAAAGTCACGCAGGAAGAATGAAAACAAGTACAAAAACCTGTGCAGAAAAAGCTGCAGAGAACAGGATCGGTGAATAAAAAATAATAGATTTCTGCCTCCCTACTATAATAACTTCTATTGAAGTCATCTTTATTATTCAGTTGGATAAAATTTGCTTTGTCCTTTTTATTTTCAAAACACTGGAATAAAAAATGAGGCCATCTAGAACTAAACAATCATGATCACATTTGGTAAAGGGAAAATCAGATTTCCAGGGTCTGTGTCATTAGATCAGTCAGCACAGTTGTGGTTATATCAGTAACTAAGTGTACAACATTTGTTTTTGCTATAAGTGTAAAAATCAGACACAAAGGCCCTTCTACAAAGCACATGATTCATTCACAGCAGCCCAAAGGAAGCAAGTGTTCAAATGTTTTGCTGTGTTATCTCAGTCAGATATGTTTTTTAAATGCAAGCAGTCCACAAATTTTGCACATTTTTAAAGAATGTGTCAAACATTTTTTTAATATATAATTCTGTGATTTGGTTATGTATATATTTTTCAATATTTGTGAGTTGGTTCAAAGGCATCCACACTGCAGCCTGGTAAATGGGATTAGGAGCTGGAAGGAGGTAGCCTAAATTCATGTATGAAAAAAACAATTTAGGACATGAGGAGGTGTAAAAATAATCAGCTTTAAAGGGAAAAAAATTTGAAAAAGGGTAAAAAATGATAATGAGATCTTTATCCCTCTGTCAGAAGCCAAGGTGTACAGGGTAAGCGTCCTTTTTACCTCCTTTTAGTAACTCCTGATTTTTACACTGTAATAGATGTATAAACTTCTAGTGTTTATTTTTCTTAAGGGGATTGTATTCTCAAGTTTTGCAATGGCATACTTGAATTCCTCCAGGAAGTCTCTGGTAGGAAATAAAACACGGCCTGCTAAAGATTTAGAGCTGGTAGCTAATGGTGTTACAATCAGCCTAAAAGGAGGGTAAATAACAAAGGAATGGGGGCATCAGGAACTGAAAACAACAGAACAATGATACCACAAAGAAAACTTTCTCAATAATGTGGCAGCCTTGAGACGAAGTGTGTTGACCATTTTTAAGCAAAATTTTTTAGTTCCCAATATTCCAAGCCCTGTTTGTCTCCCGTCTCTTTTCAGTGATAAAGTACAAGTAAGACTTCAGAAACACTAATGAAATCTGTGTGTGCTGCTACCGATGTTATTTTCACTTCCTTGTCTTAGTTGGAGGACGACATCAATTTTCTAGGCATTTCATCCCTGTGTTTCTCATTAAAATCCATGGAAATATCTTTCAAAATCCCACGAAACCATTCTGAAAACCGACCTCTTCAGCTATTGCAATTACGGGATTGCAGCTGGCATTTTGTTAGCTTGGTCTACAGCGTCAGAAGTTCTTGGAAGTTTATTTTGCGGTAATAAAATCAGTTTAGCTATTTAAATGCTGCAAGTAGAGGTCAGCCAAGATGCACCGTGTGCCATCTGTTGTGTTACAGTTACATGCCAAGAAAGCTTTCCACGCACATAAGATGGAAACAGGAGCATCTTTGACAGACACTGCAGACTGAAATAAGCTTGGAGAGCTCAAACAGGTTAAGATCCAAATGACCACAGGCAGTGGCTGCAGGATATTACTCTTCTGCTGCAGCTTAAAAGAAAATATTAGGGAAACATATCTTCAGCCTGCATGAGGTGGGAAATGCTGATGCTCTCCTAAGACACATGTCCCACTGGTTGTCTCACTTTCAAAGAGACTTGATGTTATAGTGTTATTACAAGGGAAGAGTTTGATGTAAATGAAGCATTTCAAGCTTTCACCAGAAGGTAATTACAAGAATATATTATCCTCACTGCAAGAAACTTGAGGGCAGAACTAGAAGCACACCACAGGCAGTAGCAGTGTCTACTGTGGGAAAAGCCTTTTACCACAGACAGGACTTTTGTCATTTCAGAGAGGTGATGCTATAAATATAGAGAGATAAAAACTGCTTCTTCTACATATGGAGATATTTCAGTCTCTAGAAATATATCAGTCTCTAGAAATTGCCCAGGTAATTTACTACAGTAGGCATTTAATACAGTACATAAGCAACTCAGCATGACCAGTCTAAAAGGCATCTATTTCCACCTAGTTGTCAAAGATCCACAGAATCATAGAATCATAGAATACCCTCAGTTGGAAGTGACCCACTAGAATCATCTAGTCCAGCTCCTGGCCTTGCACAGGACACCACAAAAATCCCACCCTGTCCCTGAGAGCATCGTCCAAACACTCCTTGAGCTCTGTCAGCCTCGGGACCACAACCACTGCCCTGGGGAGCCTGTTCAGTGCCCAACCTCCCTCTGGGGGAAAAACCTTTACTTAATATCTGACCTAAACCTTCCCTGACACAGCTCCAGCCGTTCCCTTGGGTCCTGTCACTGGTCATAGAGAGAAGAGCTTGGAGCTGCCCCTCCACTGCCCCTCATGAGGAAGCTGCAGACCACAGTGAGGTCTGAACTCAGTCTCCTCTTCTCCAACTGAACAAACAAAGTGACCTCAGCCACTCCTCCTATGTCTTCCCTTCTAAACCCTTCTCCATTTTCACAGCTCTCCTTTGGATGCTTTCTAATAGCTTTGCTTTCTAATAGCTTTCTCCCTACATGTCTATAGTGATGTCCCAGAGGGTGTAGACAACAGCCATTTAAAAGGTTAAATTATTAGTCAAAGGCAAAAGTTGAGCAAAATTAATTTTATGTTGTATGTTAGCAAGGTTCTAGCTATTCAAAACTAATCCTGGAAGTATACTATGTTTACTTTTACTGGTTTATATATAGTAAGGAGTAGGCTGTATCTAATGGTTTCTAAATGCTCAAAGTTTTTTGCTCACTTGTATCTAGTTTACTATTTTAAGTGATATGCAAATCACAAGTCAACTAAAAGTCAAAAGATAGTACGTCTAAAATCTAGAAATTGGAACAAGGATTGTGAAAGGCTCACTGATAAACCACTCACAGAAATCACAGTAATCAGATCCTTTTTCTCCATCTGCCGCAGGTTCAGTGATACAGTCTGGGCAAATCATTTTCCCTCCTAGGTTGTCACCAACAAAGTGGAGGACATATTAATGATTAAATTTAAAAAGCATTTTGAGTTCAACAACAATAAAAAATCTGATGTCAGACAGACTTTTGGTGCTTCTGAGCACTAAAAGGTGTTTGAGGCAAGAAGCATCACCCAAATCCTAAGAGAACCTGAGCTATTGTAATTATAAATTCAGCCAACTTAGAAAGCTAACACGCTCACTAATTGCTTACAAAATGCCAAACACTTCTGTGTCAAACATTACAAAATGAGAAGGAAAAAAACCTGCCATTTTCTTGCTTTGAAGATGTGGAAAATGATTTTTCTCTAAAAGAGAAAAAATCTTTCTGAAGGTAGGTAACAACAAGGAATGGGATAATATTCACTAAAAAAAAAAAAAAAAATTGGGGAAGAATTTTTTGTATTTGCAATGCTGATGAAAAAAAAAANNNAAAGGGATAAAATTCACAAAAAAAAAAAAAAAATTGGGGAAGAATTTTTTGTATTTGCAATGCTGATGAAAAAAAAAAAAACAAATCATTCTAATGATTGCTACCAATTTTGGGTATGTTTAGATAACACCTCATTCATTTGCGGATCAGCAAATTCAAAAATGGGGAAAGAAATGCAAGTTTCTCAGCAGAATTCTGAGTTTTATTAGAAATAAAACTAAAGTAAAAGATGATTTATGGCCAAGCTGTGGATGAGAAAGAAGGTAACTTCTGCAGCAAATGGCAAAGACAGAAAGATGTAAGGTAAGACTTAAGGTGTAGCTGTACTTGCACATTTGCTCTCCGGAGCTCCTGCTGCTGTCTGGCTTTTTGCCATCTCATTCTCTGAACATCATTTCAGATGGGAAAACTGCTATCAGTGACTTTCAGAAATGAAAATATATGGTGTGACTCAGAAGTTCCTCTCTAATGCAAAAAGGGATGGAGAGGAGAAAAAAGACATAGATTTTCACCTGGGGCAGAAGAGCAAAATAATGAACACTAAATATTATAGTACCTTTGTAAGATTCATTAACCTCAATTTTTAATTGAGCGGACAGTAAACAAAAGACTGACTGGAAATAATCAGATTAAATTAAGGATTTATGATCTTAATGCTTTTATCTGTTAGGCTTTTGAAAATCATGTGTCACAAATTAGTGTAATTAGCACTTACACTGATGTAGAACCTTTTGTATAAGGTTGCCAGTGACCTGTTCATTCTATTTATTTACCATTATTCAATGAAATGGGCAAATATCACAGTAATACTGAGATATCTGTTTGCAATCCAAGGTACAAAATTTCATCTCCTCATGCTTTCTCTTACACAGACTGGGAATGTGAAATGCTACAGCTTCCTATTTGTGTTATTTAAGTGTTTGACGTCCTTTAAACTCCTGGGTGTCAAGGTAACTCATAGATGAGTTGCAATACTATGCATGATTAGAGGTTTAGTATTATACAATATTGGAAGAACAGTGGTAAGCAGCAGCTGGTCCTACCTACTTCAATTTTTATGACTTCAATCAACAAAACCACCAAACATTCTTTGGTTAAAAGGGGTGACCTTTGACATTGTTATTATCTGAGAGGGATAACGCAAAGTTTGATTTACCTCTCCTACGTAAACAAGTATCCAGCAAGAATAATTATTCCAGTGAGGAAGTTACACTGAGTCAAATAAGGTATCATTATTGCTTCTTTCTCGTTTTCCCCTCTCCTATCCAAAAATTTCCCTGTTCTGTTATTAATATACATGACTGAGTGCCTTCATCTTCCCCACGACGTTATGGCAATAACAATTGTTTGTAACAAAAACATATCCAGGGGACTGTTCAGTCATGTCACAAACAGTGGTATAAGATCTTATGGCAGCTCTTAACTGTTTCCTTGGGCATGGTAATATTTACAAATCCCTTTAAGCAACGGAACAGTACAAACTGTGTCTTGGAAAGGCGGCAGCTGATCTGCCACATGCTCTGCATAGCTATGGGTAAGAATTGGACTTATTTTCTCTACAAGTAAAAGAAAAACTCGAGTCATTTAACGGGTGCCTCAAAGGGTACGACTATGAAATTACAGACTACAAGGAGACACGTAACACCAGCATTTTTGGCTCTGTGATAAAAGGCTCTCATTGTAAAGCAGTGGCTTGACTTCCTCACCCAGACATAACGACCCAGACTGAAGGGTGGTATGACCAGCCTCTAAGTCACTCATCTTTTAGAAGTAAGACCTCTCTCCTACAAACCTTTTGACTGCAAGAAGTACAGGCATTGATAAAATCTTGACTTTTCCTCCCTTCTCCATCTTGTGCTTTTGAAGCATAACGTTTTCTAAAGAGATTAAGGCTCAGAGAACCACTTTTCCTCAACTCTTGAAGTCTTGGAAGTACTTCAGGATCATCAAAACATGAGTTTTATAACCTGTGTACTGTGAAACTAAACTTACTGGTGAGATTACACTGTCATGCTAAAATCATTTTCTCAGCTACTTATAAGTTTCTTAAGAAGTTTTCCTCAGGCTGAAGTTCCTCCTGCTTGCTCTGAGGCCATAGGAAAAAACTTTCTGGAACTTTGAAGAAAATCCACTTAATTGTTTTATTTGATTTTCAGAAACCCAAGCTGGGAAATAAAGCAGTGAAACCAATGCTTTTTCATGCTAAGCCATGGAGTCAGTCTTCCTTCATTATCATCAATATTTCATCAAAGATTTTCTAGTGAAGCGTGATCCACACATTTGTTACAATGTCATTCTAAAGGAATAGTGAGGTGGTTGGTTTTATCTTTGGAAACTTAATTAAGGTATAAAATAAATTTCCAAACTCTAAGGAAACTTGTTATTAGACTTATAGCATTTTATTCAGGATAACTAGATCTTTTCTCAATGAGCTTGCTACTGTTTTATCTCCCAAGGCTGCAGCACTACAGGCTTTCCAGTGTGTCTTCTCCTTCGTAACTGAGCTCAAGTTTTTACTTAGGATAATTATGACTAAGAATATTTACTTTCAAATCCATATCTACATGAAATGGTGAATTTTCTTCTTAAATACACGGATTGTCAATAAGTAAAAAAAAAATAACATGAGTAAACAGAAGAAATCTACTCCCATATGTACTTGACATTCAGCAGCAGCGTTACAAACACATATAAATAAATCCACTGAAAATTCACCCTAAAACCTTCGCTTTCCCCAGTAGCTCTCCCAAATTCTCATTTCTCACAGCCTGCTCTGTGTCCATTCATATCATCATCCTGATTTCTCTTGCCATTTCCCTCATGCAATTCTGCAGCAAAAGCTTCCAGCAAGAGATGTATATTTTGTCCAAATAACAACTATCCTGGGGGAAACAAAGACATGGATTATCTGACTCTACTGGTTATCTTGAAGATCTATTTTGACAGCAAAATATTTTAAAGCTGCACAGGCCATTCCAGGCTAAGACTATAGGTGTCAAAACACAATAATAACAGTTATTGAACTAATCCAACAAGGCAAAAAGTGCATTTTGTTACTGAAAACATCTGGAAATCCATGAAAGCACACAAAAGGTATTGATGTGACAGATTTTTTCATTCAAGTAAAGCACAAAATACTATGTCTACAAGTATTACTTCCACCTAGTAAATGCTAAGAAAAAGTGGGACATTTTATGTTTGTGAACAGACATAGAAGTGAAATAGCTGGAAAAACAGGTGGAATAGAGATGAGTCACACAAGTAACTAAACTTGGGATAAAAAAAAGGGTTTAGAATCATTGAATTGTTTAGGTTGGAAGGGACCTTAAAGATCATCCCATTCCATGACCCTGCCATGGGCAGGGACACCTCTCACTATCCCAGGTTGCTCCAAGCCCCGTCTAACCTGGCCTTGGGCACTTCCAGGGCTGGGGCAGACACAGTTTCTCTGGGCAACCTGTGCCAGGGCCCCACCACCCTCACAGCCAAGATTTTTTTTCCTAAAGGATCTCATTTAACGGCCTTAAGTTTGGGAGTTGTTGGATCAAAATTTGCAAGTATCTACATAGAGAACAGGTTTATTGTAAGAAAGGTGCTTCGTAACAAAGGTGCAGATAAGATGTGGAATAAAGTGTAAGGTCTAAAAAATATAAAATACCCCTCTTTAGATTACAAATATTGTTATAAACCTTGGTACTGAAGGGAATTCAGTGTCTGAATTACTTGGCATAATTTGTGATGGATTTGGTATCAGTTAAATGTTTGTAATCAAAACTTGGGGTGGAGGAGTTTTGGTCTTCCTAAATTATAAATACACTAGAGGATTGTGAATATACCAAGGGAATGGTTGTTGATGCCACTAAACACAGTTTGTTGCAAAGCTTCTAAAGTTTTCCTCTGCCACAGGAACTTTGAAAAGCCAACACAGACAGTACCCCTGCCAAGAACATTTAAGCAATAAGGATTATTTTAGCATTCAAGGGCTATTATATCACTGTAGTAGAAGCAGTATGATATACCTATGATGGGTTTATCATAAATACTGTGTTTGCTGGAGTCTAGAAAATGGGATGCAGGTTAAAAAAACCAGGATAAGTTCCACTATGACCCACACATTGCATAAGCTGAAGGAACAGAGACACACCAGTGCAACTCTAGTGTACCTGTGATGCAGGTATCTAGAGATGATGCTTTTTGCACTTGCATACTTTGCTCTGGATTATTACTCAATGGACTTTACTACAAAATTTGTCACATACAACTTGATATATTTTTCAAAATGAAAGCTGCTATAACTTTTGTTCAAGATCATGAGATTTCTAGATTACAATTTTTTCCTTTACATCAGTTCAAAACTCCATCATTAAATATGCCATTCTGCCCACAAGTGCCTGACATGACTTTTCCTTGGCCATCTCCTGCTCATTTTTTGAGTATGTCTGAATGCTCTCCATTATTTCTGACTCACTATTTCCTTGTAAATGCTTTTTCAGTTTCCTCATTAGTACTTACTGCTTTCACTGATCTTTTTGGCTTCTTAAATAGCCAATAGTCCCTCCACCTCTGTCCCAAAAAGGTTCAGTCATGGATAACAAATTCCCTTTTCTCTATAGTAATGTCAGCAGTTTATTTCTTACTTTGCTCCGAGTTTGGAATACCAGCAGAGATTTTTGTATTTCATGCTTTCTTTTATTCCCCACCCTTATTTCTCTTAAATTTCATGCTCTAAAACAGGTTATTAGATTAAACTCTTCTTTCTTACAGCGAAGCCTAAGATGCACATGTAGAAGCACAGCTCTTAATATTCACTGATTGGAATATAAACCTGCTAATACACCACAGAACAAAGGCCAAGATGCTAAACATTCTACTGAGTAGTAAAATGTTAACCTGTCTTGAGTAGCAAAAATTAACCCAAACACACAACTTCTAGAGTATAGGTTGAAGTGCCTGTTTTAAAGAAACACAGGTAAAAGCATCAGTCCTGGGTCGGGCTCATTACCAGAGGCACAAATGAAACACTTTATCAAACAGGATATGGGAGTAAAAAACAAAGAATGAGGATAACAAGGTAGGACTGTCTAGAAAATATCACCTTTGAACAACTAACATGTTGCATGTTGTATTCCATCTTAGCACACTAAGGTTTCAAAACCAAGTGGTTCGGGGGAGCTGAATCATTAATTTATGCAATCAATCAATCAATCAATTAAAATATCAACCAGAGCTCTCGACTGTATTATTAACAAGTTATAAATCACACAGACCGCTGTGTGATCAGATTGTATGGGATAGTAGGTATAAATGGATACTAGAGTTTGTAGGAGTCAGGTTATTTTGGGAAAATATGAATCACACATCACAGTAGCGTGATCAGAGAGGAGAAGTGAGTCCCCAGCTCAGAGGGTGTTATTCACTAGAAAAATATTTTAAAAAAAATTACTCAGTGATTAAAAAGGGAGTAATTGGATTTAATCTCTTCTACAGAGGCCTTAAATAAGCATGGTTAAAAGTTAATTATCTTAAAAAAATAATCAGATAATGGGGAAATGTGAAATTACTACAAGTAAGTTTTTCTGCAAGGAGAAAAGCAGGTATTTCTCATGAAAATAATTAATAGAGTACACATAAAAACCGTGAAAGAACTACAGAAAAAAAATGCAAATAAGTGGCAAAATTACTTTAATTTATAAAAAACCCTCCACCACTTTTTTTCCAATGCGTAAAACCACATGAAACAATAATTTGCTAATGAATGATGACCTATAGGAAATCAGACAACAGAACCAGCTTTATGTTTACAGTCCCAAAGCTGGAGAGGCTTTCAAGTTGACAAAGGGGATTCAGCAGCAATTTACCACCCAGGGTTTTCTTTAATTTATTTTTTAATCTTCTACTTTCCTGGGAAGGAAGAAAAATATCATCATTACTCACAGGTTGCTAACTTTATGTAATATTTGCCTATTATTTACATTACAAAAATATGTGTGAAAAAATAAATTATCCTTCAACCCTTTCAGTGTTGCTACGAAACGTAGAAATGTAGCAATCTAAGAAAAAAGGAAAGGGGCAAATGAATAAAAAGTGATTACTCAAGATATGTTAATAGTCTCACAGACTCTGGTGTGCATTAATGGGATGAAATTTTGGAAACAAAGCTGTATTGCCAAAACAACCATGAGATAGGGAAGCTCCTCCCCTTTCAGCCATTCTGGATTCCAGGGTTTCACCAGAAACCTGCTAAGGGCAGATGTTGAGGGATCAGCTTGTGCTGTAGCCAAGTTCTCCACTGCCAAATTGTTTAATTTCCCCTGTATTTCTGTGTTAATGATGCCTGAAAATCACAGACAGGTTTCTGCAACTGCCTCCTCCCCCAGCAGGCTTTGCAACCCTCAGAGATGGACCAATTTTGCCTGAAGGCAGAGATGGCTTTTGGACAAAAGCAGTCTTGAAAATCCAAACACTGAGTATTTAACTCCTTTCACTACCTACTTTCTTCAGGGACAGATACTCAAGAGGCTCAAAAACTCACAGGGCATCAGTTATTTCTGTGTCTCCCCTTTTCTATAAAGCAATTTTACTTCACTTCAGTGTTAATCTAGAAGCTGGAGGGTGAAACTGGCACAGGTCCCAGTGGACTACAGATATCCAGTGGCTAAAGTAAGAGAAAAAGGCAGCACAGAGAGTTCACCCATGACATTCCATTACCAGAAAAGTTTCATCCTGAAAGAATTTGAGTTCATTTTGCCTCAAAAACTTCCCTCTCCACCCCTCCAAGGCGGAGAGACGGACACAAGATCTGGCAGCTGCAGGGACTCCGAAGAAATAAACGCAAAGAGTTCAAGCTTTTCATTGTCTCGTTGCAAATAATTGGACTTGTGGCTCTAGCTATGTCAATATACTAATAATGTTTACTAGGAATTGAGAACATCTGTTGCCCACACAGGGAAGAAAGGCCTGGGATGGAAATTAAAACTAAACTGAGCAGATGAAACACTAGGACACAAAGGCAGCCCACAGCTTTAATTTGAAATAAAATCTCTCAACTTGAAGAGCTTGAATTAAACTAATCTATGACCTTCCTAACATTCCTTGATTAGAACCACAGATTACCACCTTCTAAATAGTATTTCTTATCTAGCTTAATGTCAGCTAAAAGAAAAACACGAGAGTAGAAGTTGATCAGAGGAAACCCAGGGATGTTTACATTTTTGCAAAGTTGGGTACAGAAGCTTTGAAAGAATATTGACACTTTTTCTTCATTATCAGAAGTAGTTGTATACTCTGATAAATCAAGTATCTGCAAAATACATCAGCAGGAACACTCTTTGTTCCTTGAACTAAAGTTGCAGAAATAAATGAGCCAAATGTTTTTTCTTAGGCTTCTTCCTCTGGGCTTTGTCCGTCTTTAATTAAAATCTGTCAGTTCATGAATTTAGAAAATATTCACAAAAGCACAAATAAAACACTATCATCTACTCCTTATGAAGACCACTAGTACCTCCTGGGGGTGAGCTTGAGTGCCACACTGCAAATTCTCAGCACTCCACTGACCTCAAGTGCATTGCAGGTTTACACACATGATTTTCAGTCCCTAAGAGAAAGTCTAGTTTTGAATTTCTTATGAACCAAATGCTGTGTGTGCTTTTCTGAGAGATATTTCTGGAAAGAAACAAACAAACAAAAAAATTCTGGGCTGGATATTAGTTCTGATAATGCTGATGGAAATCTAGATTAAATTCATTACCAACCACTGGAGTAAAGTTTTCCTTCACACTTCCCTCCCCCCTCTCCTCTCATTGCCAAATCAAGTTATCAGAGGTCACTGAACAGGTCCAGTTGATTGTTTTGTGTGCTGTGCATACTGACAGTGGGTTTTTCCCTCCTGTCTTCAGTATGCAACCCTGCTTCTACATTTATGATGGGAAAGCATACAATCAGCCTGAATTGGGGAGCTCCAAATAATAGTTCTCAGAAAATGAAAAGTAGCCTGCACTGGATCTTGAAAAGAAGCTCAAACACTTTCTTTTCCCCCTTGAGATTGTAAAAGAAAAAAAAAGAAACCCCTAAACTCCCAATTATCCCCATTATCCTCTTCAAAGTGGAGAACATTAAGAAAGGCTCCTGCAACTTTAATGGACAAAATAGTCTATAAAACAGAAAGAATGGAGCTGTAGGATTTCATTTGCTACCATCACTATCCAACCTTATGACATTACTGATTTGCTTGAACTATATCAACTTTAAATCATCATAAACCATTGCCTAACACAGTTCTTTCCCTGGCCAAGTGTCCTTAGAAGACAACTTTGATTATTTGGTGTGTCTCACAAATCTGTAAGTTTGTATGAGATTAAACCGATTCATGTAAGGCTCCACAAAATTCTTCATAAAAATCAATTCATGCAAAATTGGGAAAGTACTGTCCTTTCAAAAGTTAATTTTTAGATGCTTTAAATTTGGTGCTACATTGCTTCATGTTGAAGAACAAAAAAACCCCTTCATTCCAATTTTGTTGGAAATAAGTTTCAAGGAAAAATAATGCGACTGGATTTAACTCTTACAAAAATGTTCACTGACCACCAAATGCTGAAGTCCTTCAATAAAAATATTAAAATTCCCTCAAACAGAAATAAAAAGTAGAACTCCCATGGACTCACATCCATCCTCGTGAGGACAGAAAGTCTGACCCAATCCACCAAGGGCCTATAATCTGAATTTCAACTGAACAGCCTGCTATCATGGCTCTTGAGAGTTTACTGGATGCTGAATTTCATCTACCAGGAAAACTTGTTGGATTTAATAATTTAATTTTGCAAGAAACACTCCAGAGGACTAACAGTTAAACCAAGCAAGCTTTACTACACATCGCTACATAATGAAAATTAATTAGCTGCCATATAGTGCTTTGATAGATGCATTGAATAAATCTGAGCTGATTTATCAGTCAAGTGTCTTTGTGTGGTAGGTACGTGAATTATCTGTCATTAACCTTATGCTACAAATGAAGGTGCCTTGATAGAGAAGTTAAATGACTTCCCAAGGTCACATCTGAAGCTGGCATTACAACTCAGGCATTTACTGACCTTCAATCATTAAGAGATAATTTTTTTAAAAAACATTAAGGGGATTCATGAGATAAAGATCATGACCCGGAATAGGTGCCATCACTTCTCCAATCTCAGTTTCAGAAGGCAGAGAAAAACTGAGAGGTGACTGCTGAGAGATGATTCAAAGGAAAAGAGTCAGCCCTCCAAGCCTGGAGTGGTACCATATAAATTCTGGTTTATTGTATTATTATTTTTAACCCCCAGAATCTGTATGACAGATAAAAGAAATCTGATTTATTTTGGATGATTTATATCATAGTAAAGTACCACCTTCCTCTGTGTTTCCAACAAAACCTATAGACAAATCTGGTTGTCAGTGAAAACCCAGAGAAATGACCATTCATCTTTGTGGTTATTAATGTTATGATAAGAGGCAGGGAAGGGAAAACATACATATATATATATATATATATAATGAAAACAGCTTTTGAGAGAAGATTTGAGTATTCTACAATATGGACTATAAATGAAAGTTAACCTCCATAAGCCTCATGCTTACAGCAGGTATTTTTTAAAATGCACTGGCCATGCAAAGAAAATTTTGCCATTTGTATTCATCAAATATCAAGAACTGCATTTTTTTTCCCCTCAGGATGTTAAAATGTAGGTTTTGTGTAAAGAAGTATTAAAACATGGATTATTTTTTCCTGACCTTTTGATAGGCTTTCTATTGAGCTTGGTAAGACATCCAAGAAACTCAGATTCTGATTTTAAAATTGATTAATACTACTGAGTTTTCACAGTGTTGAATTTGCAGTGCCAAATTCCTCTGACATGAGTAAGTGCAACTCCACATACTTCAGTGGAGCTGTGTTTGCATATATTAGCAAGGAATTCTGGCCCTGTGCCTGGGAAAGGATCTTACATTTCATAGTCACTTGATTATGTCTCATCTTTAAACCACATTTTACTATTTGCAAAATACTTGACCCACAAAGCCACAGAAGCCCATCTGCTGAGATTCCATTGTGCATCAGTAAGTAAAAATGATGAAACTATTTTAAGTGTGAAATCTAGTGGAGAAAGGACATAAATCTATTCCAAATACTTATTTCCTTGTGCAGCCTGATGAACTTGAAATCTGTGTTCTGTTGCGCTAGAAATTAATTTCTTCAAGACGCTTTTCACCTGAACCAGAAATAATCCTTACAACTAAAAGGGCAAGATCCACCTAAAAGAACCCATCCTTGGAAAAGAATATGGATGCACCCAGAAACTAGTACCAGCTGTCCCAAACATACAAGAATCAATTAGGAATCTGCTTCTAATAACCTAAATGAAAAAACCTGCTGGAATAACCTAAATGAAAAAAAAAAAAAAAAATCATGTATTAGGCCCAAGACATCTATTTTTATTATCATAACTGCTTTGTTGGTGGGGTACCTAAAGATGACCACATAATATTAAAAATCATCCACCAAACTCCAGTTTGGTCTAAAATATGAGTCTAATGCAATGTCAGGCTTGTAAAACCAAAGCTAGAAAACTATAACTGCTCTTTGGTTGGGTTTCATGGAATCACGGAACCATAGAACAGTTTGGGTTGGAAGGGACCTTAAAGCCCATCTCATTCCAACCTGTGCCACGGGCAGGGACACCTTCCACTAGCCCAGGTTGCTCCAACCTGGCCTTGGACACTTCCAGGGATCCAGGGGCAGCCACAGCTTCTCTGGGCAACCTGTGCCAGGGCCTCCCCACCCTCACAGGGAAGAATTTTCTCCTAAGATCTCACCTAAACCTGCCCTCTCTCAGTTTAACACCATTATGGTTCTTTCTTCTTCCAGTTAAAGGTGGCGTGGGTTTGTTTATTTATTTAGTTATTTAGTTATTTATTTTTAAAAACACATCTAAAAGGTATTTTTCCTCCTTTCTGTGATAATTTTAAAATATCCACTTAGTTATTTTTAACTTTTTAATAATGCTATTAGACCTGTCATGGCAAAACGTTGTTCCAAACCGGTGGAGGAAGTGACTGCCACAACACTAACCCCATATGTTCATTGTATATAAGACTAGAGCTCTGACTGACACTATCAAATAACTATGAATACTGTGGAGGGGTTTTCAGTTTGTTTGGGTTTTTTTTTCCCTGGATAAACCTACTGGCTATTTCCTTCTTCGTTGCCACAGCTCCAGTTACAAGGAGGCAGTAACAGAGCTTTAGTCAATAGTAACTAAGAAACCCTTACTCCTTCCTTAAGCTCAGGCACTACAGAATTAGGATGAGGCCTGTTTTAAGAACAGAAGACATTCAAAGGTATAGTTCAATACTTGTTGAATCAGTAGTTCCCGAACAGCATTTTCCTTTGCTAGAGAATGCTAGAAGGTCTGTTGCACAGTCTTCAAAATAATGCTAGTACAGAAAAGTAAATAATGCCACACAATATTATCAAGGAAATCACTGAGTTATATTTGTCTTAAAGAAATGCAAGCACTTTTTCATAGTTACTGATCTGTTAAAGGGCAAAATGAGAGGGAACATTACCATTTTAATACAAGTCCATCCAATGTGGATCCAAGGTTTAAATCATTGTATTTCATACTCCTCATGGCAATAAATAAATAAATAAACAAATTATATTTGTTGCATTTAAATTTATTTATAAGTAAATAAAGCTACTTTAATATCATCCCTGAAGACTTGAAATTACCATTGGTTGACTTTACACAGTATGTCTCTTTAGAAAGAGAAGATACTATAAATACATATAACTGTATATGAAATACAGACCTTTCAAGACTGTATGTGTTCTTAAGGCTATGACTTCTCTATATGTAATTTTCCCTGTTTTAGTTCAGACTGACAAATCCAGAGCAGCCTTTGGCCAGGTCCAGATACAGCATTGTGAAGCCCCTATTTGGATTTTTACTTAATAGGGAGTAAGATCAAATGTATAGTTAGCAAAGCTGAACTGAAATTTACCTCTTGTTGCTCATGTTTTTTTTGAAAAATACTAGAATTACCACTTTTAACATGCTCGACTGCTTTAATGAGCTGCTGAAACACAGCACGTGCTTTCCTCTGCCAGTCATCCAGGCATTTCCTGTGCAATCGCCGGGATAAAGTGGACCAGAACTCCTGAAACTATAACTGCAACATTTCGTGTAATATATCATTTTTCTTGCCTCTCCTAGAGAGGGAAGATGGAAACCTGGTTGAGTCAATAAGGTCACTTACCTCAACTAACTTGTTGGCGTGTTCACGGAAGACCTGAGCGTATTCCTTCACTTCCTTCTCATTCCCGCTTTTTGCAGCCTCAATGAGAACCAGTAGTGGGACATTGGTCTCCAGGAATGAATCTGATATATGATCCATCACTGCCTTCCGTAGCTGTGACAAAAGAAAGCAGACCAGTAAATAAAGGAGAGTTATCCATATCCATTCCCACTATTCTTGGCTATCCATATTTAAGCACTGATGTGTCACATCTCACAGCAGTATATGGAAATTTTTTCCTTTTCTCCAAGTTCAATATTTCCAGCAGGCACACAAAATTAAACACTTAAAGGTCTAGGCTCCTCCAAACCCTCCTGGGATTCCTGCTGGCATCCACCTAATCCTACTGGACTGAATGGATCTGTACAGGATGATGGCGATTACCTGCATTAAGACATTTCAAATTGATGAGAACTGAAAGCTCCCCACTACTTGAAAAAAAACCTAGTTCAGCTCACTTAAAAGCCAAATATAGATTAAGGAGCTTAACTTCAAGCAACCATAAAAAATATTAGCCAGAATATTTCTAAGCCTTCTCTAATTCCTGCACTGAATAGCATTCTATGCAATAATTATTATTTCATGTAGCAGATGCCTTGTGCTTCATATTCTTTTTCAAATACTTGCAACAGGTATAAACAGAAAACCCTTTTAAGCATTTTCCAGGCAGATTAGAAAACATACCTTAATTTATTACAAAGGAAAAAACCCCACATCCTACAAGTTACTGAAGATTTAACACCTGTTACTTCATAAAAACATCTGTTTGAAACAATATTACTGTAAGAATGATGCCACTAACTTCTTCTCTACCTTATTAATAACCACTCATTAGTGTCAAACTTCACTAAAATTTGAAAGACAGCCAGAAAGATGACTGAAATCTTAAAGAATCCTTCCTGGAAGCATAATTGCTCTGTAGGATTGTGGATCAGAAACATTTTGAGCATGCCTTCCCCAGCTTTTTGGTATTTAAGAATGAAAAACTGTGGACTGGAACACAAGCTGGGAGCTATTCAGCCTGGAGGCCTGGGTAGCCATTAGTGTCCTTAAATCATGCATTTTTAGTTAGACGAAACATCCAGAAAGGTAATTTTCTCTATTTTGCAGCCCACACAAGAAAACTTTACCTAGACAAGGTGTCATCAAAACACTCAGTCATACTGAAAACTGGTATATTGTTTGGTACTGTAAATACACCAAGATGTATTTGCTGCCTGATGGCAGCAATTCTCAGCTCTATTTGAATGAGGGCAAAGTTAACTTCATTGAATTTTCATTCAATCCCTGAGTGGTGCAGTAAAACCAAGCAAAGCAAAATATCATATATGTGTTTGCGTGAGATGTTCCTTTTATTTCTATCACAACTGCAGCAGTCAATGTATTAAACCCAGCAGCTCTCGATTCCCCTGAAAAAATAATTCTACTCAGATTGCACCTGGAAAGTTTTTCTCCACTTCCAAAATGATTAAAGGGACTCCGAATAGCTAAGTCAGTAACACATGCAAACAGGCAGAGGGAAAAGACAAAAAGAAGAGAAGAAGAATCTACCAGAGACCTGCCAAGAGTTAGGAAGCTGGTGTGTGTTTGCTACCACCTATTACATTTACATCTTGTACTCTTTCTTTTTTTTCCTCTCCTCAATCTGCTGCCATCCACTTGCTGACTCTTACTTTATTCTTACATTAAAAGCTCTTTCAGACCATCCTTTGGGTCTGTTTGCACAGCATCTCACACAACGAGATCCCTATCCATGAATAGTTTTCTCAATATAAACACTAATGTTGCTTTAAATACATCAAAACATTGCAAAAAACCCTGATATTCTAAGATGATAAGAGTCAGAGAACAGTGCACCAGCACAGCACCCTGCATTCTATGGCTGATAGATTTCCAATCACTACGTACATCAATCTTCTAATTTAAAAATTCAGACACGTGGTGAAATTCTTGGGGTTGTCCTATGTAGGACAACCAGGAGCTGGACTCAATGATCCTTGTAGGATCACCTATAGATTCACCTATAGCCAGCATTAAGGGACAGATACTGCCAGAGAAGGTGCATCACAAATTTGTTTAATCACCTTTTGCAGATCCCCATCTCCCAGCGCTTGCTGGGAAAATCTGCTCTGAAGTCAGATGCCTCACTTGTGTGTACCTGTAGCTAGACTTTGATGCCCATCGTTCCAAAACAGGCCAAATGGTGGCATTTCCAAAGGAACACACAAAGATTTTGAAAATCCCATGTGGTTTCCATCTCCTACTCAGCGAAAAATCCTTAAGAAAATGCACTTGCTCAAGCTCAATGTGTCAGTAAAACCTACTGTCCACGGCACTGAGAAAAAACTTACTTTAAATGCTAAATGAACACTGACGCTTTTCTGTTTGTATTGTTCCATAAGGACGTATCTGTTCCAAAGGGTTTTATTCAATTCAACTTTTAATCAAAGTTAATATGGTATTATAGATCTGGCTGTAACAATACGCCCCATGGAATTCTAAGAAAATCTCAGGATGTTCAAGGAAGCAGCTTATTTTCATCAGTGTTAAATATCTTCAGTCTACAACCACATACCAGAAATCAATAAAAAGGACAGAGAGAGCATCAGCTAACCAGCAATTTGGAGTTTCACAGAGCAAATATACAGTAGAGTTCTACCTGAATCAAAATGAATGAATTAAATGGATATCTCATTTCTAATGGCAACTGTGTGTTGCCTTCTGAGGTTCCTAATTGCAGCAGTGGAAAAAAAATAAATCTGAATTCTGACTGTCACAGGTTTGATAAATACAAAATTAATGAATTCTATTTCCCTCTTCTGTGTTAATCATAGATATCCAGTAGCATATTTCTGTCCCCTCTTGTAAACAGGCATTATAATTTCTTTAGAAATTTGTTATCTGAGTTTTAGGATGCCCTTGCATTGAAGTTGAAAGGTGCAGTTAATGGCTTTTATGTATGCAGGAGACCACAAATTTTGCCATCCTTCACCACAAGCTACAAAGAATGACTTGACAAAATCATTTGTTAAATGTGACAGGAGTGTGAAGGCAAGACATTCATCCAACAGCTCAAATGGATACATGACAAGGTAATATTAATGGCACGAGACGAGACATTTGAAAGTACTGGCTCCCCATTACCAGTCTATTTGATCCAATTAGGGCTATTCATCAAGGTAAATAACTACTGGAAAACTAATCTTGTATGCTCCTCTGCACGGTGCAACAAAGTCCAGCCAAAGTGATGGTTTTGCATCCAGGGATTTCACTGTTTCATACAAGTAATATCAGCTTTGGAGGGAATGGGAGAAGTCTGTGGCTTGAATTTAAATGCTGATAAAACAAGCAGCAAAAGCACATCATGTTTTATTCTACAACCAGCACGAGAGCTCGTGCACGTACCTACATTAACAAATGTCTCTGCAATGCCTTAATTTATGCTACATTCTGATGTAAATATTATGACAAAAACTATTACTCATAGGACAATACTTTAGGGTTTTTTCCCCCCCTCACACTGAATTTTTAAGCTAGAGGTGAATTCAAAGCGTGGGTAGTTTCCACTACACGAAACATCATTTGTTAGAGGGGGAAGCACATTAAATTAAGGTCTTGCTTAATTCATTTTGTCACAGAGAAAACGTCAGTAATCAACATAAAGCTAAACGACTAATAAATTTGCCAGGGTGGCCAACAAAAAAAAATCTAGAATGAAAACATCAAAACCTGTAAATATTTTTAAAAGCAATGAATGGTGTAGCACAAGGCAGATTTTATGTCTTTCCTGTTCAGTCAGTTTAGTCAGTTTATGGTGCACAGCCCAGTTGCTGTTTTTGATAGCATCATGTTGTACTGTTCTAAGCACTGTTTAGGGCTGTTTTATCATTGTCTGTTCACAGCTATAATTGAGCTCAAAGAGGTCAAATGCCCACCAAAATGATGTTTTCCATGGCTATATAACAATTTTAGAACCAAAATGTCTCAGCGCTACTTACAGTCTAGTAAAGAATTAAATGTCTAGTCCTGACACTGGAAGGTAAACTCACAGCAGGAGATTAATGACTCTAACAGATTGTTAAACTTCATAAAGCCTGGCAGTATCTGTAACAAAAATTTACCAAGGAGCACCTTATTCACCATTTTCCATTTAAAGCACACTGCAACCCAACTCCAGTTTGCACCTGCAGAGCACTCCCAAACAGGTATTAATTTAATTGAAAGGGATGAAAATAAAGTTTTCTCCACTGCAGTTAACGTGTGTCACCTCCAACGTGCTGTGAAATTGAGTTCTGGAGAATAAGGCAGTGACCATTAGAAGCTTCTGCAGTGTAGTGCTAAAGAGAAAGTCCCAGCCAATTCTGAGAAGTATGTCACATGAAAAGGTGATCAAAAAATGGTAACTTTGGGGATGTGGACAGTAATGCCATCAGTTATGTCTCGATGGATTAAAAAGCAAAAAGATTAACATTTAAAGCATGTATCACATTTGGACACTCAAACTACAAATTGTTGGGATATATCAAATAAAAATATTTGAGACTTGAGCCTAAGATAAAAACTCGGGTAATACTTTATAGAATCATAAAGTAGCTTGGGTTGGAAGGGACCTTAAAGATCATTTAGTTCCACAACCCTGCCATGGGCAGGGACACCTTCCACTAGCCCAGGTTGCTCCAAGCCCCGTCCAATCTGGCCTTGGACACTTCCAGGGATCCAGGAGCAGCCACAACTTCTCTGGGCAACCTGGGCCAGGACCTCACAGCCAACAATTCCTTCCTTATATCTAATCTAAACCTTCTCCCTTTCAGTTTAAAATTCCTAATATATTTTTTACGTGTGTGAGGTTTCTTCGCTCTAATGAGAAACTTCCCAAGTCAGGAAAACAAAAACGAGGCTGAATTTACTAATAGGGAACAACTGAAATGACAACTTTTGACCAGAAATTTGAAAGAGCATAAGACACACACACAGAAAAATATTCTTTCTAGTCATAGACCACCGCAAAGGAGTCCTCAAAATGGTATATGGACTGAAGCACAGAAGAACCCAGTTACCAAAGACTTAGGTACTTAATCCCCATTGATTTAAGTTTGTTTGTTTGGTTTTGAGGGGGTGGGGTGGGTGGTTTATCAATTTTTCTGACAACAAATTTTAAACCACCTTTGAAAAAAAAAAACCATTTTTCAGCAAGAGCAAGCCTCAGGCTTGCTAACAATATGAGTGCAGTTACATAAAAGCAGAGAAAAAAAAATATATGTTTGGGGGAAAGATATCCACATACCCCTCAAACACATGAGTATTATCAGGGCATGAACTCTGTCTTTCATGTCTGGAGAGAGCAATGAAAACCAAACTCTCATTGCAGTGCTGGGGTAATACTAAATATTTATTATTTCTAGCAATAAAGATTTACACAGGGCATTAAGAGGTAGGGGACAGTACAGAGACTCCCATCAAAAATGTTGGAAAAACAGAAATACAGGCAGGGACTGAACAGACATTGAAGAGTATTAGTGAAGTCAAAGAACCCAAACGTGAAAGACAGAGATTAAATTTTGCATTCTGTATGACCTGGGAGGGTACAGTTGTGATAAGGTGAATGTGGAAGGATGAAATTGCAGAACAGGAAACTACATGTAGGAATAAAGAAGGGAAAGACTATAGGAGGTTACCCCAGAAGAACAAAAAGAGGGTTAGGACCTTGAAAAACAAGGCTGTGAAAAACTGAAGAGGACTGTAAAGCGTGACAAAGGTAACAAGACTGCACGTCTAGAGGGTCCGATGCAAAAGGGGTGTGAAAAAGAGGAGGGTAATGAGCAAAGATAAAAATAATGAGCTAAATACCCACAGGTTAAATCGAGTACCACAACACATTTGTGTTGCAGCTTCATGTAGTGTCTTGGGTTCTGCTGAAATATTTAAGTCGAGTGGCTTTGTAGCTTTATGGGTTTTTTATATAAATATAGTAAGTAAAAGAAAAGAGGAAAAAGCTGTTTGGGGGAGGTCAAACAGCTATTTGGTCAAAATGGGAAGAAAATTGCCTATGAAAGCCCTTAATGAAGTTATCCTCACTATGATAAACATGCAAAACAACATCACTTAAAGGCAGCCAGATGCAATTAGCTTTAAAGGTTTAATAGAGTAAATGCTACACGTGTCACTCTTGCATTCCCACCTACACCAGCTGCAGGAACAGGCTGGCACACTAAATATTATCATCAGCCTCTGTAAGGCCTGGAGCTTTAGCC
Source organism: Oxyruncus cristatus (assembly GCA_013399855.1). Taxonomy (NCBI): domain Eukaryota; kingdom Metazoa; phylum Chordata; class Aves; order Passeriformes; family Cotingidae; genus Oxyruncus; species Oxyruncus cristatus. The sequence goes on from VXAY01001870.1 coordinate 216,268, forward strand.
CAGTGAAAGCTGATGACAGTTCTTGGGTAGACCTGTCTATCAGAGTGCCAGACAATGGCTGAAACAAGATTAAAAATTGATCGTGTTCTGTAAAAATTTATTTCTCATCATCCTTTCCAAGAGCCTCTCGAAGTCACAAATGGATCCTGCCCCATGGACAGAGATGATTGATACCTGATACTATCAATTATCATCCATGCCTTTCAAGAAAGCCCTGACTACAGCAAGATCACAGCCTGGCTTACAGAGTTGGGTTTGTTTTTCATTGTTTTGTTTTTTGGTTTTGGGCTTTTCTTTCTCTTTTTTTTTTTTTTTGCTTTGTTTTGTTTTCTTCTCCTTTGCAGTAATTTCTGCAAAGTAAAAACCGAAACCAAAACTTTTTATATTTCTGGTTGCTTTCTACAAGTAGAAAGTAACACTAAAGGCATTTCATAACACTAAGAAATAGTGCTACTGAACAAAATTAATGTCAATTAAGAAAAAAATGCAATGTCGAAATCCCATTTGGAAATTAAATTCTATGTACTTTGCCATTGCTCATAAACCCATTAGGAAGATAACATCACAGAAGTCTTTGGGAAAGGACTGTGCTTCCCTCCACATTTATTGAGCTCTCTACCTCATGCAACTGCATTATTGATAATGAACATCAAAATTGGAAGCTGATTTTGATTCTTTATGAATCCAAAGTCTGATTCTTTATGTATCCAAGCTTCTATAAGTTTCTTTAGCTGATGTGACTATAGGTCAGTCTCTAGCTGACAATACAGAACACTGAAAGCTTCTTTATGTAAAATTGTCACATCATTTTTCTTTCCTCTCTAGTTTGTGAGTTGTTTTGGTTTGGGTTTTTTTGGCTTTTTTTTTTTTTTTTCAATGTAGCAACATTATACATTTCTGTTCAGAATTTTCCACATTTACAGTGTCTTTTATTAAAAAGAGTTCTAAAAACTCCATACTTGTTTCTCTGCAGTGATTACAGAGCTTGGCATCTTCTAAAGGTCCTGGAGAGAGCACAAAGATTTTTTGAAATATGTGAGCTTTTATTCAGACTCATTATTTAAAGAATAATACACAAACTCTGTGCAGTAATGTCCTCTAATGTAATATAGCTGTCACTGAGTTTTGCCTCATAATTCTTCACAAGCCACTTTGAAAGGCCAACCCTCTGTGCTCACAGCTTCACTCAGTTAAAAAAAACCCCAAACATATAAAATCAAGTCCCTATTTCAAAAAAGCAAAAGCAGCCATAGTTACTACACTGTGGCTTTTACCAGACAAAAATAATCCATCATGGGTACTATGCTGCAGATCAAAGTTTCCCTCATTTGATCAAAATGTTACACACTGCAGCCTTACCCAAAACTACCTGATATGGGCACAGTTTCCTGAAATATGGCACCATATGTGCATCAGTAAACATTATGTGTAGAGTAAATTAAACACAGCCTTATAATTAGGCAGTACAGAAATTACTGCAGACCTGAAAGAGTAAATCAGCAGTATTAAAGCACTCTCCATTTCCTCTGAAGCACTTCAGAGCACCATAAAAACCTCAATGTCACAGTGATAAACCTCTAGAAGCGCATTTTGAGGGAGACCAAGTCATGTGCATTCAGAGGAGGTTCAGGCTGGATATTAGGAAGAAATTTCTTACAGAAAGAGTGATCAGACATTGGAATGGGCTGCTCAGGGAGGTGGTGGATTCACCATCCCTGGAAGTTTTTGAGATGAGACTTGACATGGCACTCAGTACCATGGTCTGGTAACCACAGCAGGGTTGGATCAAGGGTTGGACTTGATGATCTCAGAGGTCTTTTCCAACCCAGTTGATTCTACGAAAGAAGTTCAAGCCAAAACCATCATTAATTAAAATTAAAGTAACAGTTCATTGTCTCTAATTTTTTAGATCAGATTTTTTGATATGTATCTAAATTTCCTTCCCTGTAGTAAATTCACCAGTTATTCTACCAAATGAGAGCAGACAGAAAGTGGAATACTGAACAGCATGCCAGGGGCTCACAGTTCTTTCACTCCAAGATGGTGACATTCAGGGTATTCCAACCTCTGTTGTGTTAAGGCCATAAATTCAGTGGAAGCTGAAAGAGTAAAGGACTTTATCAAGTGGAGCTTTCTCAGCCAGTATTGCAGAGGACTCCTGCCTATTACCACTGTAGAAGCTGCTAGAAAAACCTACTAAAGAAGTACATGCAATGCAATGCACCCACATTAAACGAATCCAAGCCATAAACACGTAGCACTGGCACAGAAATGAATCTGTATTAGCATTTGATAGACTGCTTTTGGGAAGCCAGCTCCCAGATTTCCATATTCAAGAGCACTGGAGTCACCTCAGACAAAAAAAAAAAAACAACATACTAACCAACAAGGGAAAGGAGCTGAGTTTCTAATGAGCACAAGCTGATGCCACAGGTGGCCTTAGGTTCAAAGATATTTAGATTGACTTATGGCTGGCTCCCTTTAAAAATATCAAAATTTTGTCAAGGAGCAGTTCCATGCAACAGAATGGGGCAATATTACCAATAACACTGCACTTCCCCTTGGAAACAGCCAACACTCCCTCTTTGGGAATGCAGCACAACCTTGGCAAGACTCCTGTGGGTAATCTATTTAAGTGTGGCCTTGCTTCAACTTTGCCTTTACAGAATAAATCTTTAGTAAACATTCCCGCAAGACGAAATTTTGAAGTTATAAGCTTCTTGGATATTCTGCTAGTACTTAACACTTGCATAAAATTTTGCATCTTCGAGCACTGTATCAACTCCCTTACAAATTCTCAGTGTTATGTGAGCTCAGTAAAGGGCCATGACCTGCTCTTTCTGTGTTTTCAGCTCTTCTTAAATTATACAGATATTGAATTAAAAAAAGCTGTCTTCAGGATTTATAACTTTACCTAGTGCCCTCTTGTCTGCAACAAAGGGTACATCAGAACCTACTTTTATGGTAATGAGCAGGGAGAACGTGCTTCCCCAGCCCTCCCAGAAATGCCCCAATTGCTGCACTGTTGATTGGCTTGAAAGTCAAAGGACTATTTACACAAACCTGCCTTTGGGCTCTTTTTTTGGGGTGCCTGAATTAGGAAGCAGTTTGCTCGTGACTCCCTCTACACAAAGAAAGATGAGCTTACACTAAATGCATCCTTGAAAACCCAAATCATCCTCCAAAGAGGAACTACCTGTTGACTGTAAGGGAGACTGAAAGAAAACCACTTCCTTATGTCATCAGGCAGTCTCCATAAGTGACATCAGCTGGTGTGAATTCTCAGAATTCTCCCTTTCCTCTTCACCCTGCCCCCTAAATATGAGGGTTTTATTTCTTTGGGTGTGCTCTTCATCTTTCAGACACTGAAAGGAGTTTATCTCATGTTAAGTTTGATTAGAACTGGGTTTGCTGTTTTTTTCTGAAGATCTTGTTTTGCTCTCTGAGCACTCATGCTTCCCTTGGGCTTATATCTTAACATACAGATGCTGTGTGCAGCATTTGCAAGTCTGTCTCTGAGACAGTAGCTCTGCTGCAAAAAGATGATGATAAGATTTCCTCTTTTGGAGGAAGTCCTGTGTTTTCTTCAAGGCATTTACATACCGTAAAGAAGAAACCTATGCCTACACTTGAATAGAGAGATTAAAGTCTACAGACTTAAAACATTCTATAAATGTCTATCCATAACATAATTCACATTGTATGGGTTAGCAGCAATAAAATCTGTTCCAACAGAACACGTTTTTTCAGTTTTAGGTGTCCCATCAGTCTAATTCCATGAGTTAATATTCATGGCTTTTATTCTGAGAGTGTCTCTGGAGTCTATAGCAATTTTTGGCAGGTCTCAAAGTGCTAAACATTTCTCTTTTTTTTACCACAAATAACATTTATAAACAGCAATACAACTTAATCTATGTGGAAGTGACTGACATAAAGAGCAAATGAAGACAGGCTGCCGCTCAAGAGCCAGAACACAAATATAGGACAAATAAGCCTAAGAACATTCTGAAGGCTGTTACCCAGCTCAAACTGTTGTAACCCACATTAAACAAAGGATACCAAATTGTGAGCACTTTCAGAGGCCTATAAGTTCATAAAAACTGAGTAGGATCAAGATGTTCTCCCCCATATCTTTGTTTTACCAAATTTGCACAAATAAATTACAGGAGGTATTTGCCTCATCAACTTTGACCTTTGGAAAGTTTGGCTTGTAGCCTGATATAGCTACTGAAACTACTATCAAGGATTTGATTATCCTTGTGGGTCCCTTCCAACTCAGGATACCTATGAATAAAAGATAAGGAGTATTATAATTGTAGATTGAAGGGAGATACTCCAGAGAAAATGGTTGATAACAGACCAATGCATATTGTGCCCAAAGTCCACCAAGTGTCTTACAAAAATATTTGCAAGAGCACAGCTTAGCACAGGGGAATGGAAATGACCAGTCAAATATACAGAAGGGTCATGTGAAAGGATGTACTTACTACATGATACATAACGAATTGATTAGAGGTATAAAAAGGGGAAATACGACAGGGATATATATATATATATATTAAATTTTGGCTGCTGCAAAGTACGTGGATGAACAAGTCTGAGTGTGTGGCTGATAGAAAGACACCATAGCACAGTCACCATTAATACTAGTTCATGCCTAAATGTCCAAACCTGATCCCAAGTACCCCATGTCACCACTCCTAAGGTGTATTAGTGGCTATTGGGAAAAACAGACACTAAGAAGCAATAAATATCCTAAACTCAAGCAATATTCATCAGAAAGAGGGAGACAACTCATCCAAACCAATGCAGGAAACTTGGAAGTGCCCAGCTTTCAGCCTACAAAGTAGCTAAGATTAAATTATCCATAACAAGAACAAACACCAGCCACACCTGAAACCCTTTCTTGGAAAGTCCTATGGGAAAACAAGTTACACTTCCCTGCAGAAACCATATTGAAGGGTTTATTTATGGATAGTAACGTGCTATAGTTCTACAATACCAGTTACTACGATACCAGTTGGAGATGAAAGAGTAGAGCAGAACAGGACCACAGTCTGGATTTTAAAGGCTTTTGTTTCTAACTGGTTTTCTGAGGAAACCAGGCTCAGAAATTACAGTAACTGTGCCCACTTTTTTCAAATACATTTTAATCTGTTGGCCAATTTTAAAACCATCTGACAGAGAGAAAAAGATCTTAAGGACGCTGAATAGCTGGGGTTTGATGAAAAACTGTCTGAGTAGGAGAACAGTGACCTGAATTAGACTCCTGTGGAGGGAAATTTGTTCTGTGAAGTCAGTAGCTGGTTGGCCAGTGTACTAACAACAGGTACCAGCTGGGCAACCAGCACGTGGGTACTGGCTGAGCCTCACATCTTCCTGCATTTCACTGACCAGCCTGGAGTAACAAGGGAGCTACAGATGAGGCAGCAGCAGAGAGGAGAAGGACGTGTGTAAGAAAATGAGATAAAACATGAAAATCAGAGGCCATAAGGGAGGAGCTGAGATTACTGCTGTAGGAAGCCCTATGCACACAGTACAATGCTATAGAAAGCAAACCTTCATTAATTCATCTGGTTTTGGTTTTCAGCCCTGTGTCTACACAATATGTGCTCCTCGGAGGTTTGCAGGATGTGATCTGGAAAAGATCACCTGAGGAGAGGACATTTTTCAAAGAATCGTTAAGGTTGGAAAAGACCCTTAAGAACAACAAGTCCAACCATCTGTTTGATAAAAAGAAATGCTAAATCAGAATGTTTTGTCTCGGAGAGTGGTGTGAAGAATTCTTTTAGCCACGAGAACAAGCACAGGTATTTTGAGTCCAGAAATGATGACAGTTTTCCATATTAAAAATCACCATCTGAGGTACTAACTGTATGTAGCTACTAACAGGAAGTTGATGTTATTCTGCTTTTTGTGGTACCCGTCCAAAAGGTTGTGCTGCATTGCACCCAACAACACATAGTGTAAGGCCAAAACCCAATAATCATATAGGAAAAACCCCCTTTTTATGCTGCACACGTAAACTTTTACCTCTAAAAATACCATTAATTTCTATTAGCCATCCTTCCATTAAAGAAAAGCCCAGGACATCAGTGTAAACATTCAAAAATATTTGTCAAAATGTAACCGGTAATGCAGTTGTTTATGAACTTTCTACTTCACAGTTCCTATTAATATATTTTTTTAATAAAGTTTTGTTCCTAAAACTGCAAGGAGAAGCAGAAATTCAACTTGAAGAAAAATCTAGTACTTTTTAATTTTTATTTTGGCCTACTTTGCAATTATATCTGAAAATTAAAAAGAGTTATCAAAATGCCTTAAAACGATGGAAAGTCTTTTTGGCCATTGTAAAAATGTGGTTTTATTTTTCCATAGTTGTTAATGTATAAATGGTTGTATTTGCAGTGCTAAGCTAAAAATAAATTACTAACTTTCAAAACGAAAATTTGAAACCACTGAAAAAATCCACACTGGATTTTCTGACACTCTCAGAATTCTTTTTTTTAATAATTAATAATTTTTTTTTTACTTTCAAAATTTAATTTCTGGACAATTGATGATTTTTTTTTTTTCCAGTTTTTAAGGAAGCAAAAATTTTCTTTGGAGTATTTATTGCACGCAGTATTTCTAAGTAGGTTTAGTAATAACATAAACCTCAGTCTGCAGGAGGTGGATGGATTGTCCTTACCAGCTACCTGAGAGCATCATTTTCAGTATAAACAGAATTGCTGGTAAAAAAAATCATATCTCTGTACAATTCCTTCCACTTGGAGCCATATGAAGACTTAGCCTGGCTTGCATGGACAAAAATGAAACAGCACAGACAGGCTGCTCTGTTGGTATTAATGGCAGCAGAGATTCCTACTCTCTAAGAAAAAAACAAATGGTTTTGGTTCTTCCACCTCTCGGGGAAACTCGAGCGGCTCAAAGAGACTGAACAAGCTCAGCTGGTCCCCTGGAGCAGGACACAAACACGGAGAGACGGTGGCAGCAGGGCAGGAGAGCAGCACTGACAGGTGGGACACCAGGGGTGGTGACAGCAGAACAGAGCTGGTGCTCTGCTCACACACCTCCAGACGACCTACACACCGTGCTGGGCCTCGCTGGGCGTGCAGTCGGTGTGTCAGCCAAACTCTTTGGTGTGTCCTTCCTGCTTATCTTGCTTTCAGTGTCACTGCAGATGTCACAGCGATACCTGAAGGCCCGGGTGTGCCTGCTGCTTTGGGATGACCCGTAGTATTTAAACTATAGGGTCGGTATTTCTTTTTCCTCCCATGGAGGAAAAGCAAGCAAACAAAATAACTGGCATCAACCAGCACCCTGCTGCTGGGCTGGCTTGCTGTACCACACAGTGAAAGATGGTTTTGTTTAACTTTTAGGGTTTTGGTTTGGTTTGGTTTGGTTTTTTTTAACTACAGACTTGCATCCCAGGGGGAAAAAAGACCTCAAATCTTGCCCATTGGTGCAACTTACTATCAGACACAGAACTCTGTGTGTTTTCCAGCTTGTTCACAGTGAAAGGCTGAGCAAGTTGGGGCTGTTGCCATTGGAGAAGAGAAGACTTCCAGGAGACCTTGCAGCACTTTCAGTACCTAAAGGGGTTCCAAGAGAGCTGAGAGGGACTTTGGACAAGGGCCTGGAGGGACAGGATAAAGAAGAATGGTTTCACACTGGCAGAGGGCAGGGTTAGATTGGATCTTAGGAAGAAATTGTCTCCTGTGAGGGTGGTGAGGCCCTGGCACAGGTTGTCCAGAGAAGCTGTGGCTGCCCCATCCCTGGAAAGTGTCCAAGGCCAGGTTGGATGGGGCTTGGACCAACATGGAGTGGTGGAAGGTGTCCCTGCCCATGGCAGGGGGTTGGAACAAGATGGTCTTTAAGGTCCCTTCCAACTCAAATCATTCTGTGCTTCTATGAAAATCGTGTGAGCTATGGGCTGGTGAGACGTGTCTGCTTCCAAGAACTTGTTCAGTCTGACTCAGGTTGATGTTCTTACTGGCAGTTTATAGTAAGACATATAATTAGATCTCCATAATAGTTTCCCAATGCCCAGGAGAGTTTAAATGATGAGTTTAAAAGATGTAATTCCATCAGAATAAGAAATATTGAAGTGACTGTATATTGTGAGGCGGAATTTTAGCACCGTGCATTCCATCCCCAATCATTTCACATGTCTGCATGTTCTGTAGATAATGAAATCATATCTCAGAAATAAAGAGCTAAGTAACCTGGGGAGAGAAAGGAAAATCAGTCTTAGATGGGTGATTACTGTAGACTTGCAAGGGAGCCTGACTATCAAATGAAATATATATATATCTCCTCCATCGCTGAAACGTATGTTGTAGATTGTCTAGTTTTATGGTGTTAACATTAAGCTTCAAAAGTCTGAAAAGTAAGCTTTAAAAGGGATTCATTAAAACAAAAGGCATTATGGTATTCAAAGTTGGTTGTCTCTCCAGTGATTTAGCTCAAAATAGAAAGACTGACATAGTGAAACTCCGTAATCTCAACCGCGGCTCATTTCTTCTCAATCTTCCAGCCTCTCTCCCCAGCCATTAACCCAAGCCCTCAGTGACATCTTCACACTCTGAAATTTAGCAGGGAGTGTGCAGGCAGGTCCGGGCAGACACACACAGGTATACTGTTGATTATCTGTTTGATGAAGCAGATCACTGATGATGATTCTGAAGGACAGTCATTTATAGTCAGAATGCTCATTGTGGAAAGCAGAGACTCCACCTTCCCCTACGTTTGTGCAAAACCCAGCACGATCATGATCTACTATTGATTAGTTTACTAGCAACTGCCATGATTTAATAAACATTATACCTACGTGATAAACTTTCACAAATATCAGAACCTATATTAAAAGCTTCATCTCCAAGCAGGAAAATATTTTCTTTATGTGCTTCACTTTACCCACATAGAGAGTTCCAACCTTTCTGAGACTGAATATTCTGTGGGGCTGAATATACATGAGAAGCAGACAGTTTATTAAGAAAGGTGCCATTTTTATATCACGTTTCAGAGTAAATTTGGCTTTAGAGATGAGTAATTCAGGCAACTGCTGAGAGGCTCACACAGAACAGCAACTCATGTGTTAGTCTGCTACTTCCTTGAAGCAGTAAGAACAGAGGTGGGAGGCAACACATGGTACCAGCTCCACTGCAGAACTGAGGATCCCACAAATTTGGAGGTCAGAATGGCAGAGATCTCTCTTCTGTCATTAGCTGAGCAGCAGATGTGATTCTAGGCTTTATATAGGAGTCAGTGATTCATATTGTCTGTAAGTCCACTGCAATACGTTTATTATTTGCAGAATATGATCTTCAAACACGTTTGCTGAGAGTTAAGTAAGAGCTGAAATGAACTGAGCTTTAGCAGTGCAGAGCACTGATTCCAAAATACCTACAGGGGCCACTCTTTCCGAAACTATCTTGTTGCAAATAGGTATCCGAAGATACTTTCAAGTCCTTGCTTGGTCTTGCAGTTTTATTTTTGTTGTTATTATTACTACTATTATTATTATTAATAATAATTATTAATAGAAAATGCAGACTTGCGATCATCTCAAAAGGAGAAAAAAGAGATGAAAATAGGCAATCTGCCCTGCCTTAACTTAAAGGCTTAAAGAAACTTATAAAGGACTTCTCCCTCTTGTTTGCCAATCTCCTTTTAATTCTTTTCCATCTCAAGCCTTTTGAATTAACCTTTCAGTCTTATTACAAAACACAATTATAAAGGTAATATAAGAGATTCATTATGATTTAAGCTATGTTTTGCAGTTATTCATAAAATCATAGAATCCTTTGGGTTAGAAGGGACCTTCAAAGGTCATGTAGTCCACATCCCGGTGTCATGGGCAGGGCCATCCTCAACTATATCCCCATCGAACCTAGACTTGAATGTTTACAGGGATAGGGAATCCACCATCTCTTCGGGCAACTTGTTATTTATTAACCCTCTCTGTATCTTCATAAACTCTTTATTTAATATAGTACCTTGCAAGTTCTCTTTGAAAATTTTCTGCTCTTACAATTTTTTTTTCATATTCTCCTCATCTTTCCTGTTATTTCCATGAGAGTATTCCAACAAATACAAATAAGCACATATGCCAGTGTTTTTATGACTGGGGTGGCTGGGCTGCAAAGGCAGTGAAGGCCTGGCCAATCTGCCCACCCTCCCACACAGTAGGACACTGGGGGTTACACTTGGAACACATTCCATTCTCCCTTTTTTTTTTTTGTCTCAGGAAATGCTACTACTTTGCTTAATGTGTCACGTGTGTAATGTAGTGCCATGTCTAAATAAGGACTCAGATACTTTAGACCTCTACATGAGGCAAAACCAGTCCTAAGCGGAAAAGTTTATGATTTCCTCAGAAAATCAAGGGGCATTATTAAAATCATAGCTTACCTGCCTTCGAAGGTCTCGTGTTTTCTTGGTCATCTTGTCAATAGCAATGTTGAGTGGGTCCCCCTTCTCCTTCCTTCCGGTCTGTTAACAAAACCAAAATGACAGAGTTAGGGAAAAATACTCCAGATAATACACACTTCCAAAAAAAAAATTGTAAAGACTTATCAAAGGAAACTTGTGCATCTTTTTTTTTGTTTGCTTCCATCAAGTTGTTATTTCCAGTGCAGTGTTTTTAACATGTTTATGTGAGGGAGGCATAGAAGATTATTTAAAAACAATCCTAAAGTGATAAGAACAAAGATTAAGGTGACTCACCGGAGAGTTCAGAACTTTTCCACCACTAAATTATGTGCATATATTATAGTTAATACTCCAAAAATCTGGCAAGACCTTTCACTATAAAATGAATATTAAGAGTTTCTAATCTCCATCCTGCCAGGCACTGGGAATGTTAAACATGATAATAAGCAGCAACACAGCTTGAGGACAGAAGGAAAATTGTCCCTACGCCTGTAGCAGGAATCATATTGGCAGACATTAGGTGTAGTATAAAGAAAAATTCCACTTAAAACACTTTCCTGCAGGAAGTCTCAAAGCAAAACTCCTCGCGAAGATTAAAAAGAGGGGAAAAAAGCTTTTCATGGCTCGTAACCAATGGAGAAAAAATACTTTTTTAGGTTCAATGACACAAAAAGCGTTAAGTGACTTTGTTAGCTATATTACCTTCCTCTTAAGAGAAAACTGCCTCTCTAAAGATTTGTCACATCTCTTACACATTGAACTCTGTTTGAAAGCTTTTCATCAAGAATCAAAATGATCTTCCATTCTTCCTGGCAGTACTCCTTCCTTCCCAAGGCTGTTTTCAAATACTCCTATTTAGAATTGTTCCTTGCATATGATTAAGAGCGATTTTCCATCTCCAGCTGAGCCTAATAGCATACTTTTCTGGGAACTATTGAGAAGTCACTTTTGGGGTGGGATGGGGATTAAACATATCCTTTCAACAGTGATCTCTCACATGGACTGCACGGTTATCAGCTCTACGTTGGCAAGTGGCCTCTGTTCCAGCCTTTGCTTTGAGCATTCATTCCAGAGAACGCCTGCTTTCTGTTATTGCCTGTAATTCTAATTAGGACACGAGGCCAAAGCTTTTATGATCGTTTAGAAATCCGCAAAAACCCATCCCCTTTTTTCATTTAGAAATTCAAACACGACAACATCAAGTGCCACCAGAATTTGATACAAAACATAAATTTACCTCTTAGCTCTCTAAAAAGAATCCATTACAAATTCTGGAGTTAATCATACAAATTGACACCAGAAAGCAGAGAGAGAAAGCATTTGCTTTCACACAAGAGGAGGCATCTGTGTCACCCGGTGATATTTTTATCTCACTTTTCTTGCCTTCATCCTTTGACTGAGTTCTTCTGGTCCCCAGCTGAAGATCTACGTTTCTTTAGCCTAAGCAGTGTCAGCACAGGCTTTTAGTTTTAGATGTCCTGAATTCAGTCCCTGGCATTTTGTTCAAGGCAGCAGCTGTCACATGTGCACACAATCAGAGCTTGCTTTTCAGGCTGAAATTTCACAATAAAGCTGAGGCAGATAAGTTTGGTATAGGAAGCCTCTCCTGGCTGTTGGAATGGTACAGCAGGGACTGCCAGATGAGCCAATCTCAGCCAGGTTCTAGTTAGTTAGACTACAAAGCTATATTCGAAGAAAACTTGAAGACAATTACTCCAGCTGTGCACTTGCTGAACCAGGTTTCCTTGGTGACATCACTGTTCTGGGATGCTTTATTTTCCCAGTCAAATAATTAAATTTCTTTAATATTGTTTAAATTCTCCTCTTCCTTCTCATTGTTAAAGCTTTAATGGACTGGTTTAGAAAGATCCACAACCACACAAAATACATTAAGACATTTTTTTCTAGGGCAAAGATAACCTTTGTTTGGCTTTTTTTTTTTTTCTTTTCTTTCGTAATAAAATCAGGGAATAATGTGCTAAACTGGGAAAAATTGCTGTGAATATTAACACAATGTAAACAATCAAAGAGTAAACACCATGATACTTAGCACAGGGATTGTATTTTACAGCTCTCAAACAAATCAAGTAGTTAACAATTCTTCTTCACTGATCTCATGCAGGGCAGATATATTTTGTGTTTACCACCAACATTGTGAGTTCAAGCAATTAATGCCTGGCACCCATTTAGGAGGTCAGAAAATTGTCCTTGAACATGAACCTGGGACTTCTTCCAGGGTAGTCAGCTATGGGGTACAGTGACACTGAATAAATTAAGCATTTGATAAAGTGCACCACCTAGGAGAAAAGGCTCCTGGCCATTGGAAAAAAAAAAAAAAAGTAGAAATTTTGAGATTGACCTCAAAGTTTGTAATTTAGGTTCCTAATCTGGGTGTTTTGTACTGCTCATAGGAGGAAACTCTCGTTGAGTAGTCCCATGGGAGCCAACATCTAGAACCTCTCCCAAGCTTCTCTTCAAATTTATCCTGTAACTTTTTGAGAGTAGTTCTAAATTAACAGTGTTTACACAAACAGCGCCCTTGGGGTACCTCCCACTGTGAAACACAAAACAACTGGGAGCCCTTCCGTGACCCTTAAGCCACACAACACAAACTGTCAATATCCACCTGGCCAGTCCCTTCTCCCTCCAGAACAGAAAAGAGCCTGTTCCCAACTGCTCTGTGGAATTGCCCAAATCATGCCTACATGCTGCCTGAGATGCTAAATGGGATGAACCAGCCTGTGCTGGAAAACAAGCTCCCAAACCAAGTGGATGGAGATCCAGTTGAGCTCCCTCAATGTCAATATTTTATTAACACATAAAAATACGGACGTGATCCCATATTCTGCACAATTTTTTTACTTATCCATGAATTTTGGGTGTCCTTCACCTGTTACTTATAAAATGGCTACTGCCTTTTAATCTGTACACAAAACCCTTTCTTCACCGTAAGATTTCAAAGAAGGAGAAATTTGTTTAGTAAATCACATTATTGAAAAATAACTAGCGTGGCATGTGATGCTACATAGCTTCAGGGAGGTCTGTCAAACACCATCTGCTCTGTGCTGAAAATATAAGTTTATTAAAGTTTATTTATTTAAGCCCTTAAATACACTTATATTATTGTTGCTCTGTGATAATTTTTTGGCCTTCATTCCTAGAAGAGATAGAAAGGAATTTAGTTGGTTTCCTGAAAAAAACCACAAAGCTTAGTATTGAGGCTTTTGCCATTTCTCTGTTAAACATTTTCCACAAAGAGAAGAAAGATACTTTGGGCTAAAAAGGAAGCCAAAATTGCTGCTGGCATTGGGTTAAAAAGAGAAGGAGGAAAAATGCACAGAAGTCCTTGAATGTCAAAATATCACCATTCAGAGTCGCTATGGACAGAATTACATCTATTCATGGTGTAATGAGAACTTTGCTACAGGAGAATATATTAATCAAGCCCCTGATTTCTTGTGACCAACAACAGCATTTGCATACTGCTTGTACTGGAGATATTTTCAAACAATTTTCTCAGTCTGTGTTACTTCCATCCTAATTTCCTTGGAGCTTTTTCCCGCCTGTTTGATTTATTCTCAGTTGCTCGGGATGAGCTAATTCCCATGGGATCCTGACCAGGGGCTGTGCTGGCTGCAGAATCCTCCAGGTCAGGAGTGGGTCTTCCATTGCATTTCTGCCCCAAGGCTGCAGTCCCTCTCTCAGATCAAATAATGTAGGGGATCCAGCTCTCTGAATATAATTTTCAAGCGGTTTTAAGCCTGATTTGCCACGTGGCACGGGACGTTTTGTAGTTTTTCAACATATCCGTGTCTGGTAAGTGGAAAAAATCTAGGTATTGATTGCCCTATCACTCTAGAAAATGCCTGTAGTCACAACCAGTATCAACCATATTACTTGAACACTAAAAAAAAAAGATAGAATAATGTTATGCTTAACTATTTATGTTAAGCAAAGTCTGAAAAGCTTCACAGTTAAAACTGCAAAATATTAAGGTAAGCACTCAGTTATACTGGGAACTTCAACTTCATTTAGTTAGGAACAGAAATAAATTAATAACAAAAAGTACTGGTAACAAAAAGATGGTAAGAAATTTCAGCATGTGCTAGAATGATCTATGCTAAGACATAGCACTGTTTTTCCTTTTGAAAAAAGACCTTTTTACTCTCCTTCCTTTTCTTTTCATGAGCTGTTCACAGTTTATACTGTTGGACTAAAATGTAAAACTCCCAAAATATTTATCACGACTATTAAGGACATTTATATCCCATGACTTTCTTATTACAGAACTCTTTTGATCAGCAAAAGGTACTTAAAAGGACACTCTTTTCTAACGGTGGAGAATATCACAGAGTCAAGGCAAGGACAGTCAGGCCAATCAGCCCAGAGACAGGGTGCATTTTGGATGAGATACAGTCAATCTTGGAAGAAGATGCTCCAGACTGGAACTGTGTTGATAGTTCTGAATAATTCCAGATGCCACAAATACGGAAATCACAGAGTTTAAATTTCAGCACATGAAACAGCTAAAGTTGCTACTTCCAAAACTGTCAATAGAAAGATAGATGCTACTGTAATGAATATCCTTCTATTGAAAAGTTAGGATCACTAAAGAGTTGTGAGAGATGCAAACCCATAATTTTGAGCATGTTATTAAGAAAAAAAAAATAATTATTATCAATGCCAGATGAACAAGGTTGACAATAGTGACCCATAAAAGAAGGAGATGGAGTACCGAGAAATACACAATAAGTGCAGCAACTGCAGGCCTACAACAGAATGCCACAGACAAACCCCAACATGTAGGACAACATAGATAAGTGACGTTAGAGGGTGTGGTTGTCCTTTTCCTCTGAAGTGCATCATTTAGAAGCTCAGTGTTTCAATTTAACAATAATAATATTATGAATAATAATAGTGGACTAAAACTCAGTTAGGAACTTTTGGAACCAGTGTTTTCCCACACCCCTCTGTTAGATTTAAGCCAAAATACCTGGGAAAGCTCAGTCTCCCAACACATTATGCGTTGCATGTCCAAGACACTCTCACTACTGTTTCCAGTAATTTAGCCTCCAGGAGACAGGTGGAAAGATTATCTATTGATCCAAAAGCTACCAAATCTTGATATATTTTTATATTTTCACCATCCCGTGGGTAGAGGGTTCCATCATTTACAGTTTATTCAGAACTTCAATATCACAGTGTTTTATTAAGGCGTAAATTGCTGCTCAAAAATATATCCGTCCTAATATTTTACTTTCAACATTGAACAACATCACTCTTTTAAAACTGTGCTCATGTTCAATAGCCCTTTTAAAAGTGATGAAGAGAAGCTTAGTACTAAGAGAAAGAACATTATGAACAACAGACATAGGCTGCATCAGTGCTTTCAAACAGAAATCTAGGTTTAAACATACCAATACATATTCGCCTTCTGACAGAAGATGATTAATTTTGAGATGATTAATTTTGGGTCAGGAAAAGGCTAAACTATATATTCGAGGAGAAGTAAGTAGAGAGTAAATTTCACTGTAAGTGGAAAATTCCTAGCTATTTGCTAGAGAGATGGGATAGGAAAAGAAGTTTTACAAAACCTGTGTGGTTCCTGCATGGATGAGCTGAAGAGGACATGGTAAAATAATCAAATTAGGGAAAAATTGAATGGCAAGAAGTCTCTTGGGAGCATGATATAAACATGAATCACTGTTTAACTCAGCTCTGTATGTTTATTCTTATAAATAATTTTGGTTTTAGAATTTATTCTAAGTAACTACACTGGAGGTTTGCAATCACCTGTTTTCCAGCTTCAACTTTGCTAGAGAGATACCTCCTATGGAATGAAAATTTTTGTGTTCCCTTTTCCTCTTAATAACTGATTTTTTTCTTCAGGGGAAATAAAGAGAATTTTGCATAAAAGGGAGAAAAAAGAGGGCAATTTCCTCCCTGTGCTGGTGCCCCAGAGCTGGAGGCAGCACTGCAGGTGGGGTCTCACCTGAGCAGGGCAGAGGGGCAGAATCCCCCCCGTCGTGGGTTTACCAGGCTCCCCCCCGGGGCTGAAAAATGGTTAATTCCAGGTAAATTTCCGGAACAAAGCCAATCACAAGTTTTAGTAACGCCTTTGCGAATGACATATTTAAGAAAATGGAAGAGAAGCCTGTGGGGCAGAAGAAATTCCACCCCAGAGAGAAGCAGAGGAGAACAAGAGAGAGCGATGGAGCCTCCAAGGTCAGGGTAGCAGGAGCAGGGAGGAGAGGCCTGAGGGGGCCACCTCTCCCCTTCCAGCAGGGGAAAAGATTTAAAAACTAAAACCCTGCCACCTGTGGAAGATTATTTGCAGCAGAGAGACCCTCCTGCAGCTCATGGAAGAGCCTGTGCCGGAGCAGAGGAGTGCATGGAGGAAGCTGTAACTCTGTGGGAGGCCTAAGATGAAACAGAGTCTGGCTGGAGACCTGTGGCCCTTGGAGAGAGAAACCTACACTGGAACAAATGTTCTGGGTAGGACTTGTGATCCCAGTGAGGGATTTATGCTGGTGTAATTCATTTGTGACCCTAAAGGACAGCAGAGTATGGAAGAACTGCTGTCCGAGTGCAGACTCACTCTGGAGAAGCTCATCCAAGGCTGTCTCCCGTGAGAAGGGACCCCACAAGAAACAGGGGATGGACTCGATGCCATTATCCCCTGTGACAGTGGTGCAGACCCTGGTGCAGCAGGTTGTCCCCTTGCAGTCCATGGAGGACCTCACTGGGCCCGAGTACCCCCCAGCCTCCGGTCCTGGCCCGGCAGGGAGGAGCAGGGCCAGTCCTGAGGGCGACGTGCAGCAGAGAGAAGGAGAGAGAGATTTCCAGCTATGGTCGATCGGAGCTGTCGCCCCAGAGATAATAGAAGAAAACTTTCAAGTGCTGCAAATCTGATTTAGAGAAACTGTAAACCCTGAAAGCAGAGAAGAGACTTTTCTCCTCCTGGACTGATACAAGAGGGAGGGATAATTTTGTAAATACATAGAATTTTCTTCATAAGAAAACCTAGTTAGAATTGTTGTATATATTATTCTTTGGTCTTTATCCTGCTAGTAATAAATTTAATATTATTTCCCCACGTCAAGTCTCTTTTGTCTGTATAAAACTTCTCTCACCTTTATGGCAATTCTGTAAGAAGTTTGAAAAATCGGTCCAGAGTAAACCCATGACACCTCCTCACCTGCTGCCCACACTGCTTTGGATGCAGAGACATCCCAGTCTGTTCAGGACGTGGCTCCTTTGCAATAAAACACTGAATTACAGGCCCTTCCATGATACTCCCCAGTTCTAGAATGCCATTCACTAAAGAATCTGCTCATAAATGTATGATAAGTAAGTTCTGCTTAAATAGAACAATTTCTTTCAGCAGATTTTAATTACCTTGTGACCAGTGAATGTGGTTCCAGTGTAGCATAACTGATAACAAGTGTGCAGAAAGTTGGGGAAGCCACAAACTTGCAGTGCCAGAGAGTAAATAAATTCAATAAAATTAAGATGAGCCATGAGCTGGACATGGTATCAGTACCTGAGGTGCACAGATCTTAACCTTGGCTTGGATCCAAGCAAGTTTTATCTAGATCTGTAGATAATTAAGACCAAGTATGAAATAAAATAAAGAAATAATGAAAATGCACCTGTTAATGGTTGAGATTTTCTTGTTATATTTTAAGTATGTTTTTTATGCAGGCCACATCACCACAATATCTGAATGCCTTCAAGTGGCGAATCGGTGAATTAAGTGGTTTGTTCAATATCAGCCATGTGTAGTTGCTTCTTTTATCTTTTCCAAAAGTGGGAAAACTTGTGTGTAGGGGAGTATTTCACTTTGATTGGCTTGTGGTTATTATTTTTCTTGTTTTGCACAATTCACTGTTGTAACCACTTCTTGTCTTTCGGCAACAACCAAGGATTTTCAGAAACATTGTCAGTGACTGCAGTTTGATTTGAAACACCAGTTAGGATTAGGGCTTGATCCCAATGGTTCCCGAGTGGCAGCTGCTACTATTAATTGATATTTACCCGTAATCATGTACTGGCACCTAAACTTCCAAAAAAAAAAAAAAAGAACTGGCTGGAGAATTTATATTTATAATGATAATAGAGGTTGCCTAAGATGGAGAGCTTTTTCACTCTCAAGAGCAAAGGCAGCAATTTTAGGGGGGTTGGTGATCTTTTTCTTCTTTTCACTTGTAGATGACACACTGAATATTTCTGCGTTTCTGTGTATTTTTGAACTAGAATTTCCAGGATCACTGTGGTGAGGACACAGTCCTGCTCTTCTAGATAGACTGGATTTTACAGCATACTGAGATACCAAGAAATTCAGAAAAGGCGACTGATGGGACTTTCCTAAGGGACAAGGCAAGTGTGACTTCCAAATCTCATCGATATTTATTAGGTAAAACAAATGCATTGTTTGGGGGGGGGGAGGTGTTTGGAAGGAGGCAGAGCCATGCAGCTATTAGAAATTATTCCCCAAGGCAAGAATACCTGCCATAACTTAAGAGTTGTGTCATTTAATTAAACTCAGATTATAATGTAGCACACACTGCCATTCGAGAAAGCAATGACAGTTTTCAGGGAGGGACCGTCCCATTTAATTCTACCATCTAGAAATACTGAATCAAATCTAGTTATTTGAGCTCCTTCTATACTCAATATACAGTGACAGGCACTTTTAGAGCACCCATCTGTCTTGCATATTTATTTTAATATGGAATACATACCACCACATGGGATTGCTCCTCTCCATCAACAATGGAGGTGATCTTGCAGTACTTAATGAATAATTCTTAAAAAAAACCCAAAAACCAAAAAAAACCCAAACAAAACTAAGATACATGAGATAAACTGCCTACTTAATAACTATAAAGACTGTCCAGCCCTCCTAAGGATCAGGTTGGAGACAGTGTCTTGGAAAAAATGATGTGTTTTAGATGATTTTTTTCCCAGAGAATTAAAAAATACAGCATCATAAGGGTGCCTTTTTTACAAGCTTCCACAAAAGATATTCCAGTCCTTGCAGGATGTGATATTTTGAGGTCCTGAAAATAATCCGCTTTCTTCTCACTGTCTAAAAGAAACACACTTCATCATTCAGACTCAGCATTGGATCTTTACAGTCTCAGGTTCTTTTCCAACTGGCAGCTTGTCCCAGGTGGGGTCTCTCGGGGATTTATATTGGGCTCAACATTGTTTAATGTCTTCCTAAGTGACTGATGGGATCAAGCAATGCCCAACTGAACGTGAGGAAAGGTTGAGGATGCTGGGTCACAGAAACATAGAAACACCACAACCTAATGAAGAAAACCGAAAGAAGCCCCTCCAGTTTAGCTGGATTTCTCTAATCTGAGCTTTCTCAGATAAAAACACACGCCAACATCAGCCTACTTTGGAACAGAGGTTTGCTGATAACAGGGGAAAACAAGGAAATGCAGTTGGAAGAGCCAGGACTAATAACCTGAGACAGGTTTTCTGATACGTCCTCAAGAAATCTCTGGCAGTGTGTGTGTAATGTGATCTCTATCACTGGGAAGGCAGGTGATATGAGTGTTAGCATGCAAGTCTACTTCTGATCCAGGTTTCTGTCCCAACGCCCTTGAGAGCTGATGTCTGTGAAGCTTCTTCCCCTCATTCCTTTCTGTTTGAGGGGCTGACTTTGTAACAATATGTGTTAAAATTTAAATCTGGCAGAATATTTCTTGTAATTAAATAGCATCTTTTCCTTTGCAATGCTTACTCAGAGGAAAACATAAGGGTTTTCACAGAAGAAACTGCCTATTTCTATTCAGAAAATGTCAGTACAGAAAATTGATGCTGTTACACTTAAATGCATATAAAAAATAGAATTTCTGAGGAAAGAAATGTGCATGATGTAAACTGTTATAAAAACATCAGCTTCACTGAAGCCACACTAATTTACACCAGCTGAGAATCTCCCCACTCATCATATAAATAAATTCTTGCAGATGCTTCCATTTAGAAGGTCAGAAATGTTTACTCCAGAATTCAAAATTGTTCTAATTTCTTCACAGACTTCTACTTGCAAAGGTCCACTACAAACTCCTCATTTAACCACCAGCTGCTTTCCAGCTGCGAATTGCAATCTGCTTTTAAATGGCTCCTGATGTCTTCTCTTAATCTAAAATAACCGGTGGAAAAGTAGATAGGATACATTTTTTTCTTTCCCTTCAGATAGGTAGTGAATGACTATGTAAACAAAAAATGTTAGAATTTGCCCACTCTAATAAAAGCTCTTGAGAAAAGACTATTCTATTAAGCATAATAATGTTCCTAAGTCACGAAATAGTTATTAATAAAGCCTCCTATCATGTATTCTGTTCAAATTTTATCAGTTCAAAAGTTGATGCAATATGAGGCAACTAAGAAAAGAAGAGAGAGGGGTAGAGAAGGACAGAACGTCTTACAACCTGTAACAGAAAAGAACTTCATGGATCCAAACTCAAAAAATCTATTGACTAAATCTTCGTTTTGTCTTTGTTACAGATTAAGGGAAATACTTCTCAGGACTCCTAAAGGAAGTGGTTTCCATGTCTGGTGTTTATGTGACTAGAAAGCTCTTGTAGCCAATCTCTCCCCGGTTGGTTTTAGACTAAAGGGTGTATTATGAGTCACAGCGATGAGTGTTGTTCACTGAATTAACTGCAGGCCTTCTTGAGACATCTCAGCATCCCTTGAAAACATCCTTTTAGCATTTTTCAGCTCTCTCTCGGAGCAACACGAGAACCACGCAGTGTTGTTTGGTCGCAAGCAAAGACTTTTTTGTTTGTTCATGTATTTAAGAAAAAGGCTCCACTGGATGATGCCATTTGACTATAACATTGGCTTCCATAGTGTGGAACTTTGTGCATTTTTTTCAGCAGAGAAGCTTTTTAATCAAATAGGCACCTCGGACAAATGAAGTGACGGCTGGAAGCTCATGAGAGCATTCACAACATTTACAGGTACTAAAGGAAAATTTCTTTTGAACATATTGAAGCTCCAACTAATCCATTCTATTTAGATGCAGAATTACTGTTCATGGCACAAAGGTATTATAGAACCTCAGAGCTCAACAACAGCCCCCCCCACCCCCAAATCATCTGTCTGCGCCTAAGAGGCACAGAACTGCTTTTTGTGAGCACTTAGAGTGCTTTGATTATCAAATATCACTGAAAAACAGGATTTCAACTAGTTGGCTGCATCTGTCACTATCTAATAGATGTCTGTATGAGATGTGTAGTGACTATTAC
Source organism: Oxyruncus cristatus (assembly GCA_013399855.1). Classification (NCBI taxonomy): domain Eukaryota; kingdom Metazoa; phylum Chordata; class Aves; order Passeriformes; family Cotingidae; genus Oxyruncus; species Oxyruncus cristatus. Next base: position 237,975 of record VXAY01001870.1, read on the forward strand.
ATCTGCATTTCTTTCTCTTTAATTGCATCATGCCTATATTCCTTGGATGATCCACAAGGAAATGAGTCTTGCTTATGTCCAATCAAAAATGTGTTCATCAACGTAGCCAGCTCAAACTCAATGCCAACTCAACACTTGTAACAGAGAATTAAATGCTTTTTCCAATTAATTGCTACTTTCTTTTCCCTTACCTTGCCAGTTCCCTCCAAGCCACCCAGGTTAGAGGTTGGGGTTTTTTTGCATGTTCTTTGTCGTCCAACCTGTTCTAAACACTGGAACAATACTTGAAATTATTATCTGAAAGCACTGCTGCCTTCCAGTGCTGACACCCTACTCGGCAACGTACTGTGCAGCCTACACAGTATCAGTGGATGTGTCAAACTTTCTGAGGGCAGTGACATGTGTCTGGAAACAAGGGTTTCACCCTGACATATCTCCTGTGAAAACCCCACCTGCAAGCAGCCAATGAGCGTGAGGTTTAATTGGACGCGGGCCACAACTTCAGCTCCTGCTTTGAAACACTGGAGACTGAGCAAAGCCTGGGGAAAAAAAATAACTCAATCCTCATTACGGTAATTAATCTTTCAGTTCGAGTACAGGCTTCTTCTCCGTGTCCACATGTTCCCTTGTAGGACATCACAGCCACGAGGCAAGAGGGATGACATAAAACCAAAGAAACCACAAAATAAAAGAACTTTTTAAACTCCAACCAGACTTCCAAAAGAATGCAGAAGCGAAGGACCAGCTCTGTCTATTCTTACAGAGCAAAGCTGTGGTCTATTCCTGTCACTGCCTCAGATCAATGTGTTAAGTGATATCCATTCAAATTACTTGTCAGTTTAATCAGAGGAAGTAAAACACAATTACAGGGCATTAGTGTAAAAGCCAGCACAAAATAACAGAATGTCCACGTGGGATATCTGAGCAAAAGCCTGTTGAAAATAACTCCGTGACATTTTCATCAACAGCCTTTTTTTACAGGGAAAAAAAAAACCAAAACAAAAAAAACCCAAAAAAACAAAACAAAACAAAACAAACAAAAANTCCAGTGCTTTTCCCTACCTGGTTGTATCAGACTGCATCCCTCTGCACTACATAGTTAATAAAACTGCAACACCTGTATCTGACATACACATATTGATCTCAGTGATACATTGCTAAAAGGCTATTTCAAATATTCATTCTCCCGAAAGTTACATGAATAATACACTTCTTTTCTTTGGAAAGAATCCGAAGGAAAACAAAACAAAACAAAACAAAAAAAAACAAACAAACAAACAAACAAAACAAAAACCAAAAAAACCCAAACCTTTGGAAATGCTATTACAAACTAATTAGGCAAAAAATAATGCTTTATTTCTACAGAGTGATTAGAGTCCTTATTTTTTCTTGGAGAAATCAGAAAAATGTTTGGCTTTTATTCTGTTATTAGTATAAAATTAAATGCATGAAGACCTCTGCTGAAATGATAACTGGTGCATTTACAAAGCCTCTCTGTGCTCCCTCTCAAGTCAGCAGGAGTTTTACCATTATTTCCACTGAATGGTTGGAACATTCATTTTTCATGGACGCTCCAAATTTCCATTGAATAAAAGATTTATTTTTGGAATCATCAAGCAGATGACTTGGATTAAGTGGGCGAAATGGGAGCAGGGAGGGGAAGGGACTTGTCCCTCCGCCCCTGAAGGCGGGGGTGCAAGCTTGGTGGGTTCCAAAAGGACAAATTAATGCAAACCTGCCCTCACAGCCCTGCATGGAGTCCCCAGATCAGATGTGCTGGGGTGGGCACTGGTGCCTGGGGTCCCTCTGACCCTTTCATCCCACTCTGCACCACAGCTCAGTTTCAGTGCAATAGGTAAAAATGTACCCAGTCCAGAGGTATAAAGGTATAAAGGGAATTAGAATTTCAGCAAATCAGCCTGAAGCCCTACATGATACTCAAATATTAAAACAAAAATATAGGAGGTAGAATAATCTCTACGATACTTAGAACATCACTTCAGTTTGGTTTTTTTTTTTTTTTTTCAAAAAATACCCATCAATATATGTCTTCAGGAGAAAGCACATACTGGAAAAAGCCTTCTTCCAGCCCTAAGCTGCTTTTTAAGATCCAAAGGAGATGGGGGCTTGGACTTTACTCAGCTCAATGAATCCCCTGGAATAAGGTGACTTCACTTTTTTCAACAGCCACAATGCACAGCCCAGGTTTAGGAACCTCTGTGGTAAAAAACTCACTTAAAATGTTCATGTTGTAACTCTGAGCTCAGAAACCCCGAGGTCTTTAATTGGATTTGGCCCTTTATCTTCTATATTCATGAGATAGTAATTAATTTGACCATCCCTGCCTGGTCCACAGGGTAATTGAATGAATAGCTCTGCACAGGCACATAAATGCCTCCAAAAAGAGTTATTACAATGAATGTGCAATATGACAAGTTAACTCTGCTGGTAATGACGGCCCTGAAATTCCTAAGGTAAGTGCCACTGGAGTCCAAATCACGCCTAATGGAAATGGAAGAAAGCATGCATATGCAACATGCAAAAACACTGCACATTTAGCCTTTGAAAATAATAATAAAAATTTAATTTTTTTTTTTTTTTTTATTTTTTTTTTTTTTTAATTCCCTGCTATACCTCCATCCTCTGGCACTACTAAACCCCTCCAAATATTGCTAAAGGGGTTAAAAGCAAGATAGTTCTCTTGGTAGATTGCCACAAAGACTTCTTGTAGGAAATGGAGTGTAAAAAATGTTAAAGAATGCTAAATGAAATCACAGCAGACTGAAACCTGTGGTTCCAGTGCAAGACCTGAAATAAATCTGAGACAGATGCTAACTGGCACCACTTTCGTTCTGATGCTCATAAATGAAATTGAACAAGACTCCAAAGGTGCCAGAGGAAGACCAGCCATCCAAAGAACACTAAAACAGGCTTGGATTTGGTTTGCCAACTCCAAAGTTATTCACGCCCTGCTAAGTTATCTGGATGCTTCTGTGAAAATTCATCCAATGGGACACGTGTGTATATTTTTAGAAAGACTGAAAGTCTTTGGAGTTTAAACTCCTAGGTTATCCTGTATATGCCTGCCTTTATGAATTACTGGCTTTGGAGGTGAACTCCTGATCAGGAGTTGTACTGAGTTATTCACCACAGATTTTTCCCTGAGGAATGGGTAATAGTTTGTATCAAGACACACATGGTAATTTGAAAATCTCAGTGCAAATCATGCACTACTAAAAGTTTTCCACAGACATCTGCAGCTGCTCACAATCCCTTTTTAATGACAAATGCTTAGAGAAACTAATTGCAAGTGGTAAAAGTGCTGACTGACCTCTGCATCTGGTTTGCTTCTTTCCCTCTTGAAAAGCTTTGATGTCCCAATTTAAACCTATATTTAATATGTAGGGTAATCAACTATTTTAAATAGTATTATTTTAATAATTGACTAGTTTGGCCCTTCAGTGACTTCCATATGATTTCAGTAGTAATATGATGTAGCATTCCACACTTCCTATTTATGACTCTATGCTATAACATGTAATTCCACTGGCATTATCTACAAAATTATAATTGAATAAATGTTTCCGTTAAAAATCAATGATTTCACTAAAACAGGAACAATGGTGGAGCCTCTGCTTGTTGCCCTTGGTCATGATGAACACCAAGAAGGGAACAACTGAGTCCACAGCCTATGGGAATTAGACTCTACTTCCAATTCCCAGTCCTGGTTTCTAATAGACTATATTTTAGTGAGGTTTTCTTTAGTATGGCAATTAGTGTTAAGGGTGAGTCAATTCCAGGATGATCAAAAGCCTAAGGAAATTTTTTTAAAAAAATAATAAACTAAAGCTCTGCAGGAGCAGCTCTGCTGCTTTCCACACCACATGATGCTTTTCACTTCAGAACCACCAAGTAAATTACTGAGAAAAAGTTACTGTGAATAAAATGGGCTGCACTGTGTTAAGTAATTATTTCTAAAGTGTGAAATGGGTAGGAAGTATCTCATCTTAAAGTAGTGCCATGATGCATATTACCTCTCCAGTATAAAGTGAACAGTCCTTTTTTTTTTTTCTTCTTCTTTTTTCTCCTTTTTCTCTTTATCTTGCAGGAGCAAGGAGAGGAATGAAAACTTTGTTTTTCTGACGATCTTGACTGTGGGAGAGAAGTGTAAAGACCCAACCTGTGAAACTGTGCTGTGCTCCACTATTTGTACTGTCTCGGGAAGAATCTTCTAGAGTTTCATGAGCTCTCAGGAAACCACAGAATAGTTAAGGTTGGAAAAGGCCTCTAGGACCGAGTCCAACAGTTAACCCCGCACTGCAGGCTCAGTAATTTATAAATATTATTTGGATGATGCTCCCCCACCTAAGGAATGCAGGACGGAGTTGTGATCTCCTGTGTCAAAGACCAGGAGATCTGTGACTGCTATGGGATGGCCCTCGGGGAAGATTTAATTTGTGGAACAGTGCAGAACACAGCTTGCCTTTAAGCAGGTCTTTCTTTCAAGTATGTCCTGCCACACGCCCATTCTGTTCCTCAGTCTTGAAACCCGTGATAAAAGAAAGTAATTTGAATAGAAAAGTTATGCTCACAGCATGGGTTAGGAAAATACCCCTCTGATTGCTTGTGAAAGAACAGAGGGGATTCTTGCAATTAATTAATACCTAGATGCACACCAACAGGCTGTTTCAACAGAAAAGGTTATTATTTTTTCTTTTTCTTTTTTTTTTTTTGACAGTTATTATTAAAAGTTGCAGGGATCAAGGAGAAGAAAGAGGAAAACCACATATGAATCAAAAAGGAGCTTTTCCAAGACAAAAGGTGACACAAATTGGTAGTAATGAATTGTGTGTACCAGCTGGCTAAAATACTGCTGTCCATTTAAAGGATAATTACACAGACATTAAAATATTTCTGCAGCATTCATGTGAAATTCAGTCCCAGATCAAAACCAAGAGGTGGTGGAGATTAAATAAGAGAATCCTGACAAGCCTGATTAAGACAATATTTTCCCTTACTAATCTGTTTCAATAACATGCAATACAAGCTTTTGTTTTGTTTTGTTCATACACATAAAAGATTCATTCTAAAAAGATCAGAAAAGGTTATTTTCTCAGATTAAATATCACATGGATATCTGAATCATTCTTTGCAAGGGTATGACTTCTGAACACTCAGAGCCAGCCAGTGACCCGCCTAAGATAAAGAGCAAAAGTGCATCTAGAAAGTGGAAACTCATTTTGGCATCAGTCCTGAAACTGTCTTTGAGGTCTGACCTTCAGAAGAACTTCACATAACACAGATGGGTTGACTAGGGCTGGCCACAGGAAAGTGTTTAACAAGTCAGCGTTGCAAATGATGCAGAACAAGACTCTAAATATATCAAATGAGCTCTTCTCTGCTGAAATATCTGTATGTTCATGGCTTGTTGTCTGGCATCAGGAAGCGTTGCATCCAGGAGGGGAATGCTAGAATGCTACAGTACCAATGCAGAGCTTGGAAATTATATTTTATTATTTCCATTTTTAAATACTTTACCATTTAATTAATTTAATAAGTTTATACACTTCAGTAATTTAGTTTAGTATTTTAAATACTTTCATAAATTTGTGTACTTCTAAGTACAGTAATGGTAGGGTGGTAAAGGTATTCTGTATTTAGGTGTAAGCCAGGGCTAATGCCAAGGGATCCTGGAAGCTTCCCCATAATGCAGGAAAATTACACAAAGTCAACAAAATACAGCAGGACAGTTGTTCTGGCCTTTACATCACACCCACTGATGGCTGTAATCCTGATGTGCATGGACAAGATGGGGAGTGGACAACCTCAAATCCACGACCACATCAGGTGAGGTCCTTGTAAATGTTTCTGGTGAGCCTGTTTAACTAATCCCACGAGCTCGTGCAAAACAAAAGGAACTGTGTTTGCAAAATTAATATTTCACGAGCTTCTTGTCAGACAGAGAGCTATTTTTTTTTAAAAAAATAATTGCTTTAAATGTACACATTTACAGAGAATTTTATACTCAAGGATGAAATTTCTTTTCTTAGATAACTTCCTAAATGAAGATAGGAACGCCCATCAATCATTTAATATAGCTAAAGAGTAGAAATTTTGCTAAAGAGGGATTTTTCTTAAAAAAAAAAAAAAGTCTGCTAGAATGCCTGCCTATGCCAGCATTTGACTGATGAACTCCAGAGCAGTTTATTACAACAAACAGCATCTCCTAGTCAAATTCTCCACTTCTAATATCATTCTGCTCTACAAAAGCATATTTTTTGACACCAGAAACAAACTGCAACAACATGCAGAAGAATAAGTTGTTGCCTCTGAAAGCTGTTTCCAAAATACCACGTAACTTCAAATTTTATCAAGACAAAAAAGAAAGCTGGGTGACACATATTTATGTATTTTTTTGTGCATTTATGTAACGCTTTTGTGATTCAAATCCACTACGTTTTACCCTTATACAATCAAAATAAATTACAATTCAAAATAGCCGTGTTTTCTTGAGTGATATAATTAACAATTTCAGTGATAAAAAGGGCAGTGCCCAGTATTATGCATCATGTTAAATATTTTATTTGAACTGACACCTCTTTTTTATGTCACTCCCCTCCTCAGCTGGGCAGGGGAGAGAAAATACAACAAAAGGCTCATGGTTCATGGTAAGAGCAGGGAGAGATCATTCACCAGTTACTATCATGGGTAAAACAGACTCAACTGGGGGAAACCAGTTTGATTTATTAACGAACAATTCAGAATAGACTAATCAGAAATAAACCCAAATCTTAAAACACCTCCTCTCCTCCACCCAGAGAAATGCTGTAGAACAGCAAAAACTGATGTGGGAAAATACCTTCTGAATACAGAATATCACAAAAAGTTTTGTCTCGGTACCCTCATGACTTGTGACTTAAATTGACTTTTGAATTATATTGACTTAACTAGTTTTGCTATCACTTCTGGTATTTTTTCACATAGGAAAAGGCAAGCACTATGAGAAGTGGTTATTTCTGTAAGCCTTGAATCTGGTGTGTTAAATGACTCTTCCCTTCAGTAATAAATCCTAATAACCCAACTGGATTTACAACAGCCTATTATACAGCACATTCATGAATATAGACCAATTTTCAGTTTCTTAGACTAGAAATCACGGTCACATCTAATCTCCTGTGCCTGACAATAAGTTTATGATGTTCAGTGGAAAAGCTCACTGACTTTAGAGGTCATTGAATGAGATCACAAACTATTTTATACAGCACAGTTATTAGTAAAAAAAAAAGTAAAAATACAGTAGAAGAAATATAAGACAAACACTCCTATTGCTTTGTGTTGCCCTATACCACATGGATTTTATAGGTTTTATTATTCCCCAGACAACCTCCTGAAATAAATACATAAACTCAGAGATTATTCTTTTTTCAAGTAGTTTAGGAATTTCAAAGTTCACACTTTGAACTTGGATGTCTCTTCCCTGGGCAGGCCTCATTCAAAGTCAGGCTGGACAGAGCTTTAAGCAACCTGATCCAGTGAAAGATGTCCCTGCCCATGGCAGAGGGGTTGGACCAGATGATCTTTAAAAGATCCATTCTATGATTCACTGGAATTTTGGACTGCATTTTTGATTAAATATGGGGAGGGGGTTTCCTTAACAGAATACTTGGAATTAATCAAATTCTGCCCTCGGTATTACTGGAATGAAAATTCACTGGTCTAAGAAACAAAACTCGTATTTCGGGAAATGTCCCAGATTTCCACTCTGCATCCTCCTGTACTACGTGAAGTATTTGCACAGTAGCTGTGAGACCCTGGTTGTGCTCTGCTGGGAGATGAAGCACAGCAGTGGTAGGATCAACTGGGTAGTTCAGGGAATTGGGATGAGAATTTTGGCCCATATTGATCTCTCACAGTAAACGACAGGTATGACTCCACCTAAACTGTAAATAATAATAAAAACTGCCACTTTGTGATTTACTGCATAGATAAACACCATAAAAATCATTATTTTTGAAAGTTAATGCATTGCATTTAATTGAACACTGTAAAATAATTATTTAAATATAATTATCTTTTTTAAAGAATGCACTGAAAATGAGCAGACCTGTTTCCTGCTTCAGGAACAGAGGGTGAAATACTCTGTTTTGTAAATATGATCTGCAAATGTTTATTTCTAAAAGCCAATAACCTAAACATTCTTCTAGCCAAGTCTTTCTTTAAGTGTCAATTGCTATGGTATCAGAGAGCAAAATGATGCTTTAACCAGCTTGATACGATAAATATTCTAAGACCACAACAGACTATCTATAAAATATTTGTCATTTGATTCATTTTTAGGACTTGCATTGAACTAGAAAACCAGTGGAGGGGGAATAAACCCCTCTACTGATTCCCAGGGTGTGCATTATAAATACAGCAGGACAATTTCAACAAATTTTGATATTTATTATCTCTCCAAAATTCTTCTCTGAGCACCCTTGTGGGGTGACTCCCCTCTTTATACCCCTTGCAGATTACACAAACCCACTGTACTGAACATACTAAAGATCCCTAGACATAATAATGGCAGTCTGAAGAGTTTAAAACAACAATATAGACTATGAAAACAAACAAACATAAAAGAGCTGTTTAAAATACATATTTCAAAAAAAATATTTTTATGTTATGTTTTCTGTCTCTTGGGTTTATGTCCTGAGAAACAGTGTTTCAAATATTTCTATGCATGCCCATCAGTGAGAATTTTCCTTTATTAAAACGGAATTAGGAAAATTTTGCATGAAACAAAGATACGGGAACTTAGAAAAGCTTAAAATACTTGGAGATACAGAGACAGAAGAGCTGGCTACAGCAACCATAAAACAGAGATAATATTTGCCATCTTAATTATCCTCCTACTTTCTTAGATCACCAAACCCCTTCCATCCTCTGGGGCAGTAGCCACCTACTCCTCTAAATCACTTCAGCGAAGCCTGCAAACGCTATCTAACATTTATTTGCTGTTACACAAACATATGCAAGTCCTTATCCACATGTATGAACACACAGACACACCTCCAGAACACAACTCCAACCCCTCCAACAGGGGCCGTGTCCTCACACTCACAGCTCCCATCCCAAAGAGTCCAACTGAAATGTGCATCACAGTGAGTGGGAAGGGCAGGGTGAAGGCACATTAGCAATAATAATATTGTCACAGAGGTGAGTTACAGGCATGAGAGCTGCACAGTTTAGCCATTTGCCTCTTCAGTTCATAGATTCTTACATCTCCTCTACATTTTCTTGCCCATATCCAAAGTATGGTCCAAGGTTTGCTCCTGTAAGTGGCAGTTCTAATGTTTACTGTTTAATAATCTTCCCATTTAAACAATCTCAAACTGCCTGCCTGGCTACTGCTATGACCAAGTTGTCTTACAACAGAATTACAATTATTTTTATAACTTCTTTTCCCTCCTTCCACTAAACAAGCTGGGTTTTGTCAGACAGACCCCCAATATTGGGCGGAACACCTGTGTGTACTTGAGAATTTGCTTTGGTTCCACCAAAGTGTGTTTTTATTCCCTGAGCTGAGATGCAACAATGGTTCAATGTGTTTTCTTTGCCTCCTCACTCATCCAAGTCATTCTCATTCACCCATGAAATAGTTTCTGGACTCATGACCTGCCAACACCTAAAGAGTCCATGAGGCTTCAATGGAGACACCTCCTGGTTTGTTAAGCTGTAAATGAAGTCCCTCAAAACACCTAAATTAAATTCTCTCCTTTGCCTTGTTGCTTCCATTTCTCTACTGCAGTGCTGCCCCACATTTTTGGACCAATTGGCAATTCAGCCTTCAGTCTCTCCTGCCACAGAGGAGCAACACAAAGGCTTATTTTGAACATTGAGCTTGAATATTGTATAATGACAGATACACATGAATATCAATTAAATCTGTAAAACAAACAAACAAACAAAAAAAATTCACAAGCCTGGGAAAACATTATTAAAAGATTGAAATTCTATGTATTCTTTCTTTTTTTTCAGTGACTTAGTACAGTGATTAGTACCACAGTTAATTGTATTTGTGCAAACACAATAAAAGGAATTGAAACAGAAAATGTTGCAAACTAAACGAAATAATAGCATCAGTCATCTCTGAAATCATTATTGCACTTGAGAAACATAATAAAATTCAAGTGTATGAGACTTTCCTGGAAATTTCCCACACACTTTTTAAAGACATCTGCTCAAAGCAGAAATGTAGGGTAAATTTCTGGAGAGGGAAGCAAACAACAACAACAAAATGCGCTGTATCTTCCTGATTTTCCCTATAGATTACACACTTCAGAGCAATTTCTTTGGGGCATTGTGTGACCTTTTCCGCTTGTATGAATCCCCCCGAGGCTCTGGGCACTCCAACAGAAGCCCTGAATCAGCTCTGTGAAGCTTCTCATGGGGAACAGAAATGGACTTTTAGCCTGGCTTTCTGTGTCTACAGACACAAACCCCCATTTAACTCGTTTGTCCCACTTAAATCGAGCTCTGGTTATAAAGGGACATCCCCCACCACCCACAAGAACACGTTGCTTAATGCACTGTGAACAAATTTCCTTTCTCTGCTGATACCAGGATACCATATTGCACTGATCAAAACCCCATTAAACACTGCCACATTTGCAAACAGAGGCAAGAATTTAATTTAAATGTCATTTCAAATTTCCACTATTAGACTTCGTCGCTGTTACTACCTTCATTTTTTTTTTCCTTATTCCAAGGCCACTGAATATCTTTATGTTCACAGGTTTTAATTTTAATTGCACACTCAACTATCCCAAATTATTAGGCAATGTACCAAGGTAGCAGCAAATTGGCATTATATGGATTTCTCCATACGCTAAGCAGGTCAAACCATACCACCCATATGTTAAATTCCTCTCTGCTGTGAGTAAACCCAACAAATGGTCTTTGTATCTCTGTAACACACTTAAGAACTTCAGCAGATCTTGAGGAACCAGCTCCCATTCCTAAATCTGTTGTTTTGGACACAGTTTTGTCCTAAGATTATAAATATATCATGGCATATATATTCATATAACTTCTGCCTAAACTGAACTGTTTCTACCAGTCCCATCAAATTCTTGAAGCTTTCTCACAATGTCAGTACCTGTAAATTTACAGATTTTCTTTTCTGCTGTTTTCCAATACTGTGTTTCTCCATATCAATAACTTTCCGCTTTAAATCATTCTGAATCAATTCTGCCTCTATTTTCTTTTTTCTCTCACTACTCACTGTCTCGACCTCAACAAATTCACAGGCACTTCTTTCCTGCCTTTCAAATCCAGCTGTGATTCCCGACTCTCCATTTATAAGCTGTCCTTTAACCCAGCCCCTCACAAAGAGCCAAGGAGCCTTGATCAGCTTGGCTTATTCTGGCCATAGATATGTCTGAGATTCACAGGAGAAAGGTTTACAAGTTCTGTCAGTGGTTCCTGCTTTAAAATTGCCAATTTGCAGGTCCAGTAAAGTTTTGTCCAGTCCCAGCTACGAAATTCCATTCTGTCCAGAAGATCTGGCCTGATTTGGGAACAAAAATATGGGACATAGAACAGGGAGCTTAGAGAGAAAGTACTGAGGGAGGGACTTGTAACCCACAAAGAAGGAAGCTCGTGTCCTGATAACACATAAATCTGCAGGGTAAAGTGGCTTTTTGGGAAGTGGTGGTGCCAAAACTCCTCTTAGTCAAGATTTCCCCATGTCTGTGACACAGGTAGGTCCAGGAAAACAAAACGTGGTGCAGAGATTTATTCCTTTACCTGCAACTCATGAGACATGGTGCAAAATGAGGCACACTCTGAATTAACTGTACCTGGGGTTATACATATTTCTCCTGCAAATGCTTCCTGATGCTCAGAAAAAATACCACTTCCAACCTGTGTGGCCACTGGCATGTGGCCATCTCCCTAAAACAAAGCAGGACTCGTGCCCTACAGGAGGGAGCAGCAGCAAGATTAAATGAGAAGACCATAATTAGTAATAGAGATGACAGATTTTACCGCATTGGGGAAAAAATCCCCTAAGCATTTAACAAGGGACATGAGATTTGAAGCTGCACTGAGGGAAATTTCATATTATACTGGGCGTTTAAAAACCGTAACATGATTCAGCGAAATAATTCTTTGGAGATTTTAAGCCTCTGATGTCAAAAGGATTGAGCAGAACAGCTCTGAGTCCACCTGCTGCCAGCCCTCGCCAGAATCCACGGTGGAAATGTCTGCCTGGAAAACGGCACAACTTATCTGGCCCACCAAGGGCTGGTGGAGATGGGCCCTGCGAATGCCTGGGTGTCAGGACAGCGAGCCCACGTGTGACAGTCAACCTCCTCTGGGAGGTTACAGCGAAACCAAACCCAAGATAAAACCAAAGGGACGAGAAATACAAAAAGGATGAGCCAGCTCTGGACAGGCTGCTCTTTTTTTTTTTCTCCACGTGCCTCACGGAGGTATTACGACCTCGTGGGCACGACAACCAAATTGCTGTGTGGGGATGAACTTTGTGCACGGTGAGTTTTGTGCAAGAAGCCACAGAAGAAAAAGGCTGGATGCCCAGGGCGCCCATTTGTGACTTCTGAAGCACGAAATCTCTGCTTCAGCACAGGATTCCTGTGCGCTGTTTGTTATGTTAGTTTAGTCTCTGCCTACCTTCTCTATCTATTCATAAGCAGGAATATTTCACACAGGTGTTTTGAAGATAAATGATATTAAAAAAATATTGGGAGTGCAAAAATACTATTGTACTGGAAGCTGCAGATGTACTTTAGATATCTAGAAGTGCCTACATTATTGGACAGGTATCAAATAAATTGAAAGAAATAATATAATAGATTATTCCACATGAGCCAAAGTTTCATGGAAATGGTGTTTAGATAACAGAAAAAAATCATATCAGCTTGTCATTTATTGTGTGTGTGTGGGCTTGTAAATAACCATCCCAGTAAACCAAACCAAATCTCCTTTAATATATTCCCAGGAGAATAACATTACTGAGAAAAAAAATAACAGAAGCTTTAGTTCAACTCAGCAAACAGGAGCTGCCAAGGAGTCAAATATAGTCAAATATATTCTGCACGTGTGATGGACACTGACTAACAGGGATGACAATGAGGTCTTACAGTTTAAGGCAGGCAAATATACACGCAATTAAATGCATATATTATATTTCCGGACCTCACTGAAATAGTTAATGCCTTTGAGAGTCCTCAGGGGCACAGCTATCTGGGTCCATCAATTTTTACACATAATTCAGGTTATCAGTAATTCAAACGTTATGCTGAGCTCATAGAGACAGGGTATATGAATGTAGTAAGTCTTCTCACAGAAACTCTACAGCTAGAAATGAGGAGATGCATTTACTTCCATAGTAGAGTCTTATTTCATATTAAAATAAAATTTAAGAAAATACATAATTTAGCACAAAGTGATTTGTGCACTTAATTGAATGCTCACAATTCTCAAGGTCTACTGGAAAGCCTGTTACACAATGAAATGGTGAAGATGGGGGCTGTAGTTGTGTAGGCACACCTACACAAAGGGATCAAAGCAAAGGTGAAGAAAATCCCTCTTATTGCAAGTCTTTGCGAGTTTTCTTAATTAAATTACAGACTTTACTCATATTCTACAGAATTTCTGGGCAAGTAGAGAAATGAAGCATGTCCTACATTTCTTATGCATGTTACCTAAACGCTCTTTCCTTCTCATTGCAGGACTCCAAATGCCCAGCTCAGCCCTAGAAGGAGGACAAAATCTGTTTTGTTCTCTCTGTGTCCTGCCCACGAGCCTCAGACGATACCGAAGCTCAGTCAGGTAACTTCAACTCAGGCAAAAACTGAGAGCAGAAAAGGAAATCTTGGTGTAGGTGAGTTCTTCCACCAACAGTGTTTATGCAGATACTTCCTTCTTTTACACAGTTTCATTAACATAATATAATTATCCTTGCCATATAATGAGCTCGGTACCTAAAAGCAATTCACTTAGAGATGACACAGAAAGGTTTTTTTCTGGGTCCATCAATGTTTCATGCTGTCATTAATGACCTGGGTGATAGAACATGGAATATGGTTACTAAATTTGGAGGTAACACCAAGCTGAGAAGCACTGAAGTACTCAGAAGGGTCGAATGATAACTTAAAGTAATGATTCTGACAAATTGCAATTATGTCCTCAAAAAGCGAAAAAAAAAAAAAAAGAACCCATGCTGTCCAACAGGGTCACGTGCAAGATGTTCACTCAGTTAGGAATAACCAGCTATAAACCCCAGAACGAGCAGTATCTATAGAAAACCTGCAGAAAAAGCTCCGGGGGCTTTTGTGCCCCACAGGCTGACCATGAGTCACCAGTGTCACCCAGCTGCGGGACAGCCAAGTGCTGTTCTCCCACAGGAAATCCCAAGGGCAGCCAGGGGAGAGGCTGCCCTCAGGATTAGCAAGGTCTCAGCTTGAACACCTTGGGATTTGTTTCGGCACTGTGCATGAAGAAAATGTGGACTTTAGAATGGATCCAAAATAGGCCAAAAGCAGTTGCCAAAGATCGGCACAGGATCCACCAGTAGTAGAAGTTTGGGTGCCCTGGGTCTGTTAAAATCTCAGAATTTGAAAAGTGAAGCATTGGAATAGATCCCAGGATCACAGAATATCCCTAGTTGATAAGAATCATCAAATCCAACTCCTGGCCTTGCACGGGACACCCCGACAATCCCACCCCATCCCTGAGAGCGTTGTCCAAACACTCCTTGAATTCTGGCAGATCTGGTGGTGCGGCCACTGCCCTGGGGAGCCTGTTCCAGTGCCCAAGCACCCTCTGGGGGAAGCACCTTTTCCTTGAGAAGAATTCAGTTCTGGAGCTCACACAGGAGGAGCTGGAGTGTCAGGACTGACCAAACTCATACTGCCTTAGAGCAAAGAGATGGACCAGGTGATTTCTTAAATCCACTGCCCTTTGATGCACTCAGGTTTATGTTACAATGACTTGCTTGGCTGTAACTGATGGAAAGAATCATGTTAAACAGAGCAGAGGGACTTTTTAACTCTTATTCATAGATAGGAACCTCCAAGTAAAACATTATTTATAAGGAGGTAGCAAAATACTGTCAGGGCTGAGACTCAAAGCTTTAAGGGTACTTCAGACATCCCCATCCCATGATTCTGGTGAGAATCCATTTCAGCTCCAGAGGATCAGAACACACGTTCTGAAATACTATCTATTTGCCATATTCCTAAAAAAACAAACAAACAAACAAACAAACAAAACAAAAACACTGAGGTCAAGATTTATTTTAGATTTAAAGTAAAAAGATTTAAAATAAAATAAAATTACCCCCTAAAGTAGGCTCCCCTGTTCTATAGGATCACTAGTGGTTGAAGTGGAAACTAAACAGAGAAAGTTAATGGAAAACGTGATGTCTTGTATCTTGACTAAAACTCTGTATTTTTTTTTTCCTTAGGGATTAAATGCAATGTTGGAGAAATGAATCTTAGGGACATGGTTTAGTGGTGGCCTTGGCTCATGATCTTAGAGTTCTTTTCAATCTCAAATTATTCTGTGATTCTACACATACTGTGCCTATAAATATTTTTCTATTTCTTGATATTTTGGTTAAGCTGACTGAATTACACATTTGATATGAGGGTGTTTTTTTCTTCCTACTATATGAAATGTTGTTTCAGCCCTATAATCTGTCAAGAAAAACTTAACTATACACAGAATTTACTCAGTTAGCTTTGCCATGATGTTATCTAAACTGGTACGCTCTAAAATTCCAATACAAAATGAACATATTGCAAGAAAGTAAATATGTTTTTACAGTCTGCTGTAGTCGCTACACTGGTCTATTCTGTTTTGTAGAGAAACATCTGGAAAATCTACTTCAGAATGAAAAGTAAGGAGCATGATGTATGGTACATAGCAAAAGTAGGAGATGTTTTTTCCAATTCCTGCAGTTGTTAGGCTAGAAATAAACCGTGGAAATGGTTATAGGGAATATTTCCCCTATATATATATAAAAATAATTATTTATATTTAATATCGTGCTACAGACATAGCAGTTTAAGTGCAATATCCATCGTAACATCCACCATTTGCTTCAGATTTTGATGGCACCTCTTAGGTAATGTTGCATTTGAAATCTCTGAAGGGAGCACTCAGGGAAAATCCAGTCAGCAAGAAAAAAATGAGAATGTGAATCTGCTTGTGAGCCATCCAAGTAATGCATTGAAAGACTGTCCTTGACAAGCACAAAGAAAAGCCAAACACTTGTCTGCCTGTTACCCATTACCACCTCTTCTTATTATCAAATAGCTTTTCATTGCAACAGATATTTCAGCCTGTAAAACACTGAAAGGGGGCAAACACTTCTAAACCACTACATTTTATAAACTTCACACACAGTCACATTTGAAAAAAAAAAAAAAAAAGACAGAAATGGGAAAACTAGCAATTTGGGTTCAGGTTCATAAAATCAAAGTCTATTCTATAGCAGTATTTTATCTTAATCATCAACATGAGCACATTTTACAAACTGCCTGGTTTTGTGTGGGAGAGAGTAAATCTTCTAGAGTTTTAGATTTAGGATGAGAATTGTGTTGATAACACACTGATGTTTTAGTTGTTGCTTGAGTAGAGCTCACTCTAAATCAAGCACTTTTCAGTGTCCCACCCTCTGCCAGAGAGCAGGTACACAAAAAGCTGGGAGGGAGCACGGCCTGGACAGCTGAGCTGAACTGGCCAAGGGGATATTCCACACCACAGAACATCATGCCCAGTATAGAAACTGGGGGCAGTTGGTTGGGAGGGGCTGGTCACTGCTCAGGGTCAGGCTGGGGAATAAGTCAGGGTGTGGTGAGCAATTGCATTGTGCATTGCTTGCTTTTTGTCTATTATTATTATTATTATTATTATTATTATTATTATTATTATTATTATTATTATTATTACATTATCTTCCTTTGCTTTCCTGTCTTTATCTCAATCCAAAAAGTTTATTTTTCCCCCAATTCTTTTTCCCATCCCAGCAGGGGCAGGGTAGCAGGGACCATGAGTGGCTGTGGAGTGCTCTGTTGCTGGCTGGGGTTAAACCACAACAGCCCTTCCGTGACCGTTTTTCCTTGCAGCTCCTGTTCCTGTGCCTCCAGGGTCAAGGTGGATTTTCCATCCCACTTCCTCAAGTCCTCTCCTTGGTCACACAGGTAAAACCACAGGGCAGCCTGTGTTGTGTACATTTATCCTCTCTCTTGAGCAGAATCCATACAAGGTAGGGAGTAAGCTGAAACCAGGACAGGGTGGTAAAACACTGGGACAAGTTTCCCAGAAAACCTGTGGCTTCCCCATCCCTGGAAACATTCAAGGTCAGGCTAGATAGGGCTCTGAGAAACCTGGTCTAGTGGAAGGTGCCCCTGCCCATGGCAGGGGGGTTAGACCAAAGGAATTTTAAAGGTCCCTTCCAACCCAAACCATTCTATGATTCTATGATACGCAGTGATAAACAATTATTGGATTCCTCATGATCAAGAAATGGTATTTCCACACTACCCCTCTCATAAATACTCTGCTCACACCAGTGAGCTGCAGGATTTAAGTGGCTTTTACCAGTAGGAACACCACAGAAGTTGGCTTGATGCTCTGTTGTGCTCCATATTTTAACAGGAAATAACTTGCAACCACTTTCCCCGATGCATGAGACCTTCAGGATACGTGTCTAAACCACATCTTCACTGATGCATGTGGCAATTCAAGGGGTTTTTAGCAGAGAAAAAGATACAGTTGTACAGTTTGGGTGGGGAGGAAGATCCACAAATGTATGCTCTGCACTCCCTAATAGCAGCACAAGGTCTTTTCAACACTGGAGTAGAATTTTTGATGAAGTGCCTGGTGGCAAATTTGAAGTACTTGCCTGGGGGCCCCAGTGAGACACAATTCATTCCAGGAGCTAGAACAAATCCAGCCTCTGCATCCATTCCTCTAAAGTCATTATTGACCCAAGGGAAAATGCTTGCCTTAAGCAAGTTTTAATAAAGACTCTGGTGGAGTAGTTTCTGTAGCACTAAATGCGATAATGAGAAACAAGCCACTTAGCTGCAATAGACCCAGGACTGTATATATAACCCAAAAGTCAGTTTTCGGAGGTTCTTGGGATTCCTTCCAGAGATGAAACAGGCAACCAAAAGAGATTTAATTACCTTGCTCACTAATTTGTTACATAAAAATCAGTCAGGCTTAAACAGACCAATATTCTGCTTGTCCTATATGAGTGTAATTTATTTTAATACTGTTTCTGTGAAGTAAAAATATCCATGGACTAATCAAATCTGGGTTGAAAATCAAGTTTTTTACTAAACCAATAAAAGTGTGAACATCTAAATCTGGCCTTAAATATTGCCATGCTTTAGAACTTTTTTCAGTTTATTTTAAACAACAAATGTTTGTACTGTGACCATATGACCTAGTATGAAATGGGAAAAGTGATCCTACAGACTCTGGCAGATTGAAAGGTTCTTACGGAATTACTACAAATTCTCTGTGGATGAAGTGGGTAAACAACAAAATCTGCTAAGTAGCACGTGTTCTTTTGAAGTTAGATTTGTATTTATTCAGAAAAAATAATAATAAAAAACAACAACAACAACAAAAACAAAACAAAAAAAAACCCACACAAAAAACAAACCAAAACTGTCCCTCACTCTGCCCTTCTTTAACCATCAACCTTAAAATAAAACCTTGGTAGACACAGTGGAAGTGATTTGAAAATTAAACTACAGTCTTGATACAGAGAGATAGAGAAAGGACCCTTTGTGTGACTGTTATGATCCTCAGTCTCCAGCCCAGGCAGAGCAAGCACAATCTTTTGTGCCTGTGCTTGATGCCTGGCATTCACTCACAGAGAGATGCTTTGTTTTATGGCTTCAAACTGTAAAGGCAAGAATTGAAGTTGAGAAAGTCAGCACAGGCAAATGCAGAAATAGACTCCTCAGCGCTGATGCTTTGGTAATACAATTGATGGGGTGGAATAAAAGCACAAAGAAGAGGCTGAACACAGCAGTGCTTTGAGCAGGAGGGTTTTTGGAGAATACTCTCATGGCTAATGCCACGCAGTAAACCCCTGGTCCTACTCCTGCCCTCACCCAAGACAAGCTGTATCCGGGTACATCATAACCAAATTCACAGAGAAATATAGTTTAGAAGTTTGATTAAGTAATTTACTGTCCACAGCACAAATAAATACTTAAGCACTAACCACTGGTAGGTATGGACTATACATTTTACGGCCAAACCATCAAACTTAAAGCCAGTATGTTGTACTTGTAGCCTACCCATCCCTTTATTTCAAATAAAAAGAAGTTTGGGGTACTCGTGCTTTTTATGAAAACTCCTGAAATACTTTTTAAAGTTATGGGGGAACCAGTGTGTGCTTTATGATCCAGCAGGATTGGTGCTTACAGGCCTTTTATTTTCTTCTTTCTTTCTCTTTGGTACTGTTCGAGCAGAAATCAGATACTATGTGGTGATTTCAATAAAAGACATATTGACTCACGTTTCTGTGAAACTCGTAGCTATTTATACAGAGAAGATGCAGGGGTGGGGGGGGGGGTTGGTGGGGGCACAGAAAATATTGCTGGTTTGAATGGGAGATTAAATGTCAAGAAGACTGGAGTTGCCATCTACTGGAGTGTGCAACGAATGACAACTGCCACGCAAAACCCCCGAAATCAAAGCATTAGTCACAGTAACAGCCCAGGTACATCACATACGGCTCCGTAAGTACAAAAAAGAAAGAAAAGGAAAAAAAAAGAAAAAATGTAAAGTAAATCTCCAGAGACAAAGAATTAGTCTCCTCTCAGCTTTTGAGGAGTCAGAGGATGCACAAGGAGGCTGTGTCAAACCCGTCTGATTTGCCTGCGTCCTTTATCCACATTCAGCAATAGATTATATTTATCACTTCTCATCAGAACACTGATAATTGCACTCACCAGCTTCAAAAGCACAAAACAATGTCAGCCTGAAAAAGGACAGAATGGTAAAGCCATCAAAGAGGAGCCTCTAACCACCACTGCATTTTTAAATCACCACTTTTTAACACAGGATAATATTACAGAATATCTTCAGTTGATGAAACACAGAAAAACATAACAAAAATCTTCTCAGAGCTGCTTGTCATCAAAGATAGTTACTCCATATTCATTTTGCTGTTCAAATAATGTGGAATAAATTCATACAAGAAGAGAAGTATTCAAGTATTTACTCCTGTGCTTGTAGATGATCCAAAGCAGAATTTTTATTTCCTACATACAGGTCTTGAAAAAAACCAATTATTCAGATAAGAAAGTTAATAGAATAAATGTTTACTGCTGGACAGACAGACAAACCAGACCTCCCCAGGGCAGTTCAGAGGAAAAAAGAAAGCAAAAATGTCCATAAAGTGCTGTGAATTAAATACCATCAAATTAGGAGGAGACGTGATGCTGATGACAGGTACAGCCTGGAAATTCAGGGTATCTGCAGACATGAACAGATCCTGTCCCAAAAGAAGACCAAAACTATACACTGGGATTTTTTGAAAGGAGTTTAGTATATTTCTCATATAGAAGATGTTTATTAGTCTCTCACTAAATGGAGAGCATGAAGTGACTGGACAGAAGTATCTGACATGTGAACTGTGTTATTATGATTAATGGAGTTCATACATAAAGGGTTGTTGCTCTGGAAGACGTCAGATTGAATAATTACTGGAATTACTCCCAAAGGGCTTTAGAAAATGTTCTTCCCAGTTTCGAGTCACGTTCTTATCACATTTTTCTTTTGACTAGAGGGTGATATTTAATTGCAGTTTTAAGTAAAACAAGTACTGTAAGCAATTCATTAAACATTATGAAAAATGATGTATTTCTCTAACAGTCCTTGAAAGTAGCTTTTACTTTTTACCCTCCTCTCTTAGGCTATATAGCAAAATCAAATCAATAAATAAAATGGCTTATTTCTGCTTCTAAAACAACAAAGCACCTTGTCTCTGTTTTCCATGCATCAGGTTAGGCATAGAACATCCTGGAACTGATATATTGGAATGTTACTGGCAATATTATTAAGATAAGTAGGAACAGATGATAGCATTATTTGGTCTCTTGGATTTCTTAAATCTAATCAGTATTTAATGGACACAATGGTGCCAGCAAATCCAGACAGTCAGAGAACACAGCTCAAAAGACTCTGAGCTGAATGTATTTCAGGGAAGCATCCCAAGGTCAGCATTGCTTTGCAGTGCTGCAGATGCATCCAGCAGGCTCATGGTCCTGCAGGGTGAGGGCCAAGGAAAAGCACTGAAGTGTCAAAGGAGAAATGCTTTTATAACTGCTATCAGTATGATTTTCTTCAGGCTGAAGGTAAAGAAGTCAATACCACCCAACTTCACCCCACTGGCAAAAGGGAAGCTTTTTCCCAGTTTTTAATGTCTTCTGTTGCTCCACTGCCTTCATGACCCTCGTGGGGCACAAGAACAGCTACAAGTGATTTCTGCTGACCAAATGCCAGTGCATGGTCCACGCTCAGCTGGCAAAACAGGCTGCAGGAAGGCAACGTGACCAAACCTCCACTGGACAGAAACATATCTGGGAGCATGGTGGCACAGTAATTCTTGTCCAGCAGTTGATGTCTTGAACACTATAACTGTTGATTATTATCATATTCATTATGATTGGAGCACCTCTGCTCTGGAGCCAGGCTGGGAGAGCTATGGGGTGTTCAGCCTGGAGAAGAGAAGGCTCCAAGAAGACCTTAGAGCCCTTTCCAGTGCCTAAAGGGGCTCCAAGAGAGCTGGAGAGGGACTTTGGACGAGGGCCTGGAGTGATAGGACAAGCGAGAATGACTTCCCACATCCAGAGAGCAGGCTTAGATTAGGTATTAGGAAGAAATTTTTGGCTGTGAGGGTGGTGAGGCCCTGGCACAGTTGCCCAGAAAGGCTGTGGCTGCCCCACTTCTGGAAGTACTCAAGGCCAGGCTGGATGGCACCGTGAATAACCTGGTCTAGTGGAAGGTGTCCCTGCCCAGGGACGGGGTTAGAACTGGATGGTCTTTAAAGTCCCTTTCAAATGAAACCATTCTATGATTCTCTGATTAGTACATAGCAAAAGATAGTCCAGGATGGGCATAATGCAGGGACATAGGAACAGACAATCCCTGAAATTAGGAGTTGGAAACAGAAAAACAAAAAACAAAACAAAAAAACCCCAACCCAACAACAAAAACAAACAAACAAACAACAACAGCAAAAAAAAAAAAAAACACACACACAACAAAAAAACCAACCAACCAAACAAAAAAAACCACAGGGAAAAAAAACTCAAAAAGCAACCCTAGAAGTAGGAAGTACAAGGGCACAAAACAAGCAAAAAAATGAGATTCAATTAGAAGAAGCAAAGTGAGGATCTGGACCCTAGTATTACTTCCAGGATTGACCTCTTGCATATTTGGGAATCATTATTTTGAATTGCTTATCACCTTTTGTCCCCTACCTGCCAAGGGCCCCTGCCGAGCGATGCACACCTGGCAACACCAGTAAAGATTCTGGGGACTGAAGCAGGATGTTGGGGCAGACTTGGGAGCGGCTGCTCTGCCCAACATCCACAGGACTGGGAGGGAAGGGAACTTGGTGGGTTTACAACACACTGAGGGACACAAATCCTCAGCCAGCACTCAAAGGCCGCACCAAGGAGGTGGGCAGCTCAGGAATTTGACTCCAATGGTTTCCCAAATTCTCAGGATTGCTGCCAGGAACATTACTGATGAAATCATGAAAAATGGTTATTCACCCACAGCCACGCGTGCATCACACAGCATCCACTTAAACACGTAAACACCTTCTCATAGACAAAAAATCTCTGAATAATGGAGAAAGAACTACAATATATCTTCAGCCACAGGCATTTCACAGATACTGACCTTCGGTTTTGATTTAGAGGCTCTAACTAAAAAAGCTTGGCTCTACACCAAATCTGAAGAAGAAAATCAAACACACTCTTGTCAAATTATAATTAATTTGCACTACAAAAAAAGAGCAGAAGTAAGCCAGGCATTCTTTAAAAATGGTCTCTAGAATTCAAAACACTCAGTAAAATGTTCTATATCTCGAAAAAGAGGATGATATTTTCCTGTCTTTTCAAGTTGATTATGCATCTTTCCACTCATTTAAAATATAAATTGAGTCTTAAGAAGCAATAAGCTCTTCATTTTACAGGAATATTAAAGATTCAAAATTACAGCAGTAGGAGAGGAAATAGGATTCTAAAACATAGTTGAAGTAAACCCTAAAGCTTTGTTACTTTGTTGCCCCTCCAATCTGCTGTATCACCTTTAAAAACATATATAATGTGAGGGTAGTCATGATTCATTCTATTGTATGAATGATGAGAAGGTGGTTGGCAAATTCATTCCGAAACTTTGCAGGTAAATTCAGGTCTTTGGATACGTTATAAAAATTTGCAATTCCTTCCTTTGCATTTATTACGAGTAACGGAGCAACACAAACGATTGCTTTGTATGTTTCTTCCTTATAAGACGTAAAAAGCCTTTAAAATACATTGGAGCAAAAGCAAAGAAGAGCCGGGAACGATTACTTCAAAGGCTGCCATTGGATCTCACAACATTAAATTAGCTGTTGAGCAAACCTGGGTTTCTAAGATTACACACAACCACACACAAACCTCCTCCACCATACGAAACTGTTCAGTAATGCCCCGGTATTTTTAAGTTGGTTTAAAAAAAGAAGGTTAGGTTATTGTCTTTTTTTTTTTTTTTTTTTTTTTTTTTTTTTTTTTTTTTAGAATGCATGACTATCTTTTGTTATGCCTTTAAGTATGTCCTTCTGAGACTCCTGACCCGTGATTATTTCTCTTAGACATTACATCAGTTGCAAATAAAACGTAATGAAACCATAAATATTTCAGGTAGTCAACAAACTGCCGTCTTTAAGCCTGCAAAAATCACAATGACTTCCATCTGAAATATGAGTCTTCAACCTGGTTTCTGCTTTATTAATTCTGTGTATGAGCTAACGATCCAGAGTCCCTCTAATCCCCCTATAAGATGCAATACACATGGAACCAGGATTTCAACACATTTCATCCCAAGTTTTCCCTTCAGATTATGGATATCATCACAGCAGAAGGATGAAAACATAAAAATCCTGCCTTCCCTATCTGCCAAAATTCACCAAGGAGCAACATAGCTGAGACTAACACAGTGTGCCAAAGAGGAAATTGCCTGTTCGCCGTAGGTGCTCTGCTACAATCTGACATCCACTGCCATGACTACACGACAGCTAATGTTGGTCAGGTCCTCAACAAATCCAGGAATCAGATCTAAGAACATTCCAAACTATATTATTCACAGGTAACATTTTCCAAAAGCAGAGTTTCTCTGTAAAACAACCCCTTTGCATGTAGTGATAGGACAAGGGGGGAATGACTTCAAACTGAAAGAGAGGAGGTTTAGATCAGGTATTAGGAGAAATACTTCCCTGTGAGGGTGGTGAGGCTCTGGCACAAGTTGCCCAGAGAAGCTGTGGCTGCCCCATCCCTGGAAATGTCCAAGGCCAGGTTGGATGGGCTTGGAGCAACCTGGTCTAGTCGAAGGTGTCCCTGCCCATGGCAGGGGTTGGAATGAGACAGTCTTTAAGGTCCCTTCCAACCCAAATCGTTCTGTGACTTTATGATTCTATTTTTCTCTGGAGTCAATTTAAATGGCATCCTATGTGATGGACGAGGACTCAATAAAAGCCTTTATTCTATTTCAAAATACTAGCACTGACTTTATCACCAACTCATATTTCTTGAAAGAATGTATCCACAAAGGCCAGCAAAAAGGTTTTTTGTCTTTTCTGATTGTGCTTTAAAATACATTTGGAAAGAAGCAAAAAAAAAAAAAATGGATTAAGAGCAACTGATTGTCTAATGCTGAGGAGAACAGATTTTCTGCTCTGGGAAAATCTTCCAAGAGCAGTTCATCCATTTGTAAAAAGACTTTACAGAAGAGTGCCAGGAACAGCTTTTAACTTTTTCATCATAGCTTTCAATAATTGATTTCATGACTTCCTCTCAATTTTCTCTACTTCCTGAACCTTGGAAATCTAAAAAATGTTTACTGCCCCTAAAGTTTTGTCATTGCTTCAGAAGAGTGAACAGTTTTGCTTCAGAAGGGCTGCCCCAACCTAAGACAAGTGCCTTTTATACAGCATGGCCAAACCTGCATCCCCAGGTGAGACTTGACAACTTCCCGAGCAACACAAGCTATTCTGGAGAAGGACACAAAATTCTGGCAAGTCAAAATTCTGGCAAGTCAAAATTCTGGACATGTGATGAGTTTAGGAAAGTAACCAGTTTAGTTACAGGGGACATTTTGCACAGTCCTAATCAACCCTGCTATTTTGTCACTTTATGGTGCACTCACGGTTGAACCATCACCCAACCTCTTTCAGATTCATCATTTTGAGGTAAATACATCAAGATAAAACAACCAGCCAACCTGAGATGCAATGGTGTCAGTAGCCACCTCGGAGTAGGTACACCCACAAAAGAACAGAATCCTTTCAGCGGAAACAAGTCTTGAAGCACAAAAAAAAGACCACTTAGCACTGGAGTTTATGTAAAAAATAATCCTTACAGATGAACCAGCAACAGTAGTAGAGGGCAAGGGAGATGTTTTCAAGTGTGTGGATGAGCTGTGGCCCTCTTTGCTCTTAAGCTAATTGGAAATTAATGACAGTTCATTCACTGGCACCTCCAGAAATCCTTGAGAAGGGCTTGAGACAAACCTTACTGGAGTGTCCTGCTTAGCACTTCTGAAGGTGGAATTAATTGATTTCCAATTAAATATGACCAACTAAATTGACCTATACAATTGCTAATGGCTGCACTCCACGTGTGCTTCCTCTCCAAGACTTCCCAAGACATTTTTAGAGATATAAATTAGCAAGAGTTAATCAAAACACAAGGTTTGAACTTTCACTTTCCCTGTAAACCAGAAGTTCCACCAACCCGGTCACTTGATGGTACCACACCCGTCTTCGCTTAGCCAGGAGGTTGCATGATCTTCACCGACGTGTTGATTAATCACAAAAGGATAGTTTTATTTGTTGTCTTTTTCCCATTACACCTGGACATTCAGAACCAGTAATACCGTCTAGAGCTTTGACAGCACACCCTGAAATCCACAGGCAAGTTCACAGACACTTAAAGAGAGTCAGTTACTCTTCAAATTATTCAAGCAGCCTACGAGTAATGAACAGAGGAGAGAGGAACTTCATCTTACTATTGATATATTTTCCTAAAAATTGGCATTTCTGCACTGCATTGACAATTCTGCACATAGATCTCTTGTGTGAATGACTTTATAGTTATGCACAACAGCTGGGACTGAATGTGGACGACGAGGATGGAACGGCTGCAGTGAGACAGAAAAGTGTTCAGCACCTTGTCAAAAACAGTACCATCATTTACAGAAGAATATCTATTATTTAAAGGTGGTAACAAATCCAATGTGTCTGTTAGGCACTATAAGAATTAAAGGTCATATGGAGTCACCAGGAGTATTTTGGTCAAAATCTTACAATATATAACGCGTTTTTATATCTACTAAAAGAGACATGTTGTACAGGAGCTGGATTTCTTATCAGCTTAAATCCTAAATTCTATACAGAAGGAGCAGCCAATAAATGTCCAGCCTGACCAAGACAGAAACACCAGAGAAATAACAGATTGTTTAACTTTGAGTCATGTCTTTTTCTTCCCTTTTCTGTTTTTAAATGTTTCCTTTATACAAAATGCCATGGTTCAGCACCCTTGAAAATTAAAGACTACCAAAGATCAAGGTTTGAGTCCTTCCATTCATGAAAGGAAATTAAAATCACCACTAAAAGTCCCACTTTTTATTACTCTGATATAAACCACTCAGAAAATACCAGAAGGAAGAACTATACTCAGTGTTTCATATACTGTTCTGACTTACTGTATTTTGTTGGTGAATTTATTAAAATATGTATATATGCAGAGTTAGACATCAGTGGCCAGATTCTAATCTTATTCACTCTGTCCCAACCCCATCTGTCCCGGATTGCAAGTAAGTCCAGGTAAATATCTAGGTACAAACAGTAATGGAATATACAAGGAATTAGTAAGAACAAAATTATTCTGAGGCCAGTTAAATCCCACGGGACATTTAATGGTTGGACTGGATGATCCTAGAGGTCTTTTCCAGTGTTACTGATCCTATGACTCAATGTTTAACCTGAACTCAATATTAAAAATGTGCAGACCAAATACACTGAAAGATGTTTTCCTTTTTCAGCCTGAACAACTCTGACAATCCAGATGTTGCCAGTGGATTACACTTGTCATGACTACAAGAAGTAGCTTCCCACTTAAACTTTCTAAAACTTTATTCATGTTGTTCTTCTGCAACCTACTTCACATCGATTTAATCAAGCTCCCTTAAACACGTATAAACTGAGTTTGCCATTCTTAAGATATTTTATAATAGCACATTTAATAAAGCTAATTTAAACCCGCTAATTTTATAGAGACTTGCCAGAGGCTTTGAAACTTCACAAAATGTGTAAACTTAACAGTTTGGCTGTGATAACAGCTCAGACAGTGGAAATTAAGCCCTTTGCACTACCATCATGTTTTATGGCAAAAAAAAAAAAAA
>VXAY01001870.1:265716-313591 GCA_013399855.1 Oxyruncus cristatus
AAAAAAAAAAAAAAAAGAGGAAAAAAAGCACATTGCAAAAATATAACAGAAAACCAATTTACAAAAGATATTTCAGGCCAAGACATACATTCACCCAAGTTTGGCTTTTCAGATCCAAGTGCCCCAGTTCTTGAATTTGGTCACTGCTGTGCCTCAACAGCACAGCCCCAAACATACACTGAGGTCTCTCATTTTAAAGATTACCTGGAATCTTTTCTACAACCAAATTTTGTCTAAGTAAAAGCAGGGTTTCGCATTCAACAGACCTCTGTCAGAGCTTTGAGACAGTGTGCTTAGGGCCATTAATTCTAGGTTCCTAATTCCACTTGTCAGTCTTCCAGCTGATGCTATATAGGTTTGCTACTGTCTGCTCTAATTTCTACCTTTGAAAACCAAATGATAATGGATTATATGCCAGTGTGGGAAGAGGCACAGGCTGTATCCCGGGTGATAGCAACAAGAAGCAGTGCAAAAAAAATATTCAGCTCTTCAGTGAAGCATCAAGGAGTTTCATCTCTACTAGAGGAATTCTTCACTTTATACATAGCATTTAAATGGTAACTAAGTGATCATTATCATCATCTGATTTGCAGAAAATGGTAGCTTTCCTTGAAGATATAACTGAAATTTTTAGGGCTACTGCTGCAGATCTCTCCCCAAATCTTTATATGGGAGAAGGCATTAAGACTTCCTCCACGAAGACTTGTAGGGTTGCAGGTTTTTAAGGGACAAAACCTCATTGCTTTGCAGCTTTTTTCAGTATCTGTAAAGTTCAAGTCATCTTTTAATTTTTTGTTCCTGCTAATTGCCTCAAAATATTCATCAAGGCAATCTGGAATATATTCTTGGACAAGGTTTTTCTTTTAGTCTCTCCTGCTTCAATGCTCTTTTTCTGTCGGTTCTGTCATTGCTTTCGTTCCTGCTTTTGTGTACTCAGAAACAGAATTAAGGTGTACTGCAACCAGTGGACACTTGCATAAACAGCCTGCTTTGAATAAAACTGCACGATTTTGGGAGAGGAAAACTACCTTCAGCTTTCCTGCCCAAATGCTAAAACATAGATGAGGTTCACATACTATCAAAGCATCACATTTTTGCTTTGAGACCACTGAAATGCTGTGAAGAGCAGAAAAAATGTAAATAAAGTGAACAGGGAGCATAAAAGCACATTGATTCCCAGGTTCTGAAACCACAGTTAAAGTGGTTTATATTTGTAATTTATTTAAGACTGGTTTTGGCAAATACATTAGTAATGCATCTACTTCACACATTTTTATGCACGAGAGCTTTAAGTTTGCCAGGACCTCTGTAAAGCAACTTTTACTGCATCAAATTACTGCATTCCTTGATCTCTCCCAGCACACACACTCCCAGCAGCCAGCCACACACAAACACAACGATCAGCTCTCTCACAGACACTTCCAATAAAAGATCTTTTTAAAAAAATAATACAGTTGTGAAAAAGAAAGCAAATACGACGGTTTTGCCCTGTCCCTCCAGCATTTTGCACCCGATGTCGACTTAAAATCAGCTCGTTCTTCTGCAGTACTTGTATTTCCTTGTGAAACTTCTTCACTGAGAATTGATGCAGAATTGGGAGCTGTCAGCTCTGATTGCATTCACCAGCACACAGGCTTGAGACTCTATTTCATAATAGGGAAAGATGGCCAGCGTTTTCCTGACAGAAGCACCACACATTTTTTCAGTCAGTAAAAATTACAGAGCTCATTGTCGACGCATTTCCCATACAGAATGAGGACTGCAAATTATCAGGTAAAGATCTTTTTTTTTTTTTTTTTTTTTTTTTTTTACCCGGCACAGTCTGCAAAACTTATTAACTACTGGGGTTTGAAACCCCTCCTTTGCATGCTGCCGACACGGTCACAGCAACCTATACACTGATCTTATTCCAAAAGCACAGTGATCTTTATGCTGCAAGAATTCTAGTTCTGTGTGCCGTAGCACACACTGCAAAGGAAAAGAAAAAGCCTCTAGGAAAGGCATGTGCTGAACACACAAAATATGCAGGATGGAAAAAGACCAAATGTAATCAAAGCTTATATGAAACCAGACATTCCTATTTGCAGAGCTCTGGCTGCATTTCTATGAGAAAGAATGCACAGAATCTCAAATCATGCTCTATTTAGACAATGTCAGAAGAAAAACACATTTTTCCCCACACACACACCCTCCACACCCCTCAAACCCCCACCCCAAGACTCCAACAGGCAAATCTCATCATCGGAACTAAGAGAGAAAAAGCAATCCAAAGAGACCGGTTTACATATTCCTTCCCCAACCAAGAAATCGAGTCTCTCCCTCTCCCGGCTAATAGCTTATAAATTCAGACTTTAAACAAAAGCACCACCAAAAAAGAAAAAAAAAAAAAGAAGAAGAATCCTAATTCTCAAGCTTCCTACTTAGCACTGCCTCGCTTTTGATGATTTGTGCGGCTGTGTGTGCGTGCCTGTTTGAGAAATGGCGAGATAGGCTTAAAGTATTTTCCATTTCATCAAAGAGCATATATTACTTTCCTGGTTCGCTCCCGATGTTGGTTTTATGCCCACCCCTTTTCAATCTGCCCATGTCTGAGATGCACAGTGCAGGCGTACAATCATGAGCAGCTTACGACACTCAGTGAACACTGGGTGCCTCTGCATGCTCTAGCAACATACTGCTCAGCTGAAGGGAAGGGATTCTTGCTGTCTCTCTCTGCTCTAAGCATCACCTAACAAGCAAAGCGAACAAAGAATGGGAAATAAAGCGACCCTTAGCCGGTCAGTGCATGAATGGTAACCTCTCTCTGGAGTAAAGGTTGTGCCGGTCAATGGTCGTTTGCAAATGACGGACATTAAACAGATTGACAAATCCTGTGGAGTCGTTAGTAAAGAGTTTGGAGTTTTTTTCACGCCACAGTGTTAACTGCAGAGGAAAGGACAGAGGGAGAAGGAGAAGATCAAGCTCATGTACATAGTTCTGAAACTTGCAGGTCCTAGGAGGCAGCTCAAAAGCTAGCTGGACAAGCCTTTCGCTCGTTGAGCAGAAGCGAAGTGAGACATTGTGAGCTTGCCAGCCTTGCACAACATTGAAAGGGACTGAATTTGTAGCACAGAGGGGTCTTTTTTAGCTCTGCATATAATTAGTCCAAACACAAAGGAAGCAACTGAATGGAGGTTGTCACTCTCTGGAAAAGGGTGGGTAAGACACTTTTTAATTAAATTCTTTCATGAAGAAAGATTTTTTTTTTCCTTTGCTGCAGCATTTAACATGAACAAAATCACTATCATTTTACCTTTGAATGTCTGTGAACTTTAATGCTGCACAGCTCCTGCATGCTGTAAAGTGAAATATTTGCCTCTGTGTTTGTTCTGTTTGCTGTTTTGCTTTGGTTTTCGGGCTTTGTTTCGTTGGTTTGCCTTTTTTTTTTTTTTTCTTCTTTCCCCCCACCCTTAAATAAAATATGATGTAGAATTTGAAAAGATTCAATGGACATTCTCAAGCATATTTGGAAATATTCTTGCTAATGGATTTCCTTCTTATTGGTCTCTGTTTAAACTGGCTGCTGAGGAAGCCCCCGGGGTTGATATTGTGTACGCTGGGTATCTTTTCTAAAATGCTTCCAGCTGTGAATAGTGGGTGTCCACAGCTCTGTCGGTGTGAGGGCAGGCTTTTGTACTGTGAATCACTGAATCTCACAGAGATGCCTCGCAACCTGTCGGGCATGATGGGCTTGTCTCTGCGGTACAACAGCCTTTCAGAGCTGCATGATGGACAGTTCACAGGGTTAATGCAGCTCACGTGGCTCTATCTGGATCACAATCACATTTGCTCAGTGGAGGGGAATGCCTTTCAAAAATTGCGGCGAGTTAAAGAGCTCACCCTGAGTTCCAACAAAATAACCCAACTGCCCAACACCACTTTCCGCCCCATGCCAAACTTGCGCAGTGTGGATTTATCTTACAACAACCTACAGTCTTTGGAGCCCGACCTGTTCCACGGGCTGAGGAAACTGACAACTTTGCACATGCGGTCGAACGCCATCAAGTTCGTGCCGGTGAGAATTTTTCAGGACTGTCGCAGCCTGAAGTTTCTGGACATAGGATACAATCAATTAAAGAGCCTGGCTCGAAACTCTTTTGCGGGCTTGTTCAAACTCACTGAGCTGCACCTCGAGCACAATGACTTGGTGAAAGTGAATTTAGCCCATTTTCCCAGGCTCATCTCCCTGCACTCTCTCTGCTTGAGAAGGAATAAAGTTA
This sequence comes from Oxyruncus cristatus, assembly GCA_013399855.1. NCBI lineage: Eukaryota > Metazoa > Chordata > Aves > Passeriformes > Cotingidae > Oxyruncus > Oxyruncus cristatus. The sequence continues at coordinate 269,976 of VXAY01001870.1, forward strand.
CCATCGTAGTAAACACCTTGGACTGGATATGGCAACTGGAAAAGATGGATCTCTCCGGCAACGAAATCGAATACATCGAACCTCACGTTTTCGAAAGTGTACCTCATCTCAAATCCCTGCAGCTGGACTCCAACCGGCTGACCTACATCGACTCCCGGGTCCTGGACTCCTGGAAGTCCCTCACTAGCATCAGCCTCTCCGCCAACGCCTGGGATTGCAGCCGGAACGTCTGCGCCCTGGCCTCCTGGCTGAGCAACTTCCAGGGTCGCTACGACAGCAACCTGCTCTGTGCCACCCCCGAGTACGCGCAGGGCGAGGATGTTCTGGACGCCGTGTACGCCTTCCACCTGTGTGAAGACGCAGACCCCACGAGCGTCAACACCTTCTCCCCGGTGACCAACAGCAGCGACCAGACGCTCGGCTACGGCTCCGCCACCGCCACCTACGACGTGCCGGACAGCGGCGAGGACCGGACCACGTACGCCGTCACCATCACCATGCCCGGCGAGAACTCCGAGAACGCCGTGCAGATTCACAAGGTGGTGACGGGCACCATGGCACTGATTTTTTCCTTCCTCATCGTGGTTTTGGTGTTGTACGTCTCCTGGAAGTGCTTTCCAGCCGGCTTAAGGCAACTAAGACAGTGCTTTGTCACACAGCGCAGGAAGCAGAAGCAGAAACAGACCATGCACCAAATGGCTGCCATGTCAGCCCAGGAGTATTATGTTGATTACAAACCCAACCACATTGAGGGAGCCCTGGTGATCATTAATGAGTATGGATCTTGTTCCTGTCACCAGCAGCCAGCGAGGGAATGCGAGGTGTGATTTTCCTTGTGGGATTTAAACAGTGTGCAACCAAATAACAGCGTGCAGGCAGACAGTGGCACTGGGCGGGGGGGGGAGGGGGGTGCTGGGCTTTGCTGGTGGTTTCTGACGTGCACCTCTGCCCAAATTGTTAAGAGGGGCTGTCCCAGAGACTTGATATTTTAGCTTTATCGTGTCTTAAAAACCTTCAGGACAGCCAATCTTAAGGTTTCATATGCTAATACTCCCTTCCAAGATCTGTCAATATTCAGGAATCTGAGAGTGTAAAAAGGTACCAATTATTGATCTTTTGTAAACTAAGAAAACTGTTTAAAATAAAAAAAAATAGCATTTACAGTTTTTACAGACTGGTGTATATTACATGAATGGTTCCCTGTATACAAGATGCAACAGTTTAACCTCTTTTTCTGTTCATGCTGAGTGTTGAAATGAAAGTCGAGGAGCAAAGAAGCCACGTAAACGAGAAAGCTTAAAATTACCCATTGTAATTAGCACACATTCACGTCCATCATGTTGCTGAAGATATGAAGCATGACACTGGGATTCTATTTTTGTTAATGTGCTACCTGTAACTGGATGTCAGTAGAACAAGGAGCCAGTGCACCTCAGAAAGGCTAAAGTTTTGACCCTGTCCCTGGGACAGGATTTCTGAGGGTTTTTGACTACAGCTCACTTGCTAGTTGCTGCAAGATCCATAAAAACTGCATCAGAACCCCTAGAAGTATTTTGTATCAAAACTGATCATACTGAAAAGACTCCCTAAAAAAAAAAAAACAAAAAACAAAACAACCAACAACCAAGAAAACCCAAACGAGTGAAACACTGTCAAAATGTCCTCACCAGAAATATAAGTAAGACCAAAAAACCCCACTAAGTTTAGGGGCTTTTAATAGCTTCTCCCACTTTTATGCTTCCTTTTGAGCTATGCCAGGAGCAAAGAACCCCTTGTTTTGTGCCCTGTGGTGCCATGGTGAATGGGGAAGAGCAAAAGCTATTTGGGTTTCAGTGATGAAACCTGTGCGTCTGAAGAGCAAAACCACTGTCAGGGGAAGACAGAGAGGTATTAGATCCTACTTCTGGGTCCTGTAGTAAACTGCTGGCAAAGCCTAGCTCATGTCCCTCCCTTCCACCACCAGCCTTCACTAACAGAACAACCCTAAAAATCTCTGCAGAGGCTGAGAGCAAACGAGCCCTCCTTACTAATGACTGATAAAATGGAATTGATGGATAAAAAGCAGTTATTTCGTAATGTAGAATCACGCAGCTGTTTTATCCCACTGCCCTTAAATAAAGGCTTCCTTTCCCTGTATTTTGGATTTTTCATTCCAGTATGTGAACAACTTGATCCTTTCACCAACTCCCCTCATACTAATTGACGGTGAGGGAGTTTTGTAACACCAGGCAGAGAATCTTAAAAATTTTCTTCCTACGGAACTACATGGGATTAAAATGTTACGGATAATGAACTGGGTGACATTTCTATGCTTTGTACATGTTTCTCTATCCTCAGGTTACCACCAATAGAGGAACAATTGCAAAATCTTACATGTATTTTAATGTAACACAGGGGTTTTTTTCCCTTTTTTATAGCATCGAAGTGCCACCTACTCTTACAAGGCTATAGCAGGCTTATAAAGCAGAAAATAGGCACAGAATAAATCACTTGTTTTCCCGCACAGCAGGTTTTAGCCATTAATTTTGAGTGTAAAGAGTGACTTTTATATTTTTTTCTGACTAACACTATTTTAAGGAGTCAGATTTTATTTTCATCAATTTGATACATCTCATCTTGTGTAATATTAAATATGGCAACAGCCTTTTAATCAAAATTTTTATTCAGTGAGACTATAATATCATCTGGGAAAGCAATGAGATTATGTACTGGGATAGGACTGTTTCATAGAGAATTTAATGAAAATCAGCTGCTTTTTCACTAAAGCCAGTGAAAATTCCCCCCCAGTTTCAAACAAGCTAGCACTGTTAAAACCAGGCTTTTCTCTCTTTGAACAAATGCACACTTCTCTTCCTGTGCCTCTAACCCAGAAGGGTCTGATCTGTCCTGAAACTCCCAAGTGACCTGAGGGGTTGAGTGTCCATGTACAAACCTAACAGGGAAGACAGAGAGAAGGTACAGACCCCCTTGTCTTTTTGGGTGCCCGATCATGTTTTAGGCAAAAAATCCTTGCCTAAATACGTGCTAACTGAGGGCCGAGCTATATTTACTTCCCCCATTAAACCTTCTCTGACATCAGTAGGGAATTTTAACTGTGAAAAATTGGCTCTCCAACTTTGGACTAGGCTTATATGTTCCTCAAATCCACAAGGCAGCACTGCAGCCAGCAGGGCTGATTACAACTAGTTGCCAGAAAGCTTCCAAAAAAAAAAAAAAAAAGCTAAGATCATTAAAATATTGTCTGCATACAGAAAAAAAAAATATATATATATATACGAACTAACTTTATTTCTATAATGACCCCCTGTTGCTATAAGGAAATGTATTAGTGCAGCCATGGCTTTGCCCCTGTAAATCTGAGACAAGACTGACACCAACAAACCATCATCCCGTGGTTGTATTTCAGTGTATTTTTAGCATATTTGTGGGTTGTATTTGAAGCACACGAGTGATTGCACCCCTCTGGAGTTGTTCCTGCTGTTTTATTGGTGTTAGCAACCTCCAGCCACGTTAGCAAAGACGTGAGCAATCCTGCCTTTGGAATTTATTCACCTCTGTGCTTCGTGCATCTTGCATTGACAGCTCAAGCAAACCGAGCAGAGCGTTTTCCTTTAAGGGCGCAGTGACTTCCTAAGTGGGAGCTGATTTCGGTGTTGCCTGTTGCCATTTCTCCTGAAGAGAGGTGATGACCACCAATGACTTGCCAAGCCGAGCAGGATGATGGATGGATCCTCCACGTGGAGCACAGCCCTTATTAAAGGATGTATTTCAAAATCTTCAGGCAGAAATCTTTTCTGAGGGTAACCTCTTGTAGAGGCAACCTCCCAGTGATTCCCAGGGGACATCTGGAGATCCTGACACCCTCTGAATATTCACTGGCGAACAGAGGGGTATCACTGCTGTTACCTGGCACTCCACAGGGTGCCCACATCTTGTCTGAAAGTTTACATGAAATATATGTGGGTAATAAAGAAATAAAAGAGCCAGCATGTCGTTTCAACCCACCTATTGCAAATCCAGTTATTCATCCTGCTCCAGGCTATCTCCAGTGCTATATATGAGAGTTATTATACTTGTACTGCATTTATGGCAACTGCAGGGACAAATTTTCCCTAATTCTTTCTTCCAAATTTTGTGTTGAACAAGTGTCCAGAGATAAGTCATTCCCTCTCTTTGATGCCCTTATTCTGGCATATTAAATGGCTCCAAAATCAAAAGGAAGTAAAAAAAGAAGATGCTTTTTTGGGGTTAGTTGTGACAGTTTTGTGCAAGAGATGCTTGGGGAATATCAAAGCAAGGAAAATATTTTAAACATTCCCTTTCTAATGCTCTGCTTAATAGGACTAATCTCCCTTTTATAATTAGGTAATTAGCATTATTTTCTTCATGTTTAACTGTCTTTTTAAACACAAGACAGGGTGAAAGGCAAACAAAAGAACTACCTTTTCTGAGGCTGGTTAACAGTACCAGTGTTATAGATCTCTAACATGCAATCTCTTGCTGCTCACATCAATACCCACTCACAGTGCACCCAGTGCTGAAGGAACTGTTGCTGTGTATGCTCTGAATGTATATAAGGGATGATTTATTTTCCTTTCTGTCTTTTTCTTTCCTTCCTTTCTGTACTACTTAAAAAAAAAAGCAATTATATGAAACCACAGAATCAATGCTAATGTACCACATTCTGTTTCTGGCCTGAAAATATAAAATACAAAGAAATTCTGTGTTAAAGCTGCAAATTCCCTCCTTTGCCATGCTGTCTGGGTACTGCAGGGGGTCAGACCAAGGGATGCCCCCTCCCTCTGTGGTCACAGCAATAGCTGAAGATGCAGCCCCTGGTTCAGAGCTGCCTTTCAAACCTGTGCCAGAGAAAGACCATTAACCATACCTAAGGATATTTTTGTATGCTTTAATATATTCTGTATATGTTTTTATGGCTAAGGCATCGAGGGGTAGTTGAAATGAGTCTGTTTGATCATTTTCTTCGGTTCTGATAAAAAAAAAAAAAAACAACCACAACCTATTTGCTATTCAGATGGACTAAATTTGTTCCTTGTGTGTGTCTCATTCTGCATGAACAGCAAAAGGACTCCCTGAATCCCTCTCCCTTCCCCCCCAGCTTCTCCAGTGGTATTCAGAGTGGCAAATAAGGAGTATTTAATGAGGAAGCCTATTTCTAGTGCTATAACAGTAACAGCAGTAATAATAATGAAATTAGGAGGAGACAAAAGATAAGAGAAAAGACTGGAGTAATGACAACTAAATCAGGGTGTTGCTGGATTCCTTTGCCTTTTCATTTTTTAAAGATGGTTAATCTAAAGAACTAGCACAGATGAAAAACCAAGACAGAGGGTGGGTGGAGAAAGCAGTTTTAAAAACTGTGCAAGCAGGGATGAAACAGCTTCTGCAAAGGAGGGCACAACACTAAATAGCTTCATTCAGCAGGAGAGAGAATAGGGAAGGGTGAAGGGACGGGATGAAAGGGAAGATGAGAACGGGTGAGAAGGCAAGGGGACACAGGGGAAATGGGACTTTTCAGTGCCTTCCCCTCCCACGTTAGGACTGTGGCAAGGACAACAGCAGAGATGTTAAGAAAGATACCCGGCATCTCTCTCTCTCTCTCTCTCTCTCTCTCTTTCCAAAGTCCCAGTCACACACACTCTCATCACAGAGGCACAGCCAGACATGCTTCCCCAAACACACGTGCCCGCAGCCCCGTCATTTCCTCCGCCACCTCCCTCTTCCCTGGGAGCACAATGTCCCCCTCATCCATCACCGCGCTTGCTGAACTCCAGCACTGTGCCTCTGCCACTAATTTTTTTTTTGGCTGGATTTCTTAGCTATCCCAGCCACAGTTCACCACAGGCTTTTTAGAAAATTGGACTTTTCTACCCAAAATCTCTCTCTTTTTTTTTTCCTGTTTGTTTCGTTATTTAAGAAACCCTCATTTAGAGAGATGGGTGATCTCGAGCTATCACAGGTTCTCCTGCTGATTTTATCTACGCTCATATTCAGCTTTCATGTTCACAGCTATTATGACAAACAGATCTGAGACATTTTTGCCGTGTTCAATTTCCCATTATGCACCAAGGTTATGTTTTTCCTTGACCTGCTCAACCCAGTCTAATATTAACAAATTGAGCATTTACACGGGTTCCTTTCCAGGCATGTAGTTGATTAGGAATTTAGGAAATGCTGGTGATTTAAAGATTAACCTTTCATATAATTACTGACATAAACCAGTGCTATTAAGGTATTAGAAACAACTATTCAGAGCATTAAAAAAACCCCAAAAAACAAATCACATTTCAAGCCATGCGGAAGACTTTCCATACCAGCCAATTTTTACTGTGGGTTTTTTTTTTAACAGCAGAAAAACCTGGTGAAAGGAAAGGAGTAAGCACAGCCTACCTCTAAAGTTATGTAGAGGAAAGCAAAGCTATAAAAATAATACAGAAACCAAGCAACAGTCTTCTGCTGGCAAGACACAGCTTGTAATTGGGTGGGTGGCTGTGAAGAGTCGAGATGAATGCTGCAGAGCACTGTAATTTTATTGCACTGTGTCTGCTCTAAAGTGAACATATTTGCAATGAAATCTGTATTTCCGTGAGAACAGGGCAATTGTTTTTTGTTATAAAGATAACGTCACTTGTTGGCGTTCAATTCAGACACAATTCTTCAGCCTTTAAAGCAATTACTGTTCTTATTTGCCTTTGCTGGGGGGGATAGTTGGGGGAAACAGTCAAATGGAACAGGCTGCACTGAAAGGAGTTTGAGCCTAAAGTCCCAGATTTGCATTACACGAGAAGAAATTCAGTTTTCAAATAAACACCAGCTTTTCACCTTTTCCTCCGTTTCTCCTCTTCCTAAAAATCAAAATATGTACAGCACTTCTAGAAGTCAGAGGCTGGCTAAAGGATAACATTTTGAGAGTCTGTGCTTGGCAAACAGCACTTACTATTCTGCTGAGGCACTTTTATTTTAAATCATTTTGCTGCTCTCATGTCCTTCACATCCTCACCAGACACAGTAACTAACCACCAGGAAGATGTCTTTGAGCACGGGTGCTATGGGAACATGACCAATTCCCTTCCATTTCTGAGATAACAAAGACTCAATCCAAGATTTCAAAGGTAATAGGTAAGTAGAAAAATCTACTTCATCACTAAATTATCATTTTTAGCACAGCAGATTTCTCTGGCTGACGTGGCCAGACACTAAACCCAGTCATTCTTTTCTTACCAACTTTATTCTGGCCCTTTTTGCTGACGTGCCTTTCCCCTAACAGCAAAACAGAGCACGGCACCAGAGAGAGGGCTAAAAATTGTATTTTCAGTAAAGTCTGAATGTAAAAAAATATGCATGGACACATCAAATTGATTTAAGGGCTGATCTAGTGAAGGCAATGCAGCTTCTATACAGCAATTCTCCCTGCAGTAGCACACCTCTGTACCCTAGTGGTTACAGTGAGGTATGAGCAAACATCCTCTGATAGCTGGGGGACTCCAACTGAAAACAGATTTCTGAACACCTTTTAAAATACATACTTTCTAATTTTTATCCCTTCTCACCCGTTCTCCCATCTCTCATTCCCAGAACCTCACAGGCAGGGTGAATCAAAAGCAAGAGGGGGAGGATGAAGAGGAAAACCCTGAAAAACCCAAACTAAGCTGCAAGAACAGTCCACAGCTCTTGAATTCCAGAGGTTTTGGTTCTTTTCACAGCTGTCAGCCCTCTGAAACACATCTGCTACCAAGCCTCTTTGCAAGATGAGAGGCAAACTGAGTTCCCAGGACTAAACCTGGACCCGTCTCCATGGTTCAGTGCCTGTCTGACAGCCTGCCTTGCTAGGAGAGCCTGGTAAATATTAAAGAATGTTAATAATAATGAGATAAACAACCTGGGGATTTCTCCCACCTTTTTTTTTTTTTAAACTTGACTCCATACTAAAGTTTATCTTGACAGACTCTGATCCACATTATTTCCCAAAGCAATTTTTTTCAACAGCAAACAGAAATCTGTGGCTGCTGCTAAAAGGTTTGCTAAAGAGGCCACTGCATGTCAAATGTTTACCTTAATTTCATGTAAATGTCACTCCATATTGGACATTCTGTGTTTCTTTACCAGCATATGCAGCTGCCTCCACCTTCAGAAACCTTCCCCTTGCACCTCAAGTACCTTTACAAACAGCCCAGAACCTGCTGCTACTGTCAGATCAAATTCCCAAACAACAACCAGATGTCATGAATTTATTATGCAATCGATGTACTCTAATAAATTGAATGTGAATCCTATGGCCTGAAAGACAAAGAAATCATGGAGACAATAAAGGAGTAGAAGGAATGCATCTGACATACTCTCTATGGGGAAAAAAAAACCACAAAACAAAAAACACTGTGTGGGACAGTGCTGGAGGAGCTTGAGGAAGGTGGAGGGCACAAAGCATCAGCCGAAAAAAAGGTGAATTACATGGGATAGAGGAAGTCACTGATAAAGTGGAAAATGGTAAAGGGGACAGTGCCCATAACACATTAATCAGCAAGATTTGGGAGATAACCAACACAGGAGAATCTCAATAAGGGTTAAAAAAGCTCTGTGGTGATACTTGATGACAAAATGAGTACATACAAACATGTATTTGCAGTGGGGAAAACAGCAATCTATGAAGTCAAATGGAAATAAACCCTGGACTTATTCATTCCTCTTGTCCATCTTTGCTCTGTCATGAAGGGCTTCTTGGTATATTTTTAATTTTTCTTTTTACTTTTTTATTGCTGTTATGCACAGAATTGGACCCAGGGAGACTGTGTTTTACTCTATGGGAAATATGATAAACCAGTAGTTGTTTTTTCAATGGGAGGCACTTCTAGCCTGAAGTAAACCTTACTGTATTGGTTTTGTGTATCCATTTCCCTGATTCCAGAAACTGCTTGGGATTACATTAGGCTATTCTAGCTATTGGAATGAACATCTTCCCAAAAAGTTCACTGAAGTAGTTTTATAAAGTTACAATGAGTATCTTTCCTAATAAAAAAAGAGTGGAAAACTTTTTTCCCTCCTGGTTATCTTTTCCCACTATGTAGGATACTCCAGCCCCAATCTGTCACTTTTCATTAGCAAAGGAGTCAAGCTATGGCTGTTAATGAAAACTCTTAATGAGGATTTGGTGAATAAGTCCCAGAAAGTCAAACTCCAAACAAACACTAAAATCTACCTCAGATCTACTGTTTGCAGGTAATAGAAAAGGGGAAGTGAGAGAGTGTTTGAAGCAACAGGGCAATTTAAAACAACAAATAGGGTCAACCCAATGGTGTTTATCAAGAAATTAAAAAACATCATGGAATCACAGAATGATAAGGGCTAGAAAAGACTTTAAAGCCCATTTCATTCCAACCCCCTACCGTGGGCAGGGACACCTTCCACTAGAAGAATTTTCTCAAGGCCTTATCCAGCCTGGCCTTGAACACTTCCAGGGATGGAGGGGCAGCCACAGCTTCTCTGGGCAACTTATTCCAGTATCTCACTATCCATAACTAACTATAACCAAAAATAACTGAAATATACTGCAGTTCCCCTAGTTTGGAGCTGAGCAGAGCTGATGATAACACACTGACAAGTCTTATCTCAATAGCTGTTAATTTAATTTTGAGATTTATTAAGGTCTGTAATACCAGACAACAGGGATAAATTGAGGGGTTTTCTGTAGAGTAGCATCATGCTTCTGTAATCAGCTGCACTCCTGAACTTTTGGACTAGCATAATAGTATTAACACAGTGGTATAAAGAACAGGCAATCTCATATTTGGGCTTTCAAACAGCTTTTGACAAAATGCCTTTTAAAGACTTCATTGTCCCATAAATAAGACAAGCTCCATGGTCACAGAAAACTAGATAAGCACCCGAAAATACACTGGTCTTTTACTGAATACAGTGAAAAAATGGAGCATGGTGTGGTCCCAAGGCCAGGGCTGCTGAATCATCCCAGCTATGATCAGGGAATAGATGGCATTTTTCAAATGACAGATTATTTATATAGTGAAAAGTAATGAAAATCATGAGGATGTGCAAGGGGACTTTCAAAGGCTGAAGTTTCCATAAACTCTGATGGATGAAATTCTGAATTGTCAAACACAAAGCAAAAGACAAGATATGAGGAAAATTGTCCATCTGTGCCCTGGTGATGCAAGTTATAGGCAAAAATTGGACAACTGTCTTCCTGGGTATTGCATTAAAATCTCTGCTCAGTGTGCAGAGAGTGGGGAGGAAAAAAAAAAAGGTGGAAAAAAGAAAAGTGAAGAAGAAAAGCGGAATAACATCGCAAACGTACACAGAACCGAACAGCTCTCAAGAAATTAAATAGCTTGATATAAATCACTACTACGCCTTCAGATGGAAAATCCTGTTAAGGATAAGTTAGGAAAGGATCTAAGTGCTAGATAAGGATAAACTATTGCCAGGTAGAAGGATGAATGATTTAGGGGAGCTTGTATGTAAGGAGAGAGGCAAAGAAACCGGACCTACAACTGCAGCACGAGAGCAAAACGTGGATCCACCCCCCCCTCTAGTGGCCAGTCCACACAGGGCTACTGCAAAAATAATCCAAATCACTGGCAGTTGACTTTAAAACAAACACACACACGCCTTTTTTTTTTATTCCCCTGTCACTTTTATGTTGCTTCCTAGTGTATTATTATTTTCCCTTCATTATTAAAGTGCCTGCTGTATTCCTGTGCTGTTTCTTGTCATCACTTAGTGCTGAAGCTGTTGTACAGAGCAAGACTTTTTTGTGTGTGTGTGCAGTGCTTCTACCACCCTGCAAGAAGAGGATACGGAGTGTGACAGGGGCCCATGCACATTCTAGCACCAGGAATAATCATAAATTAAAAAAAAATAAGCTTTGGAACTCATTGCACAAGACATGAATGATGCAAAAAAACAGGCGCTGAAGAAAGGAACAGTTGTACAGAAATGGGAACACGGAACTAATTTGGTACATGGACCCCTAAAACTTTTTAGATTAAAAAATATTATTTTTCATGAATGGCATCTGGGACAATGCATATCATGCAGTGGAAATGGTCTTTTTTATTTCCTAATCATGGACCAGTCACTGAATTTCAGTGTTTCCAAGCAACCTGCACAGCTACAGTCACCTGGAGAAACTGGGGCCGGGAGAACCCTTCACATCCCTGTGTTCTGAATACACACAGGTTCTTCTTGGCCACTTACTCCTCCTTCTGTCTTCTGTAGGACATTTGTTAAAACTGGAAGAATCCCCATTTTTACCAATTTCTCTGAATAATTCAATATTACAGACCATTTCCTGTTAGTATCTTTTAACAATCCTACCCTGGAACCTTCAGGGGACTGAAGAGATGAGATGCTGAGCTGGGGGGTACTGAGGACTGAGAAGGAGCTGTGCTCTGTTTCTGGTTGGGATAACACCAAACACTGGGTTAGGACTGGATGTTTTGTTTAAGTTCTATTTTCTACCAAGAAAGAAAAAAAAAAAAAAAACAACAACCAAACAAACCTGGTGGCTTGAAACAGAAGTGAACATCCTTTGGTTGCAATTCCAGTGAGCCTACTACATCCTTAGGCTAATAAATTCCAGTGTACCAGGCTGTGGTTGTAGGGCAGATCTAAAGTAGCAAGGGATTAAATTTATCTCTTGTAAAAATCTTCCCAACAATTCCATCTCAGCCTCAAATGCCATCTTTACTATTATTTTTTAAGATATGGGTTAATTTATGTATCTAATAGACAAATTAACCCTTCCTACAAGTGATTTGCTAAGAAATTACAATTTCTTATTTGTAATTGTTTCTAATTGAGGCTTGTAACACACTTTTGTATGCATTTCAATAACTAAAGCAGGGTTACTTTCCTACAGATTATTCTGAAATTACCTGTTGACTAAAATGGTGCCTTGTTGTACCTTACGGTGGCTTCGATGGAGTTCACTCTTATTTTAATAGTTAGTTTGTTAGACTGAAACTAAAGAACACCAACACAAACAAGGCACAGTTTGAATTCTCACACCTTAAATTACAAAAAAAAAAAAAAACCAAAAAAAAAAAACTCCATTTTCAACATGTCTTAATAATTTTACAGGGTTAAAAACAGTTGGAAGCAACAGATTGTTCAAGTTATTTGTACAGAATGATGTTTGCAATTTGCTCTTCCATTACAAAATTGATTCAGCACTGGCCACGGCCAGGGGAAGTGTGACAGTCTATCCCTTACTGAGGCAGTGCCAGACAACTCGTGTATTCATCATGCCCACTGTCAAGACAGTTTTAAGAATAAGAACATAAGGAACTGTAGGGACAGCTTAAAAGAAGTAACAAAAGACACTTGAGCACTGTGGAGATGGGCAGAAGTATCAGGAAAAGCTTATAGGGAAACCTAAAGAAAGCTGGTTGATTCTCTGCTCACTATGGAGAGAAGACCAGACTGATCCACCAAGGACATCTATTTTTCCATCAGCACCTACAGAGGATCATATACATATTTCTGACAATTACAGAAGGGATTATAGGTGAGAGATTTGGAGCATTTGGATGAGCACCTTGCACTGGGTGGGACTTTCTTACCTACCGGTCAATGCAATAATACGCTTAGTTTTGTATAAGAGATTCACATTTTCATCCATACAACTTCTCAGCCTTACCCTGCCAAATATTTTTTTTCCTATATTCCTCCTCACAGTAGACAAAAGGCGAACCCCAATTTTCAGCTGAAGAGCCAAACGTTTCTACATGTTAAAGAAAAGGGGCTTCTTCAGAATGACAGCTGAGCGTAATCTGTGATTTTCCTTGGCTGCCATTACTGGGGTAAATTAAGTGTCAGGTTCCAGACTAGTTCATCCCTTATTAATTAACAATATCAACTTTTCTCTTTTCATTATAGATAACACATTTTACAGGGTACCAGAAGCAGTTTCTATTACTGAAGTTATCTCAAAGACTCTTCTCAAATATCTGCCATAATTAAAAAAAAAAAAAACCAACAAAAAACAAAATACCCCAAACCCAGAAAACATTCAATGATAATTTTAATGATAGATCATTTCTCCCTTCACTAAAATGAAATCTTAAAAGCCATTTAATTAAACTGAATGATAACTGAATGACTTCAACCATGCAAAGAATTAAAACTAAGGCTCCTCTCTCCCCAGACATTAAAATGTGGCATGACAATTATTTACCATAGAGAAGGAAACCTTAACAGAGCAAATTATTCTGAGCAGACTTTTCATATTCACAAACAACAACTTATTTATAACTTCATTTATTTGCACTTTCAAGCGCAAATTTTTTACCTGTGTCTTTCTCTAACACTCAGGGTGACAAGAAGTTGTCAAGTGACAACATGCTCTGAACACCAGCAAAGAGCAAAACCTCAAAGCAAGGCCCAGGTTCTGTTTGAGACTCTCAGGACTTTTGCTAGAACAAAAAACAAACTTAAATTTCATTTTAAGCCTCCTGGTGAGCCTGACAAACCACTCCCACTCCGTCATTAAACCAGCCTTGCCCCAGCTGCAGCTTTACAATATAGATGATGTTCACCTGGACACATAAAGACTGTCTGAAACCATCTGCAACACGCACTTGGAGTGATTTATTTTGGTTTTTAAACAGTGCACCTGTTTGCCCCTACCTCACAGGTTTTATCTGACCTATAGCTAACCTCGTATGAATTAGTTTTCCCCTTCCAGGAGTTAAAAAGAGAAAGTTTCTTTACATTGCAAATATTATTTGCTAAGTCTCTTCCGTGTGTGTTCTGTGCTTCCAGATGATTAAAGAAGAAATTTTATCACGGAAAGAATAGGAAAATAGATTTGCAGATGTAGCAATCTTGTAAAGCCCAGAGCGCAGAAAAAACACTCGCACTACCATCAGGAAGGAAAAATCATTTCCCAAATTGTCCCAAGCCTCTTCCTACAGAGATTAAAAGGACAATGATGCACCTCCTACGTGACTCCTTTCAACTGCCTGTAACAACAGGGCAGCTCCAATTCCATTCCTGCGATTAGGCTCAGCATTATCTCACACCTCTCTCTTGGTTCCTGTATTTGTCAGTGTTAGGCATTTTTTGCAAGGTGAACACAAGTTATTTTATTCAGAGATGTGGAGAAAAAGAAAGAAAAAAAAAAAAAAAAGAACTGGTCCTTGATGCATTAGTCAGGTTTCCATCACTACGAAGTGAAGCATCAATTGGGATGAAAACTCTAGAAATCACTTTTTTTTTTTTTTTGACATTCTTGCCAAACACATAATTACGCCCCAAATGATTTTGTGCCAGGTGGTTTGGCTAACAGATGGAATGGTGTATTTGTTCACTCTTCACAAACCAAGCTCCTTTCAAACACTGTGAGCCAGAAGTATCTCAATTATTGATTGACAGTTACAACTGCCTAATAATTAATTTAACTCTAGCTACAAATTGCAGTGAGTCCTGTGAGCACTATAGAAAATACGTGATAGTGTCTTTACAGTAACAGTTTTAAATCACGGCAGATAAAAATATTGGTGTGAAGTGATGCACTGCAGACAAAAGAGCTTTCGTATGAAGCATCTTAGGAATGTTTAAAGCAGGATACGTTACACAAAAGGCATTGATGGGCTTGAGAGATGGACCCCCAAGAACCTCAGGCCAAAGACAAGGTCCTGCACCTGAGTCAGGGCAATTCCAAGCACAACTACTGGCTTAGGGGAGAATGGATCAAGAGCAGCCCTGGGGAAAAGGACTTGGAAGTGCTGGTGGACAAGAAGCTCAACAACCCCCCCGTGTCCTGGGCTGCTCCCACAGCGTGGGCAGCAGGTTAAGGGGGTGAATTCTGCCCCTCTGCCCCCTCAGGTGAGACCCCCCTGCAGAGCTGCCTCCAGCTCTGGGGTCCCCAACACAGGACGGACGTGGAGCTGTTGGAGCAAGTCCAGAGGAGGCACCAGGATGATCAGAGGGATGGAGCAGCTCTGCTGTGAGGAAAGGCTGAGAGAGTTGGAATTGTTCAGCCTGGAGAAGAAAAGGTTCCAGGTTGACCACCTGTAAGCACCTTCCAGTACCTGAAGGGGCTCCAAGGGAGCTGGAGAGGGACTATTCACAAGAGCCTGGAGTGACAGGACAGGGGGAATGGATTCAAACTGACAAAGGGTAGGGTTAGTTTAGATATCAGGAGAAAATTCTTCCCTGTGAGGGTGGTGAGGCCCTGGCACAGATTTCCCGGAGAAGCTGTGGCTGCCCCATCCCTGGAAGTGTCCAAGGCCAGGTTGGACAGGGCTTGGAGCAACCTGATCTGGTAGAAGGTGTCCCTGCCTGCAGGAGGGGGTTGGAACAAGATGGTCTTTAAGGTCCCTTCCAACCCAAACCATCCCATGATAAAAATTGTCCTAAAAGATTATTTTTCACAATCCCAAATCACCAAATGCTTAGTAAAACCAACCAGGGGTCGTGACCAGCGCTAACAAATGCAGTCAGGCTCAGAAAGCTCCTGTCTGAGCTTATACTCTGTATAAACACCATTAACCCAGACAGTAAATCCAGCATGGTCTGAAGGTGCTGGACTTGGAGCACACATGCAGATTAAACTGTGCTGAGGATGCAGGGCAGGTGTTTCAAAGTGATGAATGGCACATGTCATCAGTCCCTTTCAAGCAGGAAACAGGCTGGATTTTCTGCTCCCGTGCTATGAAGGTACAAGAACTCTATGGCAGAGCTGACCCTGCCCAATTAAACACTTCCCCAAACATCCACAAACATCACCAATTTCCCTGCCCATGTAATGACCCTCATCATAATCTCACGAAGCTGAGGGGAACATTCCCCACCCAACCCTCCCATGGGAAAATAGTAATTAATTTAAAAAAAAACCCACAGAAAATAAGAAAGCTTTTTTGTCATAGTATATTAATATCCCTACTTCTGCTATCACAGAGCTGTGCCAGAAACACTGATTTAATAGACACTGCAAAAGCAATTACCATGCAAATAATATTAGCCAGCAATTTATTATTTTTTTAGTAAAGTCCTTGTTTTGGCTAGCAGACCACAGTAACAGATTCCAATAAAACTGGGTAATTGAAAGAAATTGCAAGTGTCTAAATAGCTGTGACACCAAACATATGAAGCAACAGTTCTCAGCCTGGCCTGTTGGTCTGCTTGTGATTTCAAATATGGTCAACCTGGGGAGCTGACAAAGGAACGGCCTACACAGCAAAAAGAGAGCACTGACATTAGCAAAAGGACAATGGAGAATAACACAGAGTGGTTTAAGCCACTTAAGAAACAGCATTCCTGCCTCAAATCCTCCCACTGGTTTTCTTCATAAGAAACATATTATTTGGAGTGTGTTTGTAGTTTTTTAAGCAATACATATCCATCTATTTATAGCACAGGACTGGAAACATGCTTAGATTCACTGAAATGTGAAGCTTCATGTTCAGCTTAATAAGTTGTCAGTTGATCCTCTTGCCTTGGACTGATCAGAGGAACATGACTTTACTTAAACCACTTAATTTTTGTGTTCTTCATGTGGCTACCAGAAAACGAACCAAAGTTGCTCAACTCACACCAGAGCGCTGTGACATTCACAGAATTAAGGGAACTGCACGTTACAAGATGTAAAATATTTAATTGCCTTACAAACCAGCTACTGACAGCTGTGTACTCCGAGACATAATAGCGTGGCTAACAATTAAATGATGCCTCCCAGGAAATCTGGGACCAGAAAACATGTCACAGTCAAGTCTGTCATCCCTGGAAAGACCTTTGAAGATCATCATATATGCATGCACTTCATAAGCAGGGCCAGCAGAAGCCAGAAAGGTCACTGGAAAGCCCGTAAAAATGCCAACGGCGAAACAGATAAACAATTTTTACACCAAACTTTCTGACTATTTCAGACAGTGAAAATCTCATCATAATTCCAGCACTCAGTTCACTACAGGACTCAATCAAGAAGCAAGGTAAGGGTACTGGGAAGCTCCAATGCTGTGTAACGTTTATGAACAAGCTCAGAGCCTGTTACTGAATCCATCTTAATGCAAGTGAACAAACAAAAATACATAAAAAAGGATATGCCTTCTTTGAAATGGTATTTTAAAGTCTTTATACCTCAAATAATCTTAAAGATCTTAATTATTATTAATCTCCTAATTATCTTAACCTTATCCTGCAAGACACCTCTGCTGGTTCAATAATTGAATTAATAGCTTAGCATTTTGCAATCGAAATCTGCCTCATTTCCTCATCGGTTCGTCAGGAGAATGGCAGCTGACATCACAAAATCAGGCAGGAACACATTTGGCATTTGCCACAAGCCTATATCAAGACACACAGTCTTGACTCTCCAGCTTTGCCAAGGAGTGGGAGTATTCACAGGCGAAGATCCCAGTTTTAGACACAGGAGTTTCAAATACAGTACCGGTGGTTAATAAAGCACTAACTCCCTATACCTAATACTCCTAATTTAGTGCTCAGCGTCAAAGCTTGTATGTATTTCCACAAACTGGTGCATCATGTTGCTGGACTGATTCTGTCCCTGTTGTTTCAGGCACGATACTTTTTGGTGTAGCACTCAGTGCCATTAGCATTGCTGCTTCCATCTAATGTGAACAGTAGGATGTCTCCCTATCCAAACAGGGATCAACTGCTGTGTTATCCCAGGGAATGGAGGTTGGCCGAGAAATGCTGTGGCACCAAAGCCTGAAATCACAATATCTGCAGGTGAATTGATTCCACTCCTCACCACAGGAGCCTCGGAGGAAGCCAAGCTAACGGGAGCTTCATCACAATCCTCCTGTTCCATGTAAGTTTTCTGAGCCAACAGGTTATTTCTAGACCTGTCCTGAGAAGTTGGTAGCTCAGCTCAGTTAATTTCAAAGTCTGATTCTATCACAGGGATTTAAAAGATTGACTTTTACTCCAGTAGCACGGAGAAACCATAACTTCTTTGGTTACACAGCTTTTTCCCTTCGCCTCGCTCTGCAGATGGAGCTTGGCTTTGATGATGCTGATTAAACTGGAGCACGTCTGGATGGATCCTGAGAAAGATTTTTTTTTTTTTGGTCTTAGACACACCACTACATCAAGAGCTTGCTTAAATCTCATACCAATCTTTAATTCTCACCTATCAATACAGAGCTCCTAAATAACCTTGTTGTCTCGTTTCACTGTCAGTGGATACTTTTGTTGGTGCTCGACAGCTAATATAACATAAACACAGATGATTAGACCACTCCCTTCAAACTCTGTGAAAGAGGCTGTTTGTAGCATAAAGAGATTTGAAACTAATATATCAATGCCATCAAAAAAGAAAAAACAACCAATAAAAAGCTCTGTTTTATTTCTGCCATGGTAACTGAAGGGCTTGATTCTCAGATCACAGCCCGGTTAATCCAGAAGGTTTCTACTCCTCTAGTGATGTTACAGCCTTCATTTTTCTGGAAGTTTCTGCTGAATTTGTGTTCTCAGCCTGCTGACTTCAGATTTTTCAAAGGCAAAGGAAGTTTCTTCAGAATTATGCTAGCAAGGGAGTATCAGCTCATCCCAGATAACTGGAGGATTCTTGGGAGTGTGAAGCCAGGGATACAGACACAACATTTCCTCTATTGCGTGGATAGAAAATGAATGCTCTCCTGTTTCAGAGCCAAGAAGGAACGGTGTCGATCCCACAAGGACAGAAACATCCCACCAGAGAGGACAGCAGCTTGCTCAAAGTGACTTTGAACAGATACTTCCAGAAACAGCCATAATTTTGGCAGGAAATTCCACTAAAATAACCGAAATCACCTCCAGCAAGGTCCTTTATCTCTGACTGATTGTGCAATACAAGCTTCCCCATCAGGGCTCAGGAACTCTAAATTCACATCCTACTTCAGAGTAATTTCCTCAAGTAGGTAAGTAATGTCATTTGAAAACACAGATTTGCCTAATGTCAGAAAAGAAAAAAAGAATTCCTTGTAATAAGGTACTGCCACCAGCCCCTCAAATGGCTGACTGAAAGTTAATTGAACACTTTCAATCCAGGCTGGTCTCACCAGCCAGCAGAACAGCATCAGATGATATTCACGAGATAAGAACCTCTGTTCTAGACAAAAGTGGCTCTGAAAAACGACTCAAGGTTTTCAAGTCCTTTGTAAGGGAAACTGTTCTCATCCTCTATGTCTTGGCCGGGTAAAATAAGAAGCAATCAGCTCAAATTGCAAAAAGAGAGATTGGATTCCATATTAGAAAGTATTTTCTAACTGTAAATATAGTTCATTGCAGAAGATTAAATAATTTTTATTTGCGCCCAGAATGTTGGTTTGTTCCGTTTGAGACAGAAGCAAGGGCATATGCCGTTAGCTTTATTCTATCTCCTTATTTTACCTAAAACATAAAGGCAGGGTAGGAAAGAGATGTAAACCCCGGAGTTTATTTTACTAAGCTACTAGTTTATAAACTGGACTGTTTCTGATCCCTGCTTTTTCTCAGTCGCCTTTCGTTTCAAGAATATTTTTTCTTTTAGTTTAAAGAAGAAAGACTGCCAGAAGAAAGAATGGGTATTACCAACTCAGGTTTTTCATACTGAGAGGAAGACTAAAATTTTAACAATTCCAAAAGGGTTTGACAACAGGGGTATAGAACATTTTAGTTCGAAGATGTCTTTATACTTTCATTTTTTAAAATGTTGTATAAAAGTGTATTAAATATTGTTTTTTAGCAGCTAAAATGACAGTAAAAAAAAATAATGGAAAACATTTTAAGAAGCTATTTAGCTCACTTGCCTGAAAAAAGTCAAAATCAATTGGACCATTCTTGACAAATGTGGCTATTATCAAACCCCTGCACTGATAAGGATTTTGCAGCAACCTCAGGCAACATCCTTCTGTGCTGAACTCTCTTTACTTCTCTTACACTGTCCTTAATTCTAATCTAAACCTTCCCTACTGCAATGTTATTGCAAAACTACTTCTCCTGTCCAGCAGGAAAATAAAACATGTTTATTCTATTCCACTCTGTAACAGCATTTTTCATAGTTCAGGACCTGGAGGAAAAATGGGCGCAATTTTCACTTCCCCAGACAAAACACCAGTCCACTCAGTCTTCTCTCATCAGTTGTACTTCTTCCATGTCTTTGACCATTATTTTCACATTCCTTTTCGGTCAGACTTCATCTTTCCTAAAGTCTGTATTCTGAATTGACACAGTATTCAGCAAAGGTCTTACAAATGTACTGAGGTAAAATACAACCTGCTTATACCTGGCTGGCCTAGGAACAGATGATGCTGCACCATAACTCACCTACATCCTTTTCTAAAGAACCACTGCACCTTAAATAAGTTGTCTCTCTTTAGAAAAGGCATATTTTGTTATGTAAAGATGTGAGGGGAGAAGATCAAGGAAACATTTAGGATGAGCAGAGAGCTGGAGCACATCTCCTAAGAGAACAGGCTTGGGAGAGCTGGGGGTGTTCACCTGGGGAAGGGAAGGCTCCAGGGAGACGTAAGAGCCCCTTCCAGTACCTAAAGGTGCTCCAAAAGAGCTGGAGGGGGACTTTGGACAAGGACCTGGAGTGACAGGACAAGGGGGAATGGCTTCCCACTGCCAGAGGGCAGGGTTAGGTGGGATGTTGGGGCAAAATAGCCCAGAGAAACTGTGGCTGCCCCATCCCTGGAAGTGTTCAAGGCCAGGTTGGATGGGGCTTGGAGGAACCTGGTGGAAGGTGTCCCTGCCCATGGCAGAGAGTTGGAACTGGATGATATTTAAGGTCCTTTCAAAGCCAAAACATTCTGTGATTCTGTGATTTTGCTTTTTAATGAATATATATTGAAACTCTGCATATCCATGCTTGCCAGTAATTAAAAAAAAACCCCACAACTTTTTTTCCTTCTCACTCTAGACAGTTTTGTTTAGTATCTCAGTTGCATTCATAAAGTTCAGTTCTGTCAAAATTGTGCATACACAGAACTACATCCTTTTAAGGAACCACTTTTCTTTGAGTGAAGTAGTTCTCTCATCTAAATTGACCACACACAAATACACAGGCACAGGCAGAGTTGTTAATTTATATGCCTATTTCAGCCAGTCACTTAACCACATCCTGAACCAGAGATACAGTTTACAGTGACCTAAAACCGGGAATAAGCCTTTCAATACAAAATAATAAATCCTTCCTCTCATAATCTGCAGTTTTGAAATGCACCACACTGGAAACCCTTTTAGAAATTCTTTGAAGACAACGATTTTGTTGTAGAAAATAATTTAGTCATCAGAACAATGATATATTGGACACGACACTACTAAACAATACTCTTTTTAAAGGACATGGAGAATTTTTTTTTCCCTTATGAAGACAGTAGTTTCATTTTCTTATCCCTCACAGGGAATGGCAGCTCCTGACAGCGCTGCAGTGCTTCCTCTGGATGTGGCCCAAGTAAGCTGACATTTGAGAGACATTACAGAGCTGAGAGGAACTATATTAATTATTAAGAAAAGTCAGAGCTGTCTTCACAATATCTCAAACAGCATCGGATAATTCAGTATTGTGTAAAACATGGTAGGGTTAAATTACATCCCAAATATTATTTTCGGCTCCAATCTTTGTTGTAGGTTTTAATTAAACCTTTTTGATTGAACAAAATAAAGCACATACGAAGAATAATGGTTTAATAAGAATATGAATATTCATATAGGAGATGTGAAAGCTAAAGAGCTTCAGTGACCTGATTCAAAGGCCAGTGAAGCAAACAGAAAGACTTCACATATCACAGAATCACAGAATGGTTTGGGTTGGAACGAATCTTAAAGATCAGCTAGTTCCACACCCCTGCCATGGCCAGGGACACCTTCCACTAGCCCAGGTTGCTCCAAGCCCCTCCAACCTGGCCTTGGACACTTCCAGGGATGGGGCAGCCACAGCTTCTCCAGGAAACCTGTGCCAGGGCCTCCCCACCCTCACAGGGAAGAATTTCCAATATCCCACCTAACCCTGCCCTCTGGCAGTGCGAAGCCATTCCCCCTTGTCCTGTCACTCCAGGCCCTTGCCCAAAGTCCCTCTCCAGCCTCCTTGTATCCCCTTCAGGCACTGAAGATGCCAGGATCAACCAGGAGCCTTCTCTTCTCCAGGCTGAACAGCCCCAGCTCTCCCAGCCTGTCTCCACAGGACACTTCCTCCAGCCCTGATATGAACCAGCCCCAGATCATCCTCGATGGTCAATACACACAAAGGTATTTCATACAAACTTCTGTTTTGTTTTGTTGTTTTTTTTTTAAAAAAAAAAATTCCCTGTGTTTTTCTTTCCCCTCTGCCTTGAAACATCTGTGTGCACACACAAATCTCCCTCTTCTTGTCTCCAAGGCTAATTATTTTGGGCTGTTAATTCTTATGCTCCTTCCCACGTAAACTTCTTTCACCACATCTTTCTTGGGTGATTTTTTTTTCCATCCCATCTTGTCTGTTTTCACATCTGGCACCAGCATCTCTTCCTTGTCTCTCTCTTGTCTCCAGCTCTATCCTCTTCCACATTAGTACTACCAAAACCGTCTTCATGTGACCTGCCTAGAAAGGGTCTCTCAATACCTATCTCCCTTGGCTACAGAACTGAATTTAAGACTAATTCATCCTTATCTACCCACATCCTCTTTTTTTTTATATTTTTATCTACTACAAGTCTTCTCTGTTTGCTAATCTGACACACACATTTCTTGTCAATGCATTACATCCTCAAGGCTCGCTGTTACTCAATCCACATATCAAGGTAGAATGACTTCGGAATGTATCAACTTTCTAAGTATAGCTGTAATACCAAGTTTTAAGACATCTGATCCAGCTTCTATTTGGGTTTTAATCTCTTTGGGACATACTTTGTGTCTTCATTTGCATTCGCTATGTAACGTTTCATAAATTATTTTTTTAAAGTGTAACTTTAGCACTAAAGCTATACCATAGCTAATATCTGGAAAAGTTCTGTCTATAGAAAGTTTCTATTCAGTCCTAATTCAGGCAAAATTTGATTGGATTTAATGAAGTCCCTGTCTAAATCCAGACTGACGTCATACTTACATCTGCGAACACTGGAAGTTTTCCATTACGTAAATGAATCCAGAGAAATAATTTAGACAGACATTATGATAAAGAACACTTTATATATGTGTGTATATATATATATATAAATATTCTATCTATATAAAACATTGCTAAAAACTATCTGATTGGATATACTTTTTTTGTACGTGTGTATTAGTAACCATAGCCTGTTCCTTTTTAGGTTTCACTGCTTTTTCATTACAGTTATTCCTAAAAATTATTACCATGTGGAAGCAGACAGAAATGCTGATTAGAAAACATTAGAAAATTTATTTTTTATATTTGGGATTAATTTTTTTTTTTAATGGACATTATTTTTTAACTTTCTTATTTTCAGAGTCTAGAGCAAGGACTGCCACGAGTTTGAATTCAATAAATTCCTTTGCAAGGTCACATGAGTAAATTGTATAAACCATTCTTATATTTCACATGGACACTCCGAGACTGTTAAAAGCAGCAGTTCATCTCTCAGCTCCAATGCAATCAGCAGCTGAATTAATGAATTCAATGTCTGGCCTTAATTCTTTACTATTTGGTTTAGCACAGGCAGGGTAAGTACAATTTAAGTATAATCTCTTCCTGCCACCTCTCTCCTTCCCCATACATATGAGTATCTATAAGATTATATATATTATATATGTGGATATATATATTCCTGCTGACTGATATTTCTGTTCCAGCTGTGGTATTCACTATTAGTAATGATAATCTTAAGAAACTTTAGAACTTCTTGTATTTCATTTACAATAATTTAATATTATGCAGTAGTTAATATTTATCAGCTTTCTTTGGAGCTCTTATAATTAATTTTACCAGCAAAGATATTACCTGCTAAATAAACGCAAGAAATAAACAGCTGCAGTGAAGAGAAAGACCTTTCTTGGAGAAAAAAAGTTTCTGTTACAAGGACAGAGACATGATACTTCCTTTAGTTCCTCATTACTTATCCATTTTCATTGAACTGATCCTGCTGGTTTGCCTTTACCAAAGATATAACCTTAGGGAAGGCCTACCAGTGATTCCTAGTCAGAATTTGGCAAAGATCCCAAAGAGATTTGCAACCTATCAGGTAATGATGCTGCAGCTAAAAGCGAGCACCAGCTCCTTCACGACGATCTTTATATGGCTTTGCTAAAACATTCTTCTTTCTGACCTGTCAGCAGCCAAACTAACGAGACTTCAGTGACAAATGATCTACTTAAACCCTCCAGAAAGGAATCCTGGTCTTGTTTTTTTGGTGTTTTTTTTGTGGGTTTTTTTTTTTTTTTAGGACTGTTTTCATTTTTATGTCCGGACGACCAGACACAGACAAACCACCTCTCAAGGGAAGCGGCGACGCAACCTCGGCGTTTGGAAAAGCATCTCAGGAGCATCGTTTCACCTTAGTGGTTTTGCCTTTTTGTGTGGTTGCTTTTGGGGGAGGAAGAAGATACACAGGGAACGTAATAAAAACCTGATCTACAAGGGTGAGATTGTCTTAAATTTCTGAGATGCTGTTGCCCTAATTCAGTAGGACAAACAAAATGTCTGGGTTTAACTTTCAGAGGTGGAGTCTGGAAAAGTCATGTATGTCCTCAGATTTTAAGTGTCATTAATTAGTTGTTGAAATGACAGAGTCAAGAATAGGTGTAGACCTTTGGAAGATATTTAGTGTTTCTCTTTCTCCTTGGCCACTGTTTCAGGACCCTGTGCCAGCTGGAGGATTTTCTGGGTTTGAATGTCAGACTTTTAAACAGAGTAACTTCACTTCTATTACTAAGTTTATATTCAAAAAAAGGCAGAGAAAAAAAAAATGGGAAAGACTTAGTTGGTAAGACATGTCCTCCTGTAAGGGAGACTTGACTGAAACGGTTAATTTTCACAGATGCATAAAAAAAACAAGCCAGGAGATATCTGCAAAGTCATCTGGTCCTTATGCAGCTCTGAGAGAAGGCAACAATATCTTCTTATTGACTTTAGCATCTGGTCTATTTATTCCAGTACAAGGGAATTATTTTTTATCAAAAAGTAAAGTGGTCAAGGGACTTTTACTCGTTTACAGAACCTGGAGTAATTCCATGTTTGTCTTGACCCTCTTAGTCACAACACTGTTAATCCTCAGCTTTAATCTTTCTTGTAACCAAACTACACACCACTGGAACTAACAGTTACATAATCAGATCCAACGATTTATCCTTTTTTTTTTTCATATCCATGCTTTTCAAACACCTACATACATATCACATCCTCCTTAGTTGCTCGAGATCCAATTTTTTAACTAATTCTTCATGACAGGATGTCAATGTCAAGCCTTGTTGAGCCTTAAAGAGAGTCAGGGACTGACAAATGTAATATTCAAGCACCTTCCCAAGCAAACTGTTGGGAGCTGATTGTAGGGAGGGTCTGACTCAGCTGCACTTACCTACTTTTCTGAAAAAGGCCTTTCTAACCTCTTTTTCCTGTAACGTTTGTTTCTGCTTCTTTGTTCTGAAGGGTTCAGTAGTTTATTGCTCCAAGGGCTTATATGAAAATTATGTTCAATTTTCGTCACTGGAGCAGAAAAAGACATGAAACCAAGGCACAGCAAAGAAACTCTTGACAAATAATGCGTGGTCTACCCTCCTTCCCCTTCACAAATGTAATGGAAATGATATGGCGGTGCAGTTCAAAGGACTTTTTTTTTCATGGACTCTTGAAAAAATAAATATGCAGCAAAAAAGTGTCTTTAAATTTTGAATCAAATGTACTTCAACAACCATTGTAAAGGTGGGTGACTCATAAATACACGGTATTAGAGAGGCAGGAAAACAAAATTGTGAAAATAAAGCGGATTTACTTTTAAACTTATTGTAATAGATCACTAAACCATCTTTATATATATATATATATATACACACATACACACACAACTACTTCTTAGGAAAATAATAACAAAAAATCAAGCCAGGCCACACGGGTGGAAATCTGGCATAATTAATATTCTTTTTCACAACTGTGAAACTACTGTTTTCAATTTTGTAAATCAGCTGAGCTGATGACAGATTTCTCTTCATCAGCACAGATTTATGAGCTCATCGCATCAACTTTTTCCCCCTTCCCACACTATTTACACAAGTTGAGGCAGTTTTTTTACCCTGGGAACAAAGGGCATCCTTTTAAGAAATACTATCAAATTGTGTAAATCCACAACTGCCTTTTGAAATTAAACAGATTTTGTTTGGATGCCACAGCTCAACTACTATAAGACAAGGAAATAAACAGAAGGCAAAACTAAAAGAGAACCATATGATCAGAGTCTGAATGTCTCAAATGTCTTTTTCTTTTTTTCAGGGTTTTGGATTTTAGTTTGGGTTTTTAGCTGCCTTTTTTTTTTTGTTGTTGTTGGTTTTCTTTTAGATGGAATCTGATAATTTATGCATATTTTAATTTAATAAAAAAGGACTTTTATGAAAAGCAAATGAGCTGCTGCATCATTAAGTAATGCACTGCCACTAAGAATATGATTAATAAGATGAGCAATAATTGATACAATATTGATATCATCTAAAGAAGAAAAATGTTCAAGAAGTAATTTTCTTAGGTATTTATGAAATATTTCACATTCCAGACTAAGAGAGAAGACATTAAATAGTAAATCCAATAGGAGTTGGAGATTTGAATCAACATGTTTCATTGATTTACATTAGAGAGTCTTAAAAGATGTAGTTGGACATTGCTCTGGGATGGAAGGGGAATAAGTACACAAAGAAAAATGGCCCTAAAAAGGCATGTCAGAAGTCAAACCAAACAGAAGGGGAAATGGGAGCTCTGCAATATAGTTTTTTTCAGGGTGGAATTTTTACAACTTTTCTTTTTAGGCAGAGAAATCTCACAGACTATACAAACATTTCCAAATCCCAGCATTTAACTCCTCAGAATAAAACATCTCACCCAGTTCTTCTTCTCTGTCCCTCTTCTTCTACAACAGATATCATCTTTTTGACCTCCTACCTTCAATCCCAAGGACAAGGGTCGGGTGTAGACATGTAATTATGATACTTTTATTAGCAGATAGTGTATGTCCTTGCATGGGGCTGTGGAACAATGACAGGTAAGAGAGCCTGGCTGATTCTTCTGATTAGCTGAATAATCAAGCTGTTGTTTCTTGAGTGACCTTGCCTGTTATGATCCAGCTTATTATGAGCTCCCCTACACTGCCTGTTCTCTAAATACTGTTCTCTCTACTGTCATTTCTTCCCTGACTCTGGAGAATATATTACCTCCTTTACTTTTCTTCCACTGCAATTGTCAGCATCTCCTACTCTGTGAACTCTCTGACCCCTCAGATCAAGGTAATTGAAGCTTATCTCTAATTTAAATGATACTGTTCAAAGTTTCATTTTAATATCGGTCTCTTTTCCCCTCACATATAATATACACCAGCTTCTACAACCCTGACTGTATATGAGATTTCTACAGAAATACCAGGGTCAGGTAATGTTTTCAATTCACTTATCAAACATCACATTAATTCATTTAGCCTGAAACACATACAAGAATTTGTTAATTGTATGCAGATGCCAAGCTCTACAAAAACCTCACAAGAAGGATATTGTGTAAGAGTTTCTCGGCCACACGGTCCTGTAACAGTGGTGTGGAAAAGTCCAATGTCTTTTAATAACCGTATTTGAAAGAATAAGGATATTTAATTTAAATAACTATTGAAGTACCAGGTCCATCCCTCGTATTTGCTTCTTTTTGCTCTTGGCCCTACAGAGGCAATTCAGCTTACCTGTCCCAAATTCTAGAAAAAATACCAAAAAAAAGTGCAAGTAGTTTTGTTGATGCAATTTATGGAGCTAGTTTAGAAAAAAAAACATATAATGTCAGCAAAGGGAGCTATTTTTATCACAATATATTGTTTAACAACCCTTCACGGTCATCAAATTTAGTGCACCTATAAAATGCAAGGCAGCTGCAGGGGATGAACCAGCAGTTTAAAAATACTAAAGAGCCAAAAATTATCGAACTCCCCATCTCCCTGATCCACTGATATTGGTAGTTCTGCACAGAAGTGAAAAGTTGTGTACATACAGTATTACAGAAAGTTGTCAGAGTTTTAAAGTTAGGCAATTTTAGGATGCTATTTGAGCAATTATTAAAATTGGAAGAGTGAGTGACTGTGCACAGCTACAAGCTGAGTTACTGTTCTCAGAAATAAGCAGTGAGTCCTTACAAACCTGAGGTAGGATAAGCACTAGTGAAGTCCACAAATATATGTTGTTGTCAAGAGGACCGAATCCACAATGGGAGCTGCTGAATTCCATTAACTTCTGAGGAGCTGGTCTAATTTCCATCACACTTTTACAGAAACCTGATGGATAACTGAAAATTGTCAATGGCCCCAGCCCCCACAAACTAATACTTTGTAAAAACAATATAATAGTGTGTGGGGGGGTTGATCTTGTTTTCTCTTTGATTTGTATCCTGATGGAATGTGCAACAATTGATCGTTGGGCTCACTCTCCAGGTTATCTGGGGAAAAAAAAGGCATTGCTGGAAAAAGCCTTGCTTTTTTTTTTTATTATTTTATGTGTGTTTGTGTTTCATTAGGGTTCGTGTAGGCTTCAAATACTTGGCTCTGTATTGACTATTTTTGTCTTCCAGTTTCCATTTCTGCTGCTGTCAGGCCCACATCCCTTCTCTGCCCCACATCATCAGCTCCACCCTTCAACCTCCCTACCTGCTCCTCTTCCCGTCACTCTCACAAGATTTCATCTCTTCCCCTGGAGTCGAAGATACAGCTCAAAGATTTGGGCAGAAGAAAATACTTCTGTTAGACGCTGGCTAAAATCTTCAGGAAAATCAAAATCACAACAAGGAGCTGGAAGCCTGTTCTAAGGAGCAATGAAGGAGAACTCTACCACACCTGGCTGCAACCCTCCACAGCAGCACTGGGTATGGCATCAGGGCACACTGAACCGATGCTTGGCTGAGTAGTATTTAGCTTAGAAATCTGCTCTGTGTAGCAGCCAATAAATATTTGATCTGTGCTCCTACACTGTGTGTATAGAGCTTGCAGAGTGTCCCTGTACTC
Source organism: Oxyruncus cristatus (assembly GCA_013399855.1). Taxonomy (NCBI): domain Eukaryota; kingdom Metazoa; phylum Chordata; class Aves; order Passeriformes; family Cotingidae; genus Oxyruncus; species Oxyruncus cristatus. Next base: position 299,102 of record VXAY01001870.1, read on the forward strand.
AGCAAAAGATGCCCAGAAAAGTGGTGCAGAGAGGAAGGGACACATATGCAGCAAACTAGGATTTTTCCCCATCTTAGCAGGGCTAAATTTTCCTAATGATTTCACTGGTGATCCATGATCTTACATCACTGCAAGAATAATCCAATCCCTGCCAAAACCCCACCATCCTGAAGAAAAATCACAGCCATTGTCAACACTTTGCAGCAGCTTCATAAGAACTGACTGTATTTATGCAGACTAACAATTGAATTTTATTTTATGAATGCTATTTTATCTTTCATTTTGTCCTGAAACCTGCGAGGGAGTCACACGCATCCCTGCGTCGGCCCCAGCAGTAGATGTGGGGAACAATCAGAGTCTGTGAGGAGGCTGATTTTTCATTCAAATGGAAACAAGTGTGGCACAGACAGTTGGCCACTACCCCGAAGAAGCGGCCCTGCCAGGTTGCCTTATAATCCTTCACTTAGGGATGGATCAGCTGCTCTGCTTTCCCTGCTTTTTTTGGAGACATTTTCAACTCATGTTCCATTATTGCCAGGATCCAGGGCCAATTTTTAATAGTCTGTTTTACCTGTAGCTTTTGGTCTTTCCCTAAGGAACTGAAATTTCTTAGAAGGTGGTCAAAACCATGTCTTTGAGTAGGTGGCCTGTGAGTTCTCCTCCTGTGCATAGTTATGAACTCAGGGACGAGAAAGTTGTTTTGGTTGCGGGTTGTTTCATCTCTGAGAACAGATTAAAACAGGACAAAATACGACCAGCAGGAGAAGTGAAAAAGGAGCACTTTTGTTCCCAAATGACCTGCCACAGTCTCATAGCCATTGTCCAGTGCTATTTATTCACGGACTCCTTTTTTTTTTTCTTCTCTATTTTCTTTTTTCTTCTCCCCTTCGAAAAGCTTATCAAAGTGACAAAACCCATTTAAACCTGACAGAAAATACAGCAGACATCAAGCATTATTGTACAATCATGTACAGGTAACTCTCGTCCTCACATCTTCCCTTTAGCTGTAAGTGGGATTTCTACATACTGGATCTTATTATCCCTGCCTTGCAGAGGCCTTCGATGTCTCTGTTCACATTTTGCAAAGAGACCTTTGTTTTCAGCTCTGAGGGTCACCCAAAGATCAAAAAGCCATTGTTGATAATCAAAAGCCTGAAGTTTTCTGTGTCCGTGGGTCTTTGACTTCAAAATACCTACACAAAAACCAGTGCAAAAGGAACAGCATGGAATTTCACAGAGTCACAGAATTTCTCGGGTAATTTATCGCCATAACCTTGGCCAATAAGAACATAAACAGAGGCAGCGTTAATCAGAAATATTTTCAATTAACAAGTGCCAAATTTCCAAATACATTTGGTCTTATCATCCCTGAGTTATGAAGTCACCCAGATCTTTCAAAAACATTTCTCTGTCTCCCAGGCCACAAGACCTGTTTTCTCCAAGGAAAGACTTTGCCTATATATCAAAATATTCCAATTAATAGTACACATCAACAAGTGGACATAAATGAAAATAAAAACCACTATCCTTCCATGAGGGATTGGAATATAGCATGTTCAAGATGAAACCTGGTCTATTTAGGAAAGGGTTTGTGTAAGTTGGTAGTTGATGTCCGATCAGGATGGGCTTCTTTAAATCAGGTAGCCCTTTCCAGCTCCCTACTTTCTAATCCTGGGGTCTTACAGTGGGTTAAAGGGGAATATTTTATACAAGGATATAATAATATCCTTACCAATATTGCACCTGTGGATGGTTGACAGCAAATGTTTTATGTGAGACTGCAGAACAGTCTGCAGTTATTTCCCTGTGCTCGTAACTTCTGCAAACCTTCACACTCCTCAGATTGGTTTCTGTCAAAAAGATATTTCCACTTCTTCGTGGGGAATAAAGAGTTCCGATAAGAACACGGAAAACAATGACAAAATAAAATGAGAACAAAGGCAGAAAATGAGCGTAACGCAGCTCAGCATTTAGAGCTGAAATCAGCCCATGTGTGGGAACAGCAGGGACACTACACCAAAGTCCTCTGAATGTAACGACCACAGCTTTGAAGATAAATTGAAATCATGACTGGGAGGAAAAAGAGGTGGCTCCTTCACATTTTTGCAGTGCTATGGAATATTCTGTTGATTCAGAGCTTTCCTGAGCTAATTTCAGAGTTAGTGCTACAAAGCCTTGTGCAGGGAATACCCATCAGAAATCCAACTAAATTAATTACTTTAATCCATTCATTAAAAAGGGAAAGATAGTTCTGGCATAAACCCATTACTCTCAGCTTTCTCACTGGCCTTGTTACTTTACTTCTCTAGACTTGCTCATGATACTCTGTGTCTCCAACTCAGGTGATGACAGAGCTCATCCAGGAAGATAAACTGATCCAAACACACAGGTTTTTTTTTTTTTCCATGCTAATATTCTCCCTCAAAGGGACACAAAAACAACAGCCCCGAGAACTCCCACATAAATCACACAACTCTCCACCTGCGTGTTTTTTTACTGCCATCTAATGCTGTGATTTTCCTTAACAGAAAAAGGAAGCTCTTTGTCTCTGCAAGTGAATAGCAGCAAACAGAAAACAAAATAGCCCACAAAAAGTCAGTGTTTGGGATCTCCTTTTTTAAATTAGAGAACCCTGATTCATCAGTACTTGAAAATTTTGTCAAGATTCTTCTTCCCTATCCTCAACGCACGCTCTGAAAGGAGGAAGACAGACATCAAATCCTTGTGACAGACAAAGGGAAGAGTAAATAATTTCCCTCTATGCAGAATCTTTAATTAATACAAACTGAAAGCTGCAATGGGAGACACTAATTCCACACTCCTTACTTACTGTTTGGATTGCCAGGTTCAAATTCCTGTATCAATCCATGTACAGTGTTTCCCACTTCCTTCCTACAGTTATTCTGTGCTAAAAGGCCAGTGCGTGTCTGCGATTCAAAACACCTTTTGCATTCCACAAGAAAGCTCCCTGGCATAAGAAATGGTTTTTTAACCCTCATTTTTAGCAATTTGTCATGTTATACAGACACAAAACCACACTGATATGTGTAAATACACACAGATAAACCAACAAGGGCAACATGCAAATGAAGGGCATAACTGAAAGCCACAGAGCAGCATGTGAAATTATGATTTGATTAAAACAGCTTATTTCCATTATTAGAAATAACTTTGTTAACATTAATTTAAGGCTAAATAAGTGCAATGCTTAATTATTAGATTAATCAGGCAGCAATCTCTTCTTGGATACTTTCAATGAACTATTCCAGACCATCAAGGCTGAGATCTCTCGAGACTGAGATGTTGGATCATACAGAGAGTTGGGTTTTTCTCCTATATTCTTTCCTCAAGGCTGAAAATACATATTTTGGGAAGATGGGGAGAAGGGGGAGGAAAGTCTGGGATAATCAGACTGGAGAACTGTACAAGTACAATACTATATGGTAATAGATAAAATTTCCTTTTTCATATATATATATATATATGTAAGGTGCATACATTTTAGTATAGTATATAGTAAGGTGCATACATTTTGCAATCTAGACATTCTCATGTAATGCAGAAACATTAAAAACATTTAAAAAAATTATTTCAGATGGTACCTGAGCTGAGATTACATGTAACCAAACCTGAATTTAATTCAACCTGATTTTAAAGACCCTAAATGGTCCTCCAACTTACACACCTCTTAACTGTGTTTGCCACCAGGTACTGAAGGGATTATGGCTTTGCACCTGTCAGGAACAACTGATTTAGGATGAGCAGAAGTCTAATTCTGAGCATAGCAGTGATAAGCAGATGTGGATGCAATTCTCAAAGAAATACATGTCCTCTCTTTGAATAAACAGTGATTTAGGGAAAATTAAACCTGGATGTTGATTCTGAAGGTTGCTGAGACAGATGATCAGACATGGCAGTGATACATCATTGATATCAAAGTAATTTTTAAAAGGAGTTGTCAGTATCTAAGGATTGGACTGAACGTTGTAAAGGGAAGCCCTCTGTCCATACTCAGGCTTTCCAAATTGTTTAACTGAGCCCTAATAAAGTGGAGACACAAGCAGCCATGTTCAGGCTAAGCAGCACAATAAACAGAATAGAAAATTCAATGTGAAGGGTATGGTCTGACAGCCCCACTCCCAACAGTTTCCTGGTGCACACCACAGAGACCATGACACACTTAACCTCATCCTCCTCCACCTACACTCCGGTTTTGTTTTCCCCCGCTCTGAAGCTTTAGTGGCTCTTTTCTCACCCCTTTATTCCATGTAAATATTTTTCCACAGTCTGCTTCAAATTTGGGGAAAAAGGGGAATAAATGAAAACCACAGAATCACAGAATGGTTTGGGTTGGAAGAGACCTTAAAGTCCATCTCATCCCAACCCCCTGCCATGGGCAGGGACAACTTCCCACCAGACAAGGTTGCTCCAAGCCCCATCCAACCTGGCCTTGGACACTTCCAGCAACTAATCCAAACACTCATTTTAGCCATTTTATTTTGCAAGGAAGGCATGTTTTAGCCACACTTACCCTGTTAAATGGTTCAAGGCAAAGGTGGTCTCACACCCTGACCCTGCCCGCTGCTCGCTGCAAAACGCAAACTGTCCCCCGGTGGGTTTGTTTTATTGACACCTAAATAATAATAACAGCTGAAAATAAATTAACTTATTAGCATTGATTGAACGGGGAAGGACATAATTGAATTTCAAAAAATAAATTCATCCCTCCTGGTCGGAAGAATCAGAAAGGAAATTCATCAGTGAAATTTCTGCAGAGACTCGGGTTTTATACAAAAAGCCTGAGACGCCTTTTCACTTCAGAAGCCTCATAACAAAGTTATATTCTACAATGGCTTTTTAGTAATGATTAGAAATCCAAAATGAATGTGATCACGGCTTAGAGGAAACCATATAATAAATAATCAGATATCACCAATGTAAAAAAATTTGGTTTAGCCACTTATTTCAAATAAATTCAGTTTGAAAGGTTAAAATGAGCTTTCTACTTTAACATTACTGACTGTTAGGAGCTCTGTGGAAAAGATGTATTTTTTTAGTAGCCTATGTAACTTCTATCATCATTAAAATGTCATGACATTCTGTCCACAAACTACAAAGACCATTCTGAAAATTGAAAGGAAAAGAGATTTTGAAATAAATGACATGACCTTCAGTTCTTTACCACTGAACAGAAGTTAAGGTGAAATTACATGTTCCTAATACTCAGATAGCATTCAAACTGCAAAAAAAAAAAAAAAAAATGCTGAAAACATTTACAAGAACTCTAAAAGAATTGGATCCCCTAAATTCTTGGAAGTCTAAAAGTTTGGATGATAATCACAGAATCGTAGAAAGGCTTGGGTTGGAAGGCATCTTAGAGATCATTTAGTTCCAACCCTCCTGCCATATAACATATACTTATTAGAATCATATATATTATGCCAACATACTTTTAAAAGACTCATTAAAATCTGCATCATCACTGCAGAAAAAAACCAAACCAACTTTCTAGTACCCGTGACCTTCGGGAACTCAACCATTAAAATACCATAAGCACACATTTTCCACCTATTGTCAGGAAGAAACAAAGGCAAACACCAGGTACGGTAATTTACAGCCTTCAAGCTGTCTGAGGGCAGATTGCAAACCCTCATCACATCAGGATCATTTCCCACCGAAGTACTGGTGCATCAAGGCTTGAAATCAAACACCGGTCCCGCGATCAACACACCATTTTTCTTTCTATCACCTCATTTGGCCAGAGTGCAGAAACGTGATCTTGAAAACGGAGTCGTAGATTATTCCCCACCTTTGCCAACGGGACAGGTACTGGGGCAGCTGGAAAGCTGAACTGTTTAACCCAGTTTAATGTGACACTGACAGCACGTTGCCACTCCTGAGCCACGTGTTGGTGGCTCAGCCTGAGCCCCCTGACTTCACAACTATGTTTCTTCCTCAATGCCCAATAGTAACAAAATGTAATAAAAATGTTAATGAGGTAAATTAAGTGTAAGACGTTAAATGATGCTGATAATATCATAGCTCTGTGTCAGATATCTCATGCACAACATTCCCACTGAGTTAAAGGAAGGAGGTGGCATGAGCTGTTCTTTGTATTGAGCGTGACAGTTTCTGAAACCTAAACAATCTTCTCAGATAATGAATTCACAACAGAAAGAGAGGAAGAAAATATTTTTCAGGGGTGTGGAATATCTTTTGTTCAGATGTTAATTTTCCATTTGGTTTAGGCCCATTAAAACAAGGAAAAAAAAAAAAAAGGAAAGAAAAACTTGCAATATACCCAAATAATGCGCCAAAAAGAAAATAAGATTGGATCTTACTGGTGATAGTAACCTGGTTTCTTTCTTACTTTGTGTTTCTCATGTATTCTCACAGGAGTGTGTTTGAATTGCCACATACCTGAATTGCAGGATGCAGCCAGCCTCCCCCCCACTGACATAACTCTCCTTTTGGTAAAATCCTAGAGGAGCAAAATGACAGGCAGAAAACTCCACATCCCACTGCTGACTCCTCTGTGCCTTTGCAAGAGCTCACAGAGGCCCAAAGGAATACATGAATACCAAAAAGCTTCAAATCCTGACTGCAAAGTTTAAGGTAAGCTCCCTCGGATTTCTAGAAACTCAGAGCACCTCAGTGGCCCCAAATGACAAGTTGTCTGAAACTGGAAAGTCAGAAGAAGAAGAGAGGGAAAAANAGAAAAAAAAAAAAAAAAAAAAAGAAAAAAAAAAAAAAAAAAAAAAAAAAAAAAAAGAAGGATAAAAAACAAAAGCAAAAGTAAAAAGAAAACATTCACTCCTACTGAAAATTCTGGCCATGAACTCTGGGCTGCTTCAATATACTGCAGGTATTTTTGCCACTGCACAGCAAGCCAATCTCAGCTTCACTAGACAGGAGCAAAATTTACGTTTTATAGCAATAAACAGCAAATTCCTGCTTTCCAACTTTACTCTAAAATACGTAATATTATAATTTAAGCACTATACACCTTGCACTGGGCATTTTCTCAATTGTACAACTAGACTGGAACATTACCCACATAAATACTGGTATGTACTCTGTCAGGATATAATGCAGTGTGTATGGAGATGCTGCATCTACAGCTAAATTGCAATTATATGCAACCCATTGTACAAATATATATATAAATAAAAATAAACATACAAATACATTACTTTTTCTTGTCTCTTTTTCATATTCTAGCCACTTGCAAAGCCAAGTTCCCTCCTTTTAGCTCTGTGCATCTCACTGCACCCTATTTTATCCACTTTCACTGTTAATATTCCTTCCACACCTGCATTTCCTGACCTGTGGGGGCACAGGGTTATTGGCACAGAGTTCAGTACAAAGGCATGATATTGACTGCCATCATATTTTAATTTATTTGCTTTCAAGAGCACTCAAGTGGTTCTCAAATAGAGTTAATTCTGGTTTATTTTTTCATGGTTGGATGAGAATTGACTTCACACTGATGACTTTTCTCTGGCAGAAGCAGCCTAGATGGTCTTTGCATTGCTTATGCCTGGTTTTCTTTGACTTTCTCACACCAAGTTTTTCTAAACCTGTCTGGATCTAACAATGGCCCCTTTTACCACCATTCTACTGTACTTCTTCAGTTCCCTACTATACTTACATCTTTTCTGCACATGGTGCCTGGTTCATCTTTCCCACTGCACGAGAATTTTTGAGGGCTGAACCACTAACTCATTGTCCATCTCAGTTTCTTGCCTCCTTTGCTGTACTGGGCTGCCAACACAACCTCACAATCTCTTAGTAGCCTCTGTCTCATTTTTATTGCTTCTATTTTCTATATTTCAGTTATCCTGGTACTGTTCTTTCTCTGGAATACCCATCCTCGAGAATATTCAAATTTGCCTAAATAAGACCTTGAGCAATCTGATCTAAGATGATGAGAGACTTGGAACAGAGACATCCACGAGTCCCCTTCTAACTTAAATATTCTGTTATTGTCTTCCTCTGCAATGGACAACTACATAGGAAGTAGAATCTGAGTAGTCCAGTCTGTCTGGATTCGGGATATTATTCATAAAATCTTTACAGCACCATCAGAACTACCAAACTGTTCTGTATTTTCTTGACTTTCTTTTGTGTGGAAGCCTTGTTTATTTTTTTCCCTTTGCCACCAATGCCCTTTGTTACTTCATGGATACCGAGATGAAGCAGTCCTGTACCCAAATTCCACGTATAGCTCCCTTCATTTGCTTTTCTCAACAAATGATTCACAGCTCCCATGAACACTCCTGCTTCTAATTAGAGATTCGTTAACATTTTCAAGGCTATTCCCAGACACCACAGTTCTAACACTGCAGTGTTTATTCTTTCACTTTTTTAACTCCATGCAAGAGAAAATGTAGAGAGCTCATGAACTATGATCCCAACCCATTGAGGGCGTGAATCATCAAAACACATAGAAATCCTTACCTTACTGCCTATATAATTTCTCAAGCTGTTTTCTCCCCAAAATAGGGTAAGAAATTCTGAATTCTGAACCCGTAGTTCCTGTTGCCTCTAAACGCTCAGGGCTTTCGTGCTGGTGGCATTCCCAGTGATCCTGGTAGCAGAACCTATGGAAATTTCTTCCATGTTGTTGGATTTAGCAGACTGTAATCACTCAGATTAGCTTGTTTTAGGCAACAGCAACTAAGAGTCTGTACCAGGACAGAGAACCTCTTGCTTCATCATGGGGCTCTGGCAGAGATTCTGCAACTGCAGCTTTGTCTTCAAGACTGACTTCCCTTTATCTCCTCCAAACATTCATTTCCTACACCTGACCACGTCTCCAGCTTCGAGGCAGACCATTACAAACTCATGATTTAAAAGATGTAAAAAAAGATGTGCAGGGAACGCTGGGGAGCGGATTCCCAAATACGTTTAGCTTTAGAATATGTGGATTAAGGAAAAAATATCTCTTTTGGGGAAGACCAGAGAGGTCTTTTTGCGCAGAGGTCTTTTGTCCAGGGAGGTTGTGGACTCCCCAACCTTGGAAGTGTGCAAGGACAGGTTGGATGGAGCTCTGAGCAGCCTGGTTCTAGTGGAAGGTGTCCCTGCAGGGTGTTGGAACGAGATGATCCTTAAGGTCCCTTCCAACCCAAATAATTCTGTCATTCTACGATAAGACCCTTATTTTTTCTTTAATTTGTCACTTTTCATTAATTGAGTTTTAATGAAGTCCCATAAATAATTTCACCGAGAAGCACAGCTGGAAGGCAATTTTCCCACAGCAACCACAGTGAAAATGAGCAACAGAGGAGAATTGAAATTCTTGAATCGTTTTCTTTTTTACCAGAGAAAGAGTACTGTGAAGCTCTCCCCTAAAGGAAATTTTTATGTAAACCAGAGTGGTTCACCAGCATGGTCCCAGCTGGTCTTGGATTAAATCATGTATCTGCAGGTGCAGAAATTAGAGTCACCCAGAACTTTCCTGAAATTGATGTCATGATGCTATAAAGGATGGTATATGATGCTATATAGGACACAACCTCAGAACCGTATGGTGTGATCAAAGCCTCCCCTATGTCTGAGAAGACACTTACTGATTTTTATAGGATTTGATGTATTTGTTATTGTAATGGTAGCTCCTTTGTTGCCCGAGGAAGATATGCTACATTATTCTGCATTTATAAGTTAAAAGTATGTCTTGGAAGCTTCCATTAAAAAAAAAAAAAAACACAACAACTTCAGTTACAACTTTCTGCTGGTTTATCTTACTTTAATTTCATACAGATCACCCATAAATAAACCTGATTAACTGCATCAGATTTTTTTTTTTCCTAACATCTTCCTAATACCCCAAAATGATCTTAGAAGGCAAACTCTGTAACAGAGTTGGCTCCTTTCACTATCTGACTATCAAGCTGTAGCTTTTTATTTCAGGTAGTAAGTTCACATTACAAGTAGCAAGTGAAATAATATTTCTTTTTAATAATATTTAACAGCAGCAGCAGTGGAGAAATCCCCCCTGAATGCTATAGTTTTCCTTGCATCAACAAGAAAATAAGGCACAAAATCGGAGTAATAAAAGCAAAGCTCAGTCACATGGCGAAGTAGTTTAGGAAGAATATTTCTGGAATAGTCAAGTGAAGTTAAATCTTCCCTACTGGAATTAAACAATGGAAGTCATGATTGCAAAACATCCCCGAATTAAATGCATTCCTGAGGATACTTCAGCTTTAAGTAAGACTCTCAACACTAAAATACAATTTTACCTATAAAAAGCAAACCTCATTTTTTTATTTCCAGTTACAATGGAAGATGGAGAAAATAGAAGTGCAGAAAAATACAGATTAAAGAAAAGAGTAAATAGAGGTTAAGAATAAGACCCAACAGGCATTTTCACATTGTCTTTTCTGCATGAGTATAGCACATCTCCAATGTAGGTTTCCTCTGCTTTGCTTTTTCAAAATCATCTTTCTCAAATGTGTTGTTTGCTTCCTCACAGTCTCCACTGTTTCACTCCTCAGCCTCTGATTCCATTCTCTGCTGTCTCTTTTCTTTCCTCTGACAGATAATGATGTGGTTTTGCCCTTATGGCCCAACCTATCCAGCACTGCTGCTTCCCTGCTCCATCTAGTGGAATCACTGCCGTGTGTGATCCAAAACCTTGCATCGCGTGGTGAAAAGGATGAAGAACACAGAAATCAGCCTGGCCGCAGATAACTCCCAGCTCCAGAGTCTGTGGCTGACTACTTGGTTAGATTTAACTCTGAAATCCCCAGTTTATTTTGTAAAATGTGGAGCACATTCCAAAACTGCCGCTGGTATTACCTGACCACTGGAGTTCTCAGCACCCATGGATTTTATAGAAGATCACAGCGGGGTTTTCATATTACTTGTATCAAACAAAAGTAAATGCACATCAGCAGCTTAATATTAACACCCAAAGAGCCAGCCCTGCCTCGAGATGTATGACTGAAAGTAAAGATGAATTGATGCAAGTCCTTCCTAGCTTTCGCAACAGACTCTGAACACCAATTTGGTCAATAAAGTATTTAAGCCCTCAGTGCTATGTGGGCTGCTGTAAGATTAATATTTGAAAGTCTTTTGGCAGTGCAAAGAGGTCTTTAATTTATCTTCACTCTAGGCATCACAGTCAGCACCAGAACAGGAAACTGGCTCTCTAGTTATTGTTTTAATATCAAGGGGTTTGCGATACACGGCAGAACTTGTATTTTTTGCCTCTGTGTATATCCAGTGTGCATTGAGCCCCAAAGCACTGACTCGAGGAAAGCCTGTCCTTAGCACACACTAGAGAAACACAGATCTCACCACTGGGCTCAGATATACTTTTGGTGCTGAGTCAGCACATCAGGTGAATCTGGAATTTAAGTTGGTCAGGTTTTAGGGCCAACGAAGTTGAGCTCACCTGACTCTGTGCCCAGCCAGGAGAGGGTCTCCCACTGGGTTATGTGACATCCAGACCACATAAACCCCCCAAAAATATGGTCCTAATGTTAGTGAAGTTAGGAATACTCATGAGGATAGAATGCAAACCCCTAATTTTAGATTTTGCCACCTCCTGTTACAAGGAGCCTGCCTTCTCCCTCCAGTGTCAGACACTAAACTCACTCCTGCTCCAGCTGGGTGCACGGCACACTCACATACACCCACTCCAATGGTAAAAGGCACAGAAATCCAGATGTTTCCATGCCAGTGCATAGAACTGTGCATACACACAACTGATTTAGGTATTTGGCAATTTCTAAGTCAGACAAGCTGCAATGAAGATGATATTCATGGCTCCCTCCTCTTCAGAAGAGATGGGGTAAGTAAACAGTTCCAGAAATTATTCACCAGGAGGACTCTGAAAGTGCTATCATCTCTTATTAGTGCTAAGTACATACGGTTGGTACCACCAAATCCTCATGTGGAACATCTAAATGGGTATTTGAAAACTAAAAGTATAGCACAGAATGTACTTCGGGTTCCTCATGGGCAAGGGCATTTAGAGCAGGAATTGAATTCATAGAATCATAGAATCAGACAGGTTGGAAAGGACCTCTGAGATCATCAAGTCCAACCCTTGATCCAACACCACCGCGGTTCCCAGACTATGGCACTCAGTGCCACGTCCAGCCTCATCTTAAACACCTCCAGGGATGGAGAATCCACCACTTCCCTGGGCAGCCCATTCCAATGGCTGATTACTCTCTCTGTAAAGAATTTCTTTCTAATATCCAACCTAAACCTCCCCTGGCACAGCTTAAGGCCGAGCCCTCTTGTCCTACTGCTGGTTCCTGGGAGAAGAGACCAACCCCCACCTGGCTACAACCTCCTGTCAGGGAGTGGTAGAGAGCAATGAGGTCTCCCCTGAGTCTTCTCTTTTCCAGGCTAAACAGCCCCAGCTCCCTCAGCCTCTCCTCATAGGACTTGTGCTCAAGTCCCTTCACCAGCCTGGTTGCTCTTCTCTGCACCTGCTCCAGCACCTCAATGTCCTTCCTGAACTGAATTGTTGTCTGGCACAGGTGCTCTAAGTCTTCCCAAGTTAAGTACTGAACTTAATATTACCGTCCCTTGGTGCTCTCCATGAAGGTTTTTGTGCAGTGCAACTTCTCGACCTCTGAATGCAACAACCGAAGAATCACAGAATGGTTGGGGTTGGAAGGGACCTTGAATATCATCTCATTCCAACCCCCAAGGGCAGGGACACCTTCGACTAAACTCAGTTGCTCCAAGCCCCGTCCAACCTGGCCTTGGTCACTTCCAGGGATCCAGAGGCAGCCACAGCTTCTCTGGGCAACCTCTGCCAGGGCCTCACCACCCTCACAGGGAAGAACTTTTTTCTAAGATCTAATCTGCCCTCTGGCAGTGTAAAGCCATTCCACCTTGTTCTGTCACTCTGGGCTCTTGTCCAAAGTCCCTCTCTGGGTCTCTTGTAGCCCCTTTAGATACTGGAAGGTGTTAGAAGGTCTCCCAAGAGCCTTCTCTTCTTCAGGCTGAACAATCCCAATTCTCTCAGCCTTTCAGTCTGTCTCTGTGAGTGTCCAAGTGTATTATTATCCCAAAGCAGCCCATCTGCTCTGCATTCACACCCAGCAGTATGTTAGTTTGGAGTCTGAACAAAGTACATCTGTGATGTGGCCGCGTGTCACTGATCAATCCTGAGCACAAAACCTGGGTCTGTGGTGTCCCAGCACAGCCACACACATTCCTCAGGCCTGGACACCACATATGGCCAGGAGCACATCCTTCACAGGGCACTATACTGTCTGTATATTCTGTGGGGTTTACCCTTGGGAAGGGAACAATTCGTTGTTTGTATGTTGATTAAATCACAGAAGTTCCTACACAGCAATTTAAGCCAAATATAATGAATGCAAATCAATGGATTTATTACATTATTTCCCTTCTACTGCATCAGAAATACTTTCCTTATTTTCTGAGCATGCATTTTGAAAAAAAAAAAACCCTTCCAAGCAACCTGAGTGTAAGATACAGATGCGCAAACACCACCACCTTCCAACAGCCACACTGACTGTTTGCAAAGTGATCCAATATTCAGGTTAAAATTCATTATCTCAAAGTTGCAGCACCTCTGTAATCAGAAGGTGAAGTACAGAACCACTGAATCACAGAACGGTTTGGGTTGGAAGGGAACTTAAAGGTCACCTATTCCAATCCCTCTGCCATGGGCAGGACACCATCCACGAGACCAGGTTGCTCCCGGCCCCATCCAACCTGGCCTCGAGCACTTCCAGCGATGGGAGTGTGGCAGCTTGGACTGCTCTCTTGAGTTGCCTGCTGATCTAAATAGTTCTAAACAGTTTTGGAAGCTCTTACTTGTTCTGAACACGGTATCTAGAAGGATATATGGCGAGTCCGCAGCAAAGCAGAGACTACTGCAGTCACTGTTTTGCTGTGGTGCAGGGGTGTTTATTCAATAATTCCAAGAGTTATTGTGACTCCAGCCCCCCGCAGTGCCTGACCAAATCTGCCACTCCATTGCACAGAAAAGCCACATGCCCAGGCACAGACTGGCCTCCAGATCCTGTCAGCAGTGAGCAGAACTGCCTTGCAAGTCCCATCTGCTGGGAGGTCAAGGCTTCATTACCAGAGTCTGCAAACGAGAGATTAAAATGGATTCCGGCCAATTCAGCACATCTGCCATGGAGGAACATCAACCACCAGGGCTTCCAGGGGAGCTGGGTTATTAGATGGAGTTTCTCCAGGGGTATAAAAGGTGTGAAAGGCACAGCGATGCACCAGCTGCTTCTCCCTGGGACAAATCTACCTGAGCCACCATCCTCACAAACATCCTCGGGTGTTTCATCACAGCCTGTGTTCTCTGAGGTGACACTGCGCCCACGTCTGTCATGTCAAGAAGTAGAGACACAACTAAGTCAACACAAAACTTTCTGTCACATACCTGCCCATCTCATGATCACACACAAATTGTAAGTTTTTGACGAATTCTCCAGTGTAGCTCATGAGTAACTGAGTACAAGAGACGTGAGT